>QGSO01000188.1:360846-653091 GCA_011037825.1 Carya cathayensis
AGTATAAGTTGTATAACTATAGTCTATACTCTATATTAAACTATTAGTATTTATTTTATTTTTATACCATATTAGAGTCTAGATTATTAGTATTAGTAATTTAGTATAAATATTTGTATTAGTATAAAATTATACATATATTGTAATTTATACCATAACTCTTAAGACTTAATAGTATTAGTAATTAATAGTAAATACATTAAAGAATATAACAATACTTTAATACTAAATATATATAGTTATAGACTTATAGTGATTACTTATTAGTAATATAGTATAGTTATATAATAACTATATAATATAGTATAGTTAAGTTAAGAGATTAGTTATTATAATTAGTATAGTTATACTAATATTAGACTCTCATTACTATATTATATTTACTATAGTATATTAGTAATTACTTAATGGTGAGTTAGTGATATAATTAGGTTAGATGAAAATTATAGTTATAGTATAGTTATAGGTTAGACTATTAGTAATATAGTATAGTTATAAACTTATATATATTAGACTATTAGTAATATTATTTATAGACTACCCACTTAGTTTTTAGTATATGTTATAACTATAGTCCATATTAGTATAAGTTATATAACTATACTCTATATTAGACTATTAGTATTTATTTTATTTTTATACCATATTAGAGTCTAGAGTCCTAGACTCTAATATTAATTTACTCTATTAGTATTAGTAATTTAGTATAAATATTAGTATTAGTATAAAATTCTAAATAATAGTATTAGTTAATAATTACTTAATGGCAAGTTAGTGATAGAATTAGGTTAGATGAAAATTATATAACTAATTATATACAATTATTATATAATCAATATATTATATATATAAATTATAAAAAAAAATTCATTCGGTCCGGTCCGGGGTGAAAAACCCCCGGACCGTGGACCGGACCGAATGACTTCGGTCCACTAATATTAGGACCGGGACCGGGATCGGTCCGGTCCGGTCCGGTCGGTTTTTCCGGTCCAGACCGGCCAACTTTCACCCCTAGTCCCAACTATCATTCCCTCCCGAATGGTAGATCTTGTTACAGGACCCGAAAGAGAATTGAAATCCGACCAACTGAACACGGTCGACTAGGCTACGGTGCGATGTCGATGATGGCATAGTATTTAACTTAGGTTACTACTTGTACTTTTGGAGTTGTATCTCAAGTACTCTTTTGATCACAACCATTTTGGACTAGTGTGGTGATCATGGCTATTTAGTGTGCCTTTATGTATGAAGTATGTTTCAAGTATTTGGGATATTTTTAGTTTGGTGCATAGTATTGCTAAAGAAAAAAAAAATTATCCGCTGCGAATATTATATAATGCTAGATGCATGTTAGGAATATTGCATCTTATATGTCATGAACGGGTGCAGGTAACCTTGTGTTGCATGTCCCGACGCTTCAGATGTCCGTTCGATCACAAGTGGAATCTGGGGGCGTCACATAAGGAATGTAGGTCATCTTTATATTGAGATGACATTGGACAATGTAAGGTCATTGGGCCAGAGTTAATCTAAGAAATGAAGGACCAAGTCGAGGTTATATGAGAAAGGATAGTGACAGCACAGAGTCGACATAAAAGTTATGTTGACACAAGAATGTGAGACTTGACTTTCGAGGAGGGCGATTAGGTGTATCTTAAAGTGTTATAGTGTCACTCGTGAAGGGCATGAAGAGTTTGAGAAGAAATGAAAGTTGAGCCCAAGATATGTTTAGCCCTATTAAATAATGGAAATTGTAGGTTGAGTAGTATAAAAAGTAGCACTACCAAATGAGTATGAAGGAGTGCATGACGTGTTTCACGTCTCCTCATTAATGAAGAGTTCAGAAACCAAGACCTTGAATAGTTAGTTCAAAAGAGATTCAGTTACAACTAACTACGAAGTCCATGGCAATGCCATCCCATTTTCACTCTAAGATACGTAAAGTTTGCAAATTCTTGGCACGTCTTTGATATTCTACCTTTACTTGTCCACACATGAAATGTCTTTCGATGAAGTGGGCAATATCCCACTTCATTCCTTCCTACAAAAAATCTTTTTTCAAATCTGTACACATTTTTGTACTACCTAGGTGTACTGAATTAGCCTCAGTGAGTATCTTTCCTTTAATCTCCAAGTCAATAGGGATCACCCTTTGACCTTTGTACAACATGGTGCCATTTCATTAAGACTGAGGTGCATGGCCATTCACATTCCTAACCCTTCGTCAAATGTCCAATAATTTTGGATCTTTTCATTTTTGCTCTTTTAGTCCATCGAGACGAGGGCTTTCCCTTGTTGTGAACTTTCCACCAGTAGTCTCCTCATCACATTGAGGAGGGAATCCATTTCCTTAGATCCATCTATTCCCTTCATCCAATATTCTCAAGTACCCAGAAAGTTTGTTAGTTAGTTTCTAACTTACTCTTAGATAATTTGTTTATGATTCTTGTATAAGTGTCACATTCATATTATAAATGTCATTTTGAGAATGAAACATCATATGATACATCATTGAGCATTTGATTACTTGCTTACATGACATGTGAAATTCTCACCATTTTAGCTTATTACATATATAAATGCATTTTTTCATGAAACTCTATATATGCACATGTCATGAAATACATTTTTCAAGTATTGCATGAAAATAATTATTTGTCACAACCCCAAAAGTTAGGATGGAGAATTGTCTTAGTGGAACTCCTTTGTCCACTCTAGAGTGAGTCAAAATAGAGTGGTAACCTTTGGGATGACAAAGAACCATCAACGATTTTCGAATGGATTCTTTTTAAAGAATGGTAGAGCGAAGTCGTATATGGCACCAAATGCTGGTGGGTGTGCATACGTTATGATGATATATTATGATGAAATGCTATGATACCAATGCATTGGGTTATGATGTCTGCAGACAAAGATGTAGTGTCAATATGAGTTGTATCACGATCACCACAGGTAATCACAGTACATATAGAGGAGCTATGATGATACCATATGTTATGTTAATGATGGTTATAATAACGATGAAATGTTATGTTTTTTAAAAGATGAAGTAAGAAAATATGCATTAAAGTTTTTCAAGAAAAATATTGAAGAATTTGAATGGGAGACAAATACGAATTTTTCTGCATGCATCTCATATTTATCATTAATCATGCATATATTATCTCTGTACAAGTTGATTGTTTAACTTATTGAATCTCAAGGAATCTCAATGTGTTAGTCTCCCTACCATTCCCTCCAGAATGATAGAAATTGTGTTAGGATTGGCATACAACGAACAGGATGAACCATTGGTTTCAAATCATTGAGAATGAGCCCAACCCTAAGTGAAGGTTGGATTTGATTTTAGTATTTATAACAATGGTTCTATACACCATAAAGTGGATGAGAGCATTGATTTGACTGGAAGACTTTGATGTAGTATAGATATTAAGGAGATTCTATCTACCAATTTATGTTTGAACTTTACTTATGTGGACCTCCTAGGTAAGGCAGTATCTATTTATGGTTAATTAATCATTTGGGATGTTTAGTTTATTCTGGCATAAAATTTTTTTAAGTCACCCTTATTCCAATGTGATGATTACATACTGCTAGTTGTATACTAGGATGCATTGCATATTAACTGTCATGAATGTGGGTATGTAACATTGTGTTGCATATCTTGACACTCCAAGTCTCCTTTACATCCCAAGCGGTGACATGGGGGTGTCACATGAATTGCAAACCAATCAACATAGAAGAGAATAATATATTGAATGAAATATGTAAAATAGAGAGAGTGTAACACTCTCTAAAAATATGGAAGAGGTCACCGCATATTCAAAAAGTGGACGAGGTAACTTATAGAATGAAAGAAGTCCTAGGCCATCCCAGGAGTCGTCATAAAATATTATAAAGAGCCTTATCTCCAAAATTCTCATTGTTGAAGTAATACAATTCATTCAAAGTTTTAACCCCCCTCTTGCTCACTGCCCTTATCTTCTCGACCCTTGAACCACAAAATTCACACAAAAACTAAATTAGAACTCGTAACCAAAAAGCCACACAGTAAGAAATATCCAAATAAGAGCAATTGTGACACTAAACTAAAAGAAAAAGAACATTACCAAATTACATAAGGTCTATAAAGAGCCATAAATAATATAATTCTTTCCTCCCTTTCTTTCCCTGTTTTGGCAAGAGCAAACCGTCAGAGACCACAAACTAAGTGTATATAGTAAGGGATCTGAGACCAAGCCATGCAAATGATCCGGGAGGCCTTCAAAGGGAATTTTTTTTTTTTTTGGATGCTATCCTCAACCAAGAAATTGCTCTTGAAAGGGATGACCGACTCTACTATCCCTCGAAAATGTCGAGAATCTCCAAATCCAAAACATGCTGAATGGAAAACACAAACATGTTGTTCGAACCGATGGCCAACCTCAAATCTGGGAGTGAGAATAAAGAAGAACATGCTTGATGAACCAAGAACACATAATTTTTTTCTCCCAAATTTCTGTCGCTAGTTTAAGCCTATGTCTACCCCTCCCATCAGCAGTCGACTAACCATGAACCAGATCTAAGGAAAATAAATTCAAATGCCAGAAACATCGGTCACACAGGGAACATATGATAAAAAAGCTGCAATAAAGACACAGAAGGGAAAAAAATGTAAAAAAGCACTAAAAGACACAAAACGACATAACTCTATGATGCAAGGACAAAACTGTAAAGAAAATACTAAACCAAAAAATACCGTTCATAGGAGGATAATGGCTTTTATATTATAAGGATACATATCTATCTCTATTAAATAAGTGCCAATGAGGTGAACAATGAATTTTCATCCAAAACACACTGTTTTGTTCTGTATTGATTCTTTGTCCACCGACTAACTTTTTGGTCTTTGTACATTTCAATGGTTATCTATCTAAGATTTTTTTTTGTACATTTGCATGGTTATCTATCTAAGATTTTTTTTCCTTTCTTGCCCCTACTTTTATGACAAAATTACATTTTTTATCCTCTCTATGATTGCAAGATATCTTAACTCTAACAAAATAATTAATTACATCATACATCTATATGGATGAGACCAAATTAAGACCGACACATTGTGTTTGAATTTCTTCAACTTGAGGAAAAGATTCATAGTTAGAGAGACAAAACCAATGCAAATCCAAAACAAATTACTTAAAATAAATCATATTGATTTACACTAAAGGAAATAAATTCTAAAAAGAAGATCTAATACGTGTAGATCTAAAGAAAAAAAAATTGTTAGATCATTATAGAATTTACTCTCAGATTTGTAGCAAAAAAATTCAAAATCTGTTTAATTTTATAGGGATTCAAAAACCAATTCATTCCCATATGTGATGACAGGACTTAGCTAAACTTTTTATCTTATTTGGTTGTATTTTGTTTTGGGTCATGCAAAGTGGAACAACCCAATTAGAATTTAGGCTTAATGCACTAGGCATTTAAGGCCATGAGGAAGGCCCACAAGACTATGTAAGTTTTAGCCTCTATAGGAGAATTAGGGTTTTGAAGCCTCAAGGAATTAGGGCACACGACCAACCTATTTCTTTGGAAGTCACATGTCATCCAATGAGACCACACTAGGGCTTGATGAATCTAGAATGAATTGAGGGAAAGGAAGTAAGAGAGTTTAGGGTTTAGAGCCTTACATGCCTACCCTAGGATTTCACCAACTTCTTGCCATGTGTCATGCATGTCAGAAGACTAGTTTGTAAGAAGAAACATTGTGACACGTGTCACTAGCAGAAAATGAAATGATGAGGTTATGGGAAAGTGACGCTTAGGGAAGACCAAGGGACAAGGGGGCATGAAAACCATGGAGAGAGTTTTGGTTTCTAAGAAGGTTTGCCACTTGTCATACATGCAAGATGGAAAAGGAAGAGATTGTTTTGAGAAGGGGTGAAATCTTACGAGGAAGAAGGAAAGCCACACGCCTAAGAGGTTTCTAGAAGAATTTTGGAGGGAAGATCAAGAGGTGGATGGCATTTGGGAATTGTGCTTGCCACCCACATTGCCCAATCACACTCTTTCCAAGACCTTGGAAGATGAAAGATCATCTTGGGAGATGATGGGATTTCGACAGCCACCTATATACACACTTCACTTGCCACTTGGCAAACATGCACACATGTAGTACTTCAAGGATGATTTAAGGTTTGGAGATTGCCACTAGATTTAATGAACTTAGACACATGAAGAAGGGCTTAAGAGGAATTAGGGCCTCAGTTCGGTAACCCACACGCCATTTGTTCAAAAGTTAGTTTTTGGTACCCAACACAATCTAATGATAGGGGAGGGGAAGAGACACACTATTTTGATGCCATTTGGCATCCATGCACCAAGCATTAGATTTTTCTAGAGGGAATCATATGCCTATAGGAAAGGTGGAGCCGAAAACCAAGAGTCTTTTGGTCACTTGGCAGAAAACTTAGAGATTTTTGGACTACTAATTTTCTCTCTACTCTCTAACATTTTCTCTCCACCTAAAACACCGTTCACGCCACCCTCCATCCACTCAAGCATTGTTCTAATTGCTTGCAAGTTAAAATCATCATCCACAAGGGAAAGCCACAAAGGTAAGGAAAACCAATCACTTTCTTTTCTCGCTTCTCACACATGGCCACGAGAAGGAATGTTTCAGATTTCACAAGTTCTTTATGAGCAAATGATCAAGACACACACACAACCAAGAGAAGAGAAATGCTCTCGGATTTGATGAAGTGTTTCCACACAAGCACACACACACCCACATTTAGGAACTTAGGGTTTTCTTCTTCAAAGAATGAAAATCCAAACTTCTTTTGCTTAAGTTTTCAAGAATGACTGCTTTTTAGAGGGAGAAAGGCCATGGCCTAAGCACTCATTTGAAAACTAGGGTTTTCATTTTATAAAGTTTCAAACTTGTATTGAAGGTTGGAGTTATCTTGTCTCGAAGAAAAAGCTAGAGCACACTCATTCACTCACACATACACGGATTAGGGTTTATAAGAAGCCGATCCTTATGAGTCTTATAATATATTTTTCAGCCTACTTATTATTGGACATTGAATTTTTGTTAGTAGACCTCTAGCTTACTCTTGGATATTCTATGCATATGATATGTAAACTTGTTTGTTTATGATTGATTTGATGATATTCGATCATGTCTTATATTCGGTTCTTTGAGTATTTGTTGCTATGTTATTGGATTGGTTTGTTGCTACTTGTTTTACATCATGAAAATGAGTTGTGATGCCACATATAGTAATTGAACTTGCATGCTTTGATGTGTATGTTGATACTTGATGCTTAACTGAACCTATTAGGAGTTTAAGTCCATGATATAAATGCCTTCTCACATACATATATATATATATGATTCGGCCAAGTGAATGTTTATGAGTAACGCTTAACCGAATGCATTAGAAGATTCCAAGTTCATAAAAAGCTTGTTTATTGTGCTTTTTAATGGTTGACATGTTTCAGCCATGATTATGAGTATTGTATTATCAATGTATGTTTGAAGCTCTAAGTGCATAAATAAGTGAATATCCATGCATATTAGGGTTTGCATGTTTCGGCCATGCATAGTATATGTGGAAGTATAAGTGCTTTGTTCCTCTATTAATGATTACATGTCTTTGAATTATTGAATAAGAACATGGTCGCATGTTCTAATATTTTCACACCGTAATACGGAATATATATCGTTGTACATGATTACATGATGTATGATTTGTGTTAAGTCTCGGCATGCATTAGCTCATGTCTCATGAAAAGTGCAAAGTTTTATAGTCCACGTCACATGCATTGGGTTTGTGAAATTATTTTTAAAAAGAAAAAATTCATTTAAAGTTTTGTCATAACCCCAAATGCTAGAAATGGAGAATGCCCTAATGGAATTCCTTTGTCTACTCGGGAGTGATTAAAATAGAGTGGTAGCCCCTGAGTTGACGAAATATAGTCGACAGGTCTCGAATGGTCCCTAAAAGGGAAAGGATACCGGAGCGAGGATGCACCTAAAGCTAATAGGTGCTCTATGGTGAAGGCAAAAATGTGAACTGACATACTATGTATGTTTAAGAATAAGACGTAGTCACATTGGTCAAAATGGGCTAATGGTTGATATGGTCACTAGCAGGGAATACACGATGCTTAGGAGAGCCGTGAGGTATTCAATCATATGTTTAAAGTCAAGAATAAGGCCTTGAGCTTCATATGTATGATTAATGTTCAAGAATGAAAAGATGTTTTTGAAAAAGTAGTAAAGCTCTCTATCAAATGTTATGTTTTTAAAAGTCAAAATGCATAAGTAAAAGTTCATGTCTATGCATTCATTATGGTTTGCTCTCATATGCTTATGATATCTATTGTACGTTACTTGTTTACTTACTAGGATTTCTCGAAATATCACTATGGTAGTTTTCAATATCATTCCCCACCTGGAATGGTAGAAGTTGTAACAGAAATATAAAAATGATACCACGGTGAAGCATAGGAGACCAGCTCCCTAGATACCTAGGGGGGCCCTAAAGGGCCTTGTAAGCTCATTGAAGCCATACATTTTGGAAAGGCTGGAAGCCGCCGACCAGTTTATCACCAAAGTGTTAACAACTCTTTGAGGAGCTAAGGAGGATTCTGAACCAATACAAGACCAAGTAAGAATCACCTAGCTAGAAGCCGTTTTGACAATGGACCATTAAGACAATGAAAGAAAGAATGTGTGGCTAACTTTAAATGATGGTCTCGTATTTTGGGAGTCTGTTATGAAACAACTATTTTTTGGAAGATTCGATGAAATTTGATATTTTGGGATATTTGTGCTTCGGTATCATGACATTTATTTTTACCATCTGACCTAAGTAGAATTTTTTTGCTGCAATTTATTGTGTACTACTAGATCAATAGGTGCATTGCATCTTAACTGTCATGTACAAAGGGTATGTAGCCTTGTGTTACATGTCCTGATGCTTTAATCATAGTTTAATCCCAAATGGGAGTTGGGGGCCTCACACAAAGGGAGGAAACCAACTCAGATCCAAAGAAATCCTTTCAAATTTGTATAAATTCACTAAATCAATCATACCCATTTACACTAAACGAAATAAAATGTAAAAACAAGATGTAATACGTGTAAATCTAAAGAAAATAAGAAAATCTCCTCATACTATTGCAAAAATTTGTAATCGGAGTTGTAAAAGAGAAGAAGCAAATATGATGAAATTCATGACGACTTAAAAACCCATTCATACCCATATGACATCAACCAAAAAAATCTCTTCAGATTTGTAACAATTCACAAATAATTTTCTAAGAAAGAAACAGAGATAGAGAGAGAGAGAGAAAGGTGCGGGTTGTGCTTCGTGGACAACGGCTGGAAGAGAGATGTGAGAGTGGCAATTTTCGTTGGTGTAAAAAGGACGGGGTAGAGATGCAAGAGAAGAGACGACACTTGACTGACAGAGATGTTGGTGATTCTTCTTTGTCAGCGGCCACAGCTTCACCAAGTGACTGAGAGAGAAAGAGAGAAGAGGTAACAGATGAGATGGAGAAAGTGTGATAACCAATGTATTTAATTTCGTACCATACTAGCCAGTACGGCCGGTATATGCCGTTCCAACCACTGGACCGGTACAGAAATTCTACCTGTTTCGTACCGGTCCAAATACCAGCCCTACCAGCCGATATTTCAGCATGTATCGGCCTATGTACCGGCCGGTATTTTGGCCTCTATTTTTTTTCATTTCTTCAAACTACAAACTTAGTTTTTGACCTCCAATTCAGACCAGGCTATTTATAATTTATATATATTATTTATGTATAATTTATTCATATATAGATATTATTTTAAAATATAATTAATATATATATAATTTATTCATAGATTGACTATCCCGAAATGGTACCGGTACCGAAATATTTCGTTCCAGTGCCTTGACCGTACGACATCCGGTACGTATTCAAAACATTGGTGATAACCCCTCATTCTTTCTTCTTTAATTATGAGCTTCGATCTACTGTCATACCTCGATGGCATGTTCTAAAATATATTAAGCGGATTTCAAAGCAAGATAATTATTTTAAAACTTATGGATATTTTAAATATTCTGAAAATATCTATATGTGATATTTTCTAGTATTATTGGACTAAACTTGTTTTTAAAATAGCACAATTATAATATTTTGATGAGCTTTAAAAATATTATAATTGTAAAAAATTATTTAAATTAAACATTTTAGTCATTTAAAAATATTATGATATTTAACCTTACGTTGAAAACTCTAAATTAATTTAAAAGGTTTTATTCTTTTCGAATAATTAACAAGACTTCATCATTTTTAATAATGATGAAGGAATATTATTTAGTTTATAAAATAAAACATTTACGCATTTTCAAATCAGTATTTAAACTCACCGTTAAATCGTTTTGAGGATTTCAAAATGAAAAACCTGGATTAAATATCGAAACCCCTAGCCTTTTCCCCTCACATTTTTCTTTCCTCTTTCTCTCTCCTCTCCCTCTCTCCCAACCCGACGTCTCTCTTCTCTCTCTCACCATGCAATTCTCCTCCTCCCAGCCCAGCCCCTTGCCGCCATGCCCAACCTTACCGTGCCACCACCGCAGCTCCACCACCCCGCCGATGACTTCCCTCACGCCGGCAAGCCCCACACATTCTCTCTCTCTCTCTCTCTCTCTCTCGGCATCTCTAGCTGAAATTGGTGAAAACCCATCCCTGTCCTCCACGCCGCCATACACAACAGCCATGGTCTCACCGCCTGTAACTAGCTTTCCCTCTCGCTCTAGCCAACTTCCCCTCCCACTAGTGAGCTCTCACGTGCTCTCTCTCTCTCTCCTCCTAAAGCAACTCGACCGAAATGAATTTCAAACCCATTTCTTTGGCCAATGTGGCCACCAAGCACCACCACCGTGCTCCTTAGCCACCAAAGAGCTACTAGCATCCCTTCACCTCCCCCACGAGCCTCTCTCTCTCTACCAGAAATGAGTTTCTCTTAGCTTAGATCTACCACCGACGGCCCTAGCGCCATCGTGCTTCACCTCCTCTGCAACCAAGCACTTCCACCAACCTCCCTCTACCTCCCCCTAGCTTCCCACGAAATTCCAAAACCTTTCTCCACCTCAAGCACCCTCACTCCCTCTCGGATGCACTATTCACGGTGTGATGCCGCCATGCTCCGCCATCTCAGACCACCACGAGGTCACCTTGAGCCTTTCCAAGACTACGCCTAGCAATTCTCAAGCTCAAACCGCCACTGTACATGGTGTTAACCGCCAAGCACGACTCCTCTGACACCTTAATCGTGACGGACAATGAGTGACTCACAAGTTATCTCATCGATGGTATAATCCTCTATCTCTCATTATTTATGATATATGCTAGTTAATAGGTTGTGGACTGTACTGTTAGTATTGTGGATTTCGCTGTATAGTTGTGAAGTGAAGTGTGGCTGTGTAACGAAGTCTTGGGCATAATGGTGTAGTGTTATGGACTGTGCTGTGAGTATGGGTGTGAAGTGTATGCTGTAGTTGTGATGCAGCGTGATGTGAAGGGAGTACACGTGAAGCGTACTCCATGTAGTGCATCGACACACAGTCTAACGTGCACCGTAGTGATGCGTGACATAGTGTGTGTGGAAGAGAATTCACGTGAAGTGTACTCTGTGCAGTGTCGTGATACACCAGAAGGCATGCCACGAAGGTTTGGAAGGCATGGTTGAGGAGTGTAGAGTGTATTGTGTAGTGTCAGGAACTGTGTAATAGTGTCCTGAGGTAGCTGTGACATGACCTGTAGTCCGAGGTGACGGGTGTCACCTTGTGGTTGACTTATGGCTAAGAGTATGTGAAGTGGTGGAAAAGTATCAGAGTAGTGCAGCGGAAGCATGATAGGCATCGTGACATAACTCAGGGTTAGTCTTGAGCTACGTGATGTGACAGAGGCACATTTGTGGATGTAATCCTCTTGTTAATTGTTAGGATGAACTTGTACAGGGCCGAGAAGTAGGAGGGGTCCTATTAACTGGGTCTGAGAAAGTTGGTATCAGAGTATAGAGCTTGTTTATACAAGCAGGCATTCATTGAATTATAAGTTGGTCTTAGGTCATAAAAGGGATAAGATAATCTGTCCTTAGCATGGTTGCACGATGTTTAAGCCTCAAAGTCAGCTTAAAGTCATGTGGCTTGTATGGATGAGAATGAGGATTTAGTATGGGCTAGGTACATGAAGGTAGTGACAAATATATTGTCTAAGGTTGAAACGCGTGACTCTATCGGTCGAAATCATGCGTCAGAATGTGGAAATAGAAGAATAAGACAGAGATCTTAGTGTCTTAACCCTAAGGTGAATTATGGAGGTTCACTTTAAGGAATAAGACTCTGAAGGTCTTAGCATTGTAAATGGCATGTAAGAGCCCAGAGATGGATGGAGAGTATTCCAAGTGAGGCATAATTCTATCTTATGCATTAGATAGAGAATGACGTAACGTTATGTGTATGCATGTAGGTTGTCATATGACACGCATACAAATGGACTGCATGGAATGAGTATGAAATGAAGTCCAGGTACGTATTGCGTTCATACTCTTCTAGAGTTTTCTTAAATAAATGAATACGAAAATGAAACGTTTTCTTTAAAATGAAAATGAAAGGTTTTCTCTATGAAACACTCTTTACGAAAAAGAAAGCTAAGCCTAAGTTTTCAAATATAAGTAAGTAACGGCCCTTCTTGGCAGCTCCTTTTCATGCACCTAAAGTATGTATATGTATGCATGTGGATGGATGCTATACGCAGTACATATTATATGTATGTTCACGAAAGAAAGCGAAATGATGCTTTAAAAGATACACGAACTGACTTTTTAAAAGATGCAAATGAAAGAAAACTGCTTTAAAAATGACTTCTCCGAAAAGAAAGAAAACTACTTTTTTAATTGACTTTGTGAATGAAAAGAATTGTAAGAATTGTTAAGAAATGTAAGAACTGAATGTAAGGACTGTAAAGGATTGAAAGGACTGAATGCATAATGTATGAAAATACGTAACAGCCATATGAATGGAAATGAAAAGGTACCAAAGGAATGGACTTGGTAGATTGCAATACTGGGTAAATAGTACTGGTAGTGCACCCAGTGCTGCACCCTAACGGAATGGATTCCCAACTCGTGGCCACGGGTGGAATCAGGTCCAAAAGACCGCTAACCCCAGTGTGCAACGGCCAATGAAAGTGATAAGAAAAGAATTTATACATGTTAAGAAAGAATGTATATATGTATGCATGAATGTAAGTAAGAAAAGATGTATGCATGAAAAGACTCTTTAAGAAATGAAGGCAGCGAGGTGTGGAAAACTGTTTTATGAAAGAAAACGTTTTAAAGAAAAACCCCACCTCACAACGTTTTAAAATGAATTACATGTCTGTGCATGATAAGTATATGATATGTATGGAGTGGTCAACCTTGTCAAGCCATTCATATGGATCTCCCCCATTAAACTTGGGAAAATCCACCTTTGGCCTCTTAGGTCTCCAATCATAAGCCCGGTTTCCCCTTCTATCTTCATAGTGGTCAACATCATACCCTCTCTCATGATGGTCTCTTCTTCTCTCATAATGGCCTCCACGGCCATAAGGCCTCTCATAACCATGCTCATGCTCAAATCCCCCCTAAAAAACTTCTTCTCTTGGTGGCCTCTCAAGCCTTACATCTTGATACTCTTCTCTCACACTATGGGTTCTAGTGAATTGGTCAATACTGGGGATCCATCTCTCAATAACAACTTGATTGTTTTCAATTCTACCACCCCTTCTAAACTCATTTTGTGGTAGCTCACATAAGGACCCCGTGACACTTGTCTCAGCCCATCCACAAGGGCCTTAAGCCCTTGCCTATTCAGACTTGGTGGTGGTCTTTGCCCATTAGTTTCCACCATTCTCCTCTCAAGCCTCTCAAGGCTTGCATTGGTCTCCCTCTTTAAGGTCTCCATGTCCATTCTACTCTCCTCAACCGCAAGGTTGGTAGCATTCAAGGACATTGTAAATTCGGTCAAGGTAGTCTTGACCTCATTGAGAAGGTTGTCAAGCCTTAAGCCTTGCCTTTCTATGGCCTCTATGAGTTCCCGGTTGGAACCACCTTGTTCCTCCACTTGAACCACACGACTCATGGCTAACAATTTGGTGGGTGGGGCTTACTCTTAGTTCACAAGTCCAACCTTGGGTCCCCCACCTTCAAAGCGTGGTCGACCCCTCTTGCACAAAAAGGTCCAACCTCGGATCCCCCACCTTCAAGGGTGGTCTATCCCTTCAAGAAAACTACTCCGTCCTCTACCTCAACCCCCAAACTTCAATTTTCAATTTCTCAAGCAATAAAAAGTAAACAATGTCGAGGTCCTCTGTGGACCTCCCAATCAAATTCACAAGGGATTGAGTTAATGCGTCATTTACCTCTTGGAGAAGTGAGAACTTCTCAAGAACACCAAGCAAGATGCACCTCTCAATGAAAGCACCAATTAATGTTAGGGACCCCGATCTTGTCCCTAAATATTAAGTCCACGAGCTCACCTTGGTGACCGAGTGATCTTGCCAACTTGCTTGGCCTTCACAAAGGGAAGGTGTTTGGGAGGTGGAATGTTGGAGATGATGATGGAGTAGTGGGGCAATCTAAGTGATGATTCGGTGTGTTTGATGCAATGTAGAACGACTTGATGGTTGCCCTTGATATTGGCGCCACTTGGATGATGCTTAGGGTGGGTATGGTGAAGTGTAGCTAGGGTTTTGGGTGGTGGCTAAGGGGGATTACGAAATTAGGAAGTGATGGATTAGGGTTGGAGTGTAGGATAGATTTCTCCTTGACTTTAGGGATTGGCTAAGGTAAGATGAGGAAGGTAGGATTTAGATATGGTAAGAGGATGAGGTTGGATGGTGTTTGAATGAGTCTAAGATTGTTCCTAGAGTTTAGGGATTTGGAAATGGATATGGAAGGTTTGCAAGATGGAGGGAATCTTTGATGGATGAGGGGAATTCGAATTTGGACTAGGCTGGCAAGTCAATAGTTGACTAGAGAGATTTTAGGATGTGATTTAAGGGATTGAATGTGATTGTCAATTCCTTAAATTATGGAATGTGAAATGGGAGGGAGTCAAGACTCCTAGAAGGAAAGATTTTGTGGAGGGAAGGATTTATGGAAAGTGGCAAACACTTGGGGGTCGAAAATCAAAGTATGGAAGAATCAAATGAGCAATTGAAGCATGAACACCAAGAACAAAATGATAAACACTTAAGAATAAAACGATGAATACTCAAGAACAAAGTAAAATGCTTAAGAACTTGAATGAACAAAAGGTAACAAATCAACTAATGATTCATGGATTGCACAATAGTTGAAGTAAACCTCATGAATTGATAACTTGATAAAAACAAAGATAACAACAACTTGGATTCATGAATTGCACCAAGTTGCAAGATCAAGATAAATGAATCACACTTATTCACGAATTGCAAGGTGTGATCCTCTCTATGGGATTCACAAATTGTACCCAAAAAGCCCAAATGCCTAGCACCAATTGTTGATCTCCTAAACAAAATAATCCTCATTTAGGGAATTTGCCAAAAGATATGAAAGAAAAGACTAAAGGTCCTATTTATAAGAGTTACAACTTAGAAACCCCCAAAACGCCCATTGGAAATAAATAAATAAAAGGAAATAACATAGTGGCATGGGCCAAGTTGGCCTTGGCATGCATGAGCCCATAGTGGGCTAGGATGGTGCATGGTGGCTTTTGGTCTGGTCTATGGCTAGATGGCACAACATGGCTTGCTGATGAGCATGGCATGGTGCCGTGCAATGGCCCGCTGGTGGGCATGGCATGGTGCCATGCAAGGCCTGCTGGTGGTGAGCCATGTGTGCGTGCTGCATGGCCCAGGCTGGTGGCCTAGACGTTGGGTCTGAATGGCATGTGCTGGAGCCATGTGCTGGATGGCATGTCTGGTGGGTATGCCATTATCTTAGCCTGCAAGGTATGAGTTGAAGCCATGTGCTGGATGGCATGCCTGGTGGGCATGCATGCCACTGGCCTATCCTGCAAGGCATGGGCTGGAGCCGTGTACTGGATGTCACGCCTGCGAAGGCATGCTACTAACCTGGTTGGCATGCGATGTGGGGCACATGCAAGGGTGCTTGCACATGTGCAAGAGCATGGGCGTGCGTATGCCAGATCGCGTGTTGAGCTGCGTGCAGCTTCCAACCTCGCTGGCCTACATGTTGGGCGCCCCATACGTGTCAATGCACGGGCCAAGGCGTGCATGCATATTGGGCGCCCCATGCGTGTCACAGCACGGGCCAAGGCATGCGTGTAGGCTGGCCATGGTGTTGTCCTAGCCTCCCAAGGGCAGTGTCGAGACTTGTCTCGAGGTCACTTTTCTAGGGGTTTTAACATAGGCACATCTCAAGGGGAAGAACACGAAAGCCTAGGCACGATATTTTGTACAAGAGACTTTCATTATAAAATTTAATATTTTCTGCTCTAATCTTTTTAATTAAGAAAACAAGTTTTATTTATAAATATTGAGTCTTTTGTATCCTGGTATGAAATGAAAGAAAATTTTAAATCGAACCGTAATTTCTGTATATTTTTATCAAAATCATTTTCTAAAAGACCCACCACAAGAACGAGCGTTACGGAAAGGGAGAGTTTTGTGGGAAGTTGGGATCAACGATAGAGTTTTGTGAGTGAGAGAGAGAGAGAGAGAGAGAGAGAGAGAGAGAATATGTAGGGTTCTTCTAGAAACAACGTCGCATAGAGTGCAAGGATTGGCCTTTGCGAAATTTAGAAGGTAATTGGGCTTCCGATGTTAAATTTTGGGCTTACCATGTAGAAAAAAATATCACTTAAAAAATCAACCCATCCATATAAATGATCACAAAAAATACTAAGTGTTGATAAAAATTTTATGAAAAATACTGAGCTCCCAAATAAATAAACGTTAGTTTTGGACAATATGTTATTTTCTTCACTTTTATATTTTGTGATTATTGAATTTATTTGTTACATTTTAATATTAGGCATTAAATTGCTTTTGCTTCTCACTATTTTACATGTAATTAGTTAGAACACTTACTTGTATATAAAGTTGATTTTTTTTTTCACTTTTTATTATGTTTTGCTTAGGTTCTGTAAATTTATGACCTCTTCTAAATTTGTTGGAATTGTTTTATTTACTGTCTCATTTACCATTGAATAATTTTATTTTCTCTCAACTGGGTACACAATGCACGTTGTGCCCTTCCTAGTATATATATATATATTTCAAACAATTGTGAAACTCTATGTATTGGAAGCTTCTACAAAAACTCAAATCTTAAGTCTTAAATGAGGGACTTTTATTAGTTTTCTATATAAAGACTAGATCCCCTCCTCCCCCTCTAAACAGTTACAAAAGCCTGTTTTCATGTTGCTTGAGAATGAGTCTGGGTCTTACTGCATTGAAGACCACATTGAGAGAGATTTGGCTGTTAATACCCATTTCGTCTTTGCATTAACAATAATTGCTTCGGAAGGTATTACTATTTAACTTTGTGTTCCACAACTTCCACTTTATAAAGAGTTGTACACTCACCCTTTCCCAGTTTTAGGCCTCTACTTTCCTATTCTGTCCCTTTCAAACCAGATGTAACTCTCAACCACCATTTAATTATTTTCGTAAGTTATTATTTGTTTTTATTTGATAAGCAGTTATTATTTGTTAGTTGGGAAAGACAATTCAACATATTTCATAAATTTTAGTTGGATTTTTTTTTTGGAAAAATATAGTTGCAAGCACAATTGTGCACTAATCTGTGCATCAATGTGATGTGATTAGTTAAAAAGTAGATTTTATTGAAAACAGTGTTAATTTAAATTTTAAGTATGAATAAATCAGTATTGATACACAGATTAATGCGCAACTGTATTTATATGTAGCAAAACTCTTTTTTTTTTTTCCCTCAAATTTGGAGAGATTGATAAAATATAAAGCAACGAGTCCAGCTTGGAGCAGCTCCGCCATGCCTGTCAAAACGTCAAGCGTAAACCCGAAACCCAGATAAAGAAATTTCAGTTTCACAACCCCCTCCCCCGAAAAGAACCCGTTGAAGAGATCCAATCACTGTTTGAGACCCGAAGAAGAAGATCATGATGCGATACAAGGAGGTATGACTGGCAATATATATGTGCTGGGATCTAGATGGGTTTTGCATTTAGATCCTGAATATTTACGCTTTACATATATAGGAAAAAGAGGTAAAGAAAGAAGCATTCAGGAAATATTTGGAGTCAAGTGGGGTTCTTGATGCTCTAACCAAAGGTTTTTTCTTCTCTTTTTAGATCAGAATTTTTAGTTGCGTTGTATATTTTATTTTTCATGTCTGGCTTTGATCACTTTATTAACCTTTTTTTTCCCTGGCTGTCTTCTTTTCAGTTCTGGTTTCATTGTATGAGCAGAATGACAAACCTTCCTCTGCCCTTGAGTAAGTTAATTTTTTTAAGCAAATGCATGCATTGAAACCATGAGATTTGATTTCAAATTTATGTGCGTGCGTGTATGTACTTTGGCAAAAGGATGGGCTATGTAAAGTTCTTCTGTATCTTTGTTCGGATTAGTTAAAGAGCTCTTCACTTCGACAAATTTTAGAATTGGAAGAATAATTAATTCCCTTTTCAAACCATAGGGCGTATTTGCTTCCTGTGGAAACCATAGGGCTAACATTACATTCGATGGAAGTATTCTCAAAGGCGTGGAAGATATAGGAATATGGGTACTAGCAAAGATCGTCAAATCATATTGCTATATACATCTAATGCTACATGTTACGCTTTATAAAAACTGACATTAACTGACTTTTAAATTCGCCATTGAGCAGAAACAGGTTTACCATACATGCAAAGATACAAAATTTCCCAATGCAAAGTAAATGCTTTATCAGTTTATCTGTCCCATAAGTGAAAAGAAGGATAGTGTTTTATAGCATTATCAAGAAATTAAGCAACCTCTAAGGGCCTGTTTGTATGCCATTAAAATAATGAAATAAAGGCCACCTACAATTATTCATTTAAAAATTGGTCTTAGGAGTTTTCCGTTGACCAATTGCACTTAAGCGCGCCTAGTGCTTTCACCAATGCTGACTCCATCTCAGTGTTCCTACAAAATTGCATATACTTGTTAGTGCAGGTGTTTACAAGCCTTTGAGATATAATATCTTGCATATTTCTTTTGGCAGATTCATCCAACAAAAATTAGGTGGTCCATCAGTGTCAGAATATGAAAAGCTACAAGCTGAAATGTCAAATTTGCAAATAAGATACGATGAGCTTTTAGCAGAACACCAACAAACTTGCAAAGAGGTGACTAAACTTTTTCACTTATATAATCAGTGGCTAATGAGATCAATATAGGATTGACTCCATAGGTGACTAAACTTTTAATAACTTTTTTTGATAGGTAAGAAAAAAAATTTATTAAATAATTCAAAGCCTTAGAAAGCACACCAGATGTAGACAAGAGAAATGTCTAACTAGGAACGTTAAAAGATAGAAGAAATCATGAAGAATTAGCCTGTTAAGACCTATAGCAGAAACCCAAATAAACAACCTTTTGGTAACTAATGTGAAGACTAGTGAATATAACAAATGTGGGGGATGATAAAAATGCAGTTATGAAACTTTTAATAAGAACTTCTGAACAGAAAAACTACTAGTTACAATTATGAGTTTATGGGAGTTTTTAGTGCAAATCTGGATCCCTTTTTAATATTATTTGTGTGAGAAGAATACCAATGTGTCATTGCCCGACCACCAATTTTTCCTGCCAGTATGTCTCTTACAAGTTTCAGCCACATGTAAGTCATGTTGCTGGAATTAAATTAATCCTCTATAGTGTTACACATTCGAGGCCTTTTTGACATGTTCGGATGTGCCAAAAGAGTTTTGTGGTTGATATGGTGTTGTATCTGCCACTTACCTGGCCTTTAGTATTAAGGCATTTGAAATTGAACTGCTTAAGTGATATACAATAGAAGGGAACTTACTCAGAATCTCAATAAAACATTACTTTGTTTAAAACTTACTTTATTATAATTATTTTTCTCTTCTACTCCTTAGAAAGAAAAAACATTAGGAATGCTCTTCTAGTGTTGGTTTTCGCATTTAAAAAAAAAAAAAAAAAAAAAGATCATGATTCACCCCCAATAAGCAATTTTTCTGAATGTTGATCGACATTTGTGCCTAAATCCTTGATTAATACTATGACAGGGAGGTATACTTTCATTGTAGGTTTGCATCATTTTATTTTTTTCTGGTTTTAAGGATGTCTTTTATAACCTTTACAAGTGGAAGTACTCAATCATTTAATCAAGTATGAGACTTCTTTCACTAAAATTTTGCAATAATATCCTTGTTCATATACTAGTCGAATACCTTAATTGGATGGGACCGAGGGTTAGTTGACTTGAGTTTCATACCAACGGTGGGATTTGTAAGAATGTCCAATATAGATGCCAAATAGATTAAAGTTATGGATTGCTTTGTACAACTTTTGTATCCTTCTCTTGCTAATCTAAACATTGTATGAGTTTTGAAGATTGTGTTGACAATGCTAGTTTTGCTTTGTATAAGATCAGAGGATGTAACGCCCCAATGGAAGGCTTAAACTACATAGCCTATACTCCAAAAGGACTAGTCAATAATACAATTGGAGCCCCATATGATAAGATTGAGGGTAGGTGGTGGATGGGATCCCACATTGCTTGGGAAGGAGAAGTTCTTACTCTTTATAAGGTTCCAATAGGGCTCCAATTGTATCATTGACTAGTCCTTTTGGAGTATTGGCCATGTGGTTTGGGCCTTCCATTAGAGTGTTACAAATGGTATCAGAGCCTATCCCAACCAGAAATGTGGGACTTGAGCCGTGCCACCTACAATGGACAGGCCCAACGAGGACGTTAGGAATTTAAGGGGGATAGATTGCGATAGTCCCATATGATAAGATTGAGGGTAGGTGGTGTATGAAATCTCACATTGCTTGGGAATGAGAAGTTCTTACTCTTTATAAGGTTCCAATAGGGCTCCAATTGTATTATTGACTAGTCTCTTTGAAGTATAGGCCATGTGGTTTGAGCCTTCCATTGGGGCGTTACAAACGAGCTTGTACAACAATATTGTTGTAGTTCCCAACAAGAGAAGGTCTTAAATGATTTGACTGTTTGGCATTGCTGTTCCTGGTGGCAATATGCATGTGCAATTATGCTGTTCTAGCAAAGAAAGGTGCTGAATGGTTTTGCTTTGGTAGATCACCTTTCTTCCCCGTATGCATGCTTCACGCTATTGTACCTGCTACCTACTTAGTGAAGGCACAAAATGAAGATCAAATTTATCATAAGTTACCCAACCATATCATATGAAATGGTATGGTTTGTGTCTATAACTGCCTTTTCTTTGACATTGATGGACTTAGGATGTTGAATTTTAATCCCACTTAGAAAAGTGGTCCTTAAATCTTCAGAACCCTTTATCGTTGATAGTGTGCTTACTTTGGTTTTAGGATTTCTTACACTTTTAGCCTTTTTCTTGATTGGTGTTTCTCTTATATCTGTCCTGTGTTTCTCTTTTGACCATTCCTATACTTCTGGTGTTCAAAACAATTGTCAAAAAGGACATCTGCAATAAAAACTGATCAATTGTACCTACCTGGTTGGTGAAGTAAAGCTAGTTGCCAATTCATTTTTTCTTCCCCGAGTAGTTGCCAATTCCCTTTCTTCAACTATAATTATCTCAAGGCAGTTCTTTTGATTTATCCAGCAAAGTAATATATGGTAGTCATTTTGCAAAAGCATGTTGGCCAAACAAGGGAGGATGTCTGTACATTGTGTTAGAAATTTATTGTTCAATACTTTACTCTATTGGTCAATTGTAATTGATTAATTGCATGAATTTTCATGAATTTCTTTTTTATTTTTTTTGATAAGTATGAATTTTCATGAATTTCTTGTAACACTAAACTAGCACATATAGGCGATGCTTTTGTATATGCCCCTATAATTGGGCTCTCTCTTGTCTCTTATGATCAATTAACTTTTATTTACCAGTTAGAAAAAAAACTTTGGCCTCATGACAGTCTTTCTTGCTGTCTACTGTATCTTTTTTTTCAACCATACAATGTCATATTTTTTAGCCATGTCGGAGGCATAATACAAGTCGCCAAATTCTCACTTTTGTTACAGTTGGAGGAACTTAAGATTTCAAATGCCATGGAAATGCCATTAACAAAGGAGACCATTGATGAGAAGGCTCACAAGGTTGTGTTTTGAAGGAGCGTTGAAAGAACTTGTACATTGTTATGGTGAATTGGAGTGAGAAAGCGTTGTTTCCTAGAGTGCTGTATCCATAGCATTCACCGGGACTTTTAACGTTGTGTTAATCTTCTTTTCCGTTATTTGACTGTTTTCTGTTAAAGAAAAGGAGGGGGCATTTTGCTGATTTCAGTGGTAATTATGTTCATATCCACCCTCTCTAGCATTTATCTTTGTTGAAATTCTGCTGTTTGGCAGGAGAATTTACTCTTATAGTAATACATTTGCTTGGAATTTATTTATTTATTTATTATTAAGTACATTTGCTTGAAGTTATGCCGATTGACCACAGTTTTCTTCTTCATTATTCCATTAAAGAATGAATCTAATATAAGAAAAACAAGAAGAAACAAGAAGAGTAATTAGCTTGAGATGGGCTCACATTATTAAAAGAGCCAATTACATGAACACTTCCCAACGTCAAATCGAAGACCCATCTCTGAAAATAAATCACATTATTAAGCTAAATTGAGAACTATTATAGACAAATAGATTACACAAAGTAAATCCACAAGCTAACGTGGTTTCATAGAATCAGTTAGATTTACTTTATAATAAAAGTAACCTTACAATCTGATATACTGAATCAAGTCACATCAGTTTGTAAATTTACTTTTGTATAATTCCTTTATGATTAAAGTACTTTTCAAAAATACTTTCCAAAAAAAGAACAACTAACTTCCAGGGATGCACATTCTTTATGCTAACAGAAAACCGCAATCAGGGAAATCACGACAATGACCGAACAAAATAATGCCTGCAAGATTTTGAAGAGCAAAGTGAAAAAACGGAAGGCAAGATACATAGATGATCCGATGGTGTTGTGTCTGTGTTTTTGTTTATATGATTTCATACTTACAGCAATTGCAGATGCAGCAAGGCCAGGTCGTTCCCTGGGGTCTTTAAGATAATATTTTCCCAAGTAAAGCACCATAGCATAATACCAGAGTGGTGGAAACACAAATCCCAGAAGAAATCTGACAGACGCATTTAGATTCATTAAAATAGAATGTTGGGAAAGACAGACAGTTACCATGACCTTTTTTTCATTTTCGATGTAAAAGGAAAACTTACGAGAACCAGCCAATGCCACAACCAAAGCATGAAAGAGGCTTATCATAAGGCCCGTTGGATTGTCCACTTCCTAGCAGACTAAAATCCCCTTCGTCAGCGTGGAGTCCTCGCACTTGCACCTGTGCCATTTCCTTACTCTTATGATCATTTTGATCTCCACCTACGCACACCACGGCCATTAGAAATTACTCAAAACCCCTGAATACTGCAAAATCATGTAAACATTTTCTGCAGAATATTGTTGTTATCGCAACCATTATTGTATGTGAAATACGCACAACTATGGCGGCCAAAGAGAGTGATATGAAAAGAAAGTTTGATTAGCATCATCAAAAAAGAAAAGAAGAAACAGAAAAGAACATGAACTTTGCTCCATCAATGTAATTCCAACGGTCTTATCCTGATCATTAGGTTGGAGTACTTCCATTGACAACCGTTTTCTTGCACGTTCCCTGCGTTGCTTATGATCAAGTTGTTCAATATACGATCTGTACCGTCAAGAAATGCAGTCACTAATAAAATAACCAACTTTTCAAAACTACTCTGGAAGAACATCTCGCAAACACAGAGAGAGAGAGAGAGAGAGAGAGAGAGAGAGAATCCTACCGGGTTGCAGATAAAAATGGAGAGGAACCCGTGCAGAGTAAGGGACAGGATCCCTTTGTTCCCGTTTGAAGTTAAGGTTCCCTCTTTGTAACCGAAACAACTGCCACTACGTTTTAAATAAGCCTATCACTTATTCGTGTACTTTTTTTTAATTGATTTTTTTTTTTGTCTAAAGCAACTATTTCATTAACATAATAAAAAAAAAAGGTATTTTCTTTCTCTCGGTAAACGCCCTAGGCGTTTTTGGGCGAGTATTTACTTGGGAGTATTGTTATTGTTCATCATACAAGTTTCTGTTATTCCTCACCAGTATTTTCCCTTTAGTGGATGATGTGAACCCCAATCAATTTGCTTTGAAATCCAACAACAATATTGGAAAACAACTCCAAGAAAGTCAAACTCAGATTTATGGATGGAGAATTTAGACTCGATGAGAACCCGTTCCAAGAACCTAGATTATATCAAAATCTAGACCCATTGAAGAATCCGTCTCAAGAACCCAAATTACAAAGGAGGAACGCCACAAAGGTTTTGATTTACCTTTGATAAGTTCAAAAGTTCAAGAAGAACAAGAGGAGATAACTCAAACTCTCAAAGAAATTTCATCTATCCTGCCTCTCAAATGAGGCTATAAGTTGTTTAAATAGACAACCCCCAAAAACCCTAATGAAAGCGCTCGGGTACTGTAGCTACAGTGTCGTACGCCGCGCTACAGTAACTTCTAAACCCTAGTTAAATAATAAGTTTCCAAATAAACCCTTGGCCAAAATACAAGGCCTTCCCAAAGAAAACCCTAGTCCATTAGAAATAAGACATACGTGGGCCAAGCATCCTCAAGCCCACTTATTCTAAACTATTAATAAAAGCCTTAAAACAAATTGAGAGTCTTAACAATAATAGGCCCTATCTCTAAGTCATGTCTTCCATAACTTGTATCAAATGGATCAAAACCGGTTCTTCTTCCTTCAAGCCCATCTTGAGTATTGGGCCCTTCCTAGCTTCTTCCCAAGTGGATTGCACCAATCCTTGCATTGCTTCCTTGATCTTCTTGGCTCTTGATCTTGTAATTGGTCCATCTGGAACTTGCAAATGATCTTTAAGGATAGCTCCACCTTGGTTCCCATCAGTGGAGCTACTGCATTTTATAGCATTTGGCAAGAATGAAACATATGCAATGGTTATGTATAGGTGATTTTAATGAATTACTTTTCCATGAGGAGAAAGCTGGTGGCAACAGAAGAAGTGACGAGCAGATGAAGGCTTTTAGGAATGTATTGCAAACATGTCAGCTATGTGACTTGGGATCTTTGACAGGCTATATTATACATGCATATGGTCAAATAACAGAAGTTATGGCACTTTCACTAAGGAACGGCTAGATAGAGCTGTTGCAAACAAAAACTAGCGTGATGTTTTTGGTGATGGGGATGTCCAGGTGCTGCCTTCTTCCTCATCTGATCACTATCCAATCTTAGTTACTATTAAATGCAGTATTCGAATAGCAGATACAAACTGGTAGTCAATTAGCTCATTTTGAGGCAAATTGGTCAACCTATGCTAATTGTGAGGAGTTGATAAAGCATGCATGGGATCAACTTATCTAATAAGAAAATTGGACACAATATATCTGATTTTGTACTGATTTTGTTTTGAAGTTGCATGTAGACTCCTAATAATAACATAATCAAAACCACTCCTGTGAAGAACAAACATATCTCCACAGCCCCTGTTAATCAGCATAAACGCCATTTCCATGAGCTGGGTCTATAACATTCCGGACCTTATAGAGATTTTTATTTTTCTATTTATTTATTTTTATTATTTTATGTGGATTTAAGGTGACATCCCGCTCTTACCTTTCGTTAAGATCGATCGAGTCATTGTGATGTCGAAGATACAACCCATAATCCTATGTTCTATCATAATTCCTAACTAATAAATATATGTAATTATCATGTTTCTAAGTTAGAAAGGTAACACAATGGAATTTTAACATTATATCATAATCTTAACCATAATTCCACACTTAAAATCCCTTTCTAACACTTCTAGTCCTTTCATTAATTCACTTCAATTAGCACTTCGTTATGACTATTTAGTTAAACACCTCAACAATTATACAATATAATCCTCGTTAGTGTTCACAACCTAATTAATAGCTAAATCTATGTTAACTTCCATTTCTAGTTCTTTGTTTGATCTATTAAATTAAACTCTTAATACCTCTTAATCAATTTTCTAAGGCATGAACCGAACCATTTTTCATTGATTACAACAATTCATTACAAAAAACTTAACCCTAAGTACAAGATTGATTAAATTATCTTCAAATCAAAGAAAAACCAATCACTACTTTTTATAATCATCAATATCATCACATCATATACTCTAAACCTAACCTAATTACATTTCTTCTCCATAAAATTACATAATACAAACTACATAGGTTACATCATAAACAAGCTTAACCCGAGACTCGTATTGCATTAATATCCTATCATATATGCCCTATGTTCATGAATTTATTTAAACTCATAACTGTTGAATCATTAAACCAACATGAATTTGAGTTTTAAGAAGACTTTTGCTTACTTAAATTGAGGTTTTGGGGTTAAGACACTTTTTTTTTTTTTTATGGGGCTTGACACTAATCACTTGGATTATGACTAGTATAGGGTTCTTTGCATGGTATCATTGAAGAAGGTTTGGAAAAGTTCATAGGTGAAGGGTTTTAACCAACAAGGATCTCTAAAGGCTGGAACTCATAAGATCACACTAGTTACCCTCCGATAAATATCTAGGGCTTTTAAAATAATTTCTTGGGCCTGTTGTTCGTTAAATGTAACACCCCATTTAAAAACACCTTAAGCCTTAATCCTACAAGCCATGACCTTAGCTAAGTAGAAGTTGAGATACTTGAGAAAAAGGAATTTTTTGGAGCTTAAGTTGACAAAAGAGATTACACCTTTGATTTAGTTAGAATTATTAGAAAAATTTAGTGCTTTATTAATTTGAGGAAAGGTGCCAAGAAGCCAATGGAAGAATGACACATGGCAAATGGGAGACTTGCCACCTTGGTGGGCTAAGTGACTTGGTTAAAATATTAGATTAATTGGAAAAGGCTCAAGAGTTGGTTTAATAAGGGCCCTGACTTACTAAGATGAGAGGGCTAAGGATGGACACAACATTATAGGACCAACTTAGTGGATACAAGACTATGGTTCCAAAGATTTATACCATTAGCCCAATTTAGAAAAGACCCAAAGTTAAGACCAACTTAGAGAACTATTGAGGTCAAGGAAAAGCCCAATAAATCTGGCAAACTTCCAGGGATGCACATTCTTTATGCTAACAGAAAACCGCAATCAGGGAAATCACGACAATGACCGAACAAAATAATGCCTGCAAGATTTTGAAGAGCAAAGTGAAAAAACGGAAGGCAAGATACATAGATGATCCGATGGTGTTGTGTCTGTGTTTTTGTTTATATGATTTCATACTTACAGCAATTGCAGATGCAGCAAGGCCAGGTCGTTCCCTGGGGTCTTTAAGATAATATTTTCCCAAGTAAAGCACCATAGCATAATACCAGAGTGGTGGAAACACAAATCCCAGAAGAAATCTGACAGACGCATTTAGATTCATTAAAATAGAATGTTGGGAAAGACAGACAGTCACCATGACCTTTTTTTCATTTTCGATGTAAAAGGAAAACTTACGAGAACCAGCCAATGCCACAACCAAAGCATGAAAGAGGCTTATCATAAGGCCCGTTGGATTGTCCACTTCCTAGCAGACTAAAATCCCCTTCGTCAGCGTGGAGTCCTCGCACTTGCACCTGTGCCATTTCCTTACTCTTATGATCATTTTGATCTCCACCTACGCACACCACGGCCATTAGAAATTACTCAAAACCCCTGAATACTGCAAAATCATGTAAACATTTTCTGCAGAATATTGTTGTTATCGCAACCATTATTGTATGTGAAATACGCACAACTATGGCGGCCAAAGAGAGTGATATGAAAAGAAAGTTTGATTAGCATCATCAAAAAAGAAAAGAAGAAACAGAAAAGAACATGAACTTTGCTCCATCAATGTAATTCCAACGGTCTTATCCTGATCATTAGGTTGGAGTACTTCCATTGACAACCGTTTTCTTGCACGTTCCCTGCGTTGCTTATGATCAAGTTGTTCAATATATGATCTGTACCGTCAAGAAATGCAGTCACTAATAAAATAACCAACTTTTCAAAACTACTCTGGAAGAAAATCTCGCAAACACAGAGAGAGAGAGAGAGAGAGAGAGAGAGAGAGATCCTACCGGGTTGCAGATAAAAATGGAGAGGAACCCGTGCAGAGTAAGGGACAGGATCCCTTTGTTCCCGTTTGAAGTTAAGGTTCCCTCTTTGTAACCGAAACAACTGCCACTACGTTTTAAATAAGCCTATCACTTATTCGTGTACTTTTTTTTAATTGATTTTTTTTTTTGTCTAAAGCAACTATTTCATTAACATAATAAAAAAAAAAGGTATTTTCTTTCTCTCGGTAAACGCCCTAGGCGTTTTTGGGCGAGTATTTACTTGGGAGTATTGTTATTGTTCATCATACAAGTTTCTGTTATTCCTCACCAGTATTTTCCCTTTAGTGGAGCTACTGCATTTTATAGCATTTGGCAAGAATGAAACCTATGCAATGGTTATCATGTATAGGTGATTTTAATGAATTACTTTTCCATGAGGAGAAAGCTGGTGGCAACAGAAGAAGTGACTAGCAGATGAAGGCTTTTAGGAATGTATTGCAAACATGTCAGCTATGTGACTTGGGATCTTTGACAGGCTATATTATACATGCATATGGTCAAATAACAGAAGTTATGGCACTTTCACTAAGGAACGGCTAGATAGAGCTGTTGCAAACAAAAACTAGCGTGATGTTTTTGGTGATGGGGATGTCCAGGTGCTGCCTTCTTCCTCATCTGTCACTATCCAATCTTAGTTACTATTAAATGCAGTATTCGAATAGCAGATACAAACTGGTAGTCAATTAGCTCATTTTGAGGCAAATTGGTCAACCTATGCTAATTGTGAGGAGTTGATAAAGCATGCATGGGATCAACTTATCTAATAAGAAAATTGGACACAATATATCTGATTTTGTACTGATTTTGTTTTGAAGTTGCATGTAGACTCCTAATAATAACATAATCAAAACCACTCCTGTGAAGAACAAACATATCTCCACAGCCCCTGTTAATCAGCATAAACGCCATTTCCATGAGCTGGGTCTATAACATTCCGGACCTTATAGAGATTTTTATTTTTCTATTTATTTATTTTTATTATTTTATGTGGATTTAAGGTGACATCCCGCTCTTACCTTTCGTTAAGATCGATCGAGTCATTGTGATGTCGAAGATACAACCCATAATCCTATGTTCTATCATAATTCCTAACTAATAAATATATGTAATTATCATGTTTCTAAGTTAGAAAGGTAACACAATGGAATTTTAACATTATATCATAATCTTAACCATAATTCCACACTTAAAATCCCTTTCTAACACTTCTAGTCGTTTCATTAATTCACTTCAATTAGCACTTCGTTATGACTATTTAGTTAAACACCTCAACAATTATACAATATAATCCTTGTTAGTGTTCACAACCTAATTAATAGCTAAATCTATGTTAACTTCCATTTCTAGTTCTTTGTTTGATCTATTAAATTAAACTCTTAATACCTCTTAATCAATTTTCTAAGGCATGAACCGAACCATTTTTCATTGATTACAACAATTCATTACAAAAACTTAACCCTAAGTACAAGATTGATTAAATTAACTTCAAATAAAAGAAAAACCAATCACTACTTTTTATAATCATCAATATCATCACATCATATACTCTAAACCGAACCTAATTACATTTCTTCTCCATAAAATTACATAATACAAACTACATAGGTTACATCATAAACAAGCTTAACCCGAGACTCGTATTGCATTATTCCTATCATATATGCCCTATGTTCATGAATTTATTTAAACTCATAACTGTTGAATCATTAAACCAACATGAATTTGAGTTTTAAGAAGACTTTTGCTTACTTAAATTGAGGTTTTGGGGTTAAGACACTTTTTTTTTTTTTTATGGGGCTTGACACTAATCACTTGGATTATGACTAGTATAGGGTTCTTTGCATGGTATCATTGAAGAAGGTTTGGAAAAGTTCATAGGTGAAGGGTTTTAACCAACAAGGATCTCTAAAGGCTGGAACTCATAAGATCACACTAGTTACCCTCCGATAAATATCTAGGGCTTTTAAAATAATTTCTTGGGCCTGTTGTTCGTTAAATGTAACACCCCATTTAAAAACACCTTAAGCCTTAATCCTACAAGCCATGACCTTAGCTAAGTAGAAGTTGAGATACTTGAGAAAAAGGATTTTTTTGGAGCTTAAGTTGACAAAAGAGCTTACACCTTTGATTTAGTTAGAATTATTAGAAAATTTTAGTGCTTTATTAATTTGAGGAAAGGTGCCAAGAGGCCAATGGAAGAATGACACATGGCAAAATGGGAGACTTGCCACCTTGGTGGGCTAAGTGACTTGGTTAAAATATTAGATGAATTGGAAAATGCCCAAAAGTTGGTTTAATAAGGGTCCAACTTACTAAGATGAGAGGGCTAAGGATGACACAACATTATAGGACCAACTTAGTGGATACAAGACAATGGCCCAAAGATTTATACTATTAGCCCAATTTAGAAAAGACCCAAAGTTAAGACCAACTTAGAGAACTATTGAGGTCAAGGAAAGGCCCAATAAATCTGCAAATGAGGCCAAGCAAAAGTCCACTTCTAAGGCTCACACAAAAGCTTGTTCATATGGCCAAATGAGAACCCAACACTTGAAGCCCAAGCCTAGTATTTTATATCACTCTTCCAAATGGGACCCATATATACCATACTATTGGTTTCCTTTCTTTTCTTTTCTCCCCAAACATATCCCACATGCCCCTTGGGTTTCCTTTCAAACATGGTAACGCTTCTAACTTAAGGTTACCATTCCAAAACCATCATCACACCCATGAATAGTAATCCAAGCATCATGACTCGCATAGTTTTCTTCAAGCTCTTTTCTTCATAATTTTTAATATGAAATTTTTGTCATTTACACTTATTTTTCATCACTGACAACCCTTGAAGGTTAGAACTAACTCATCACATGTCACTTGAGGTAAAGGCATGTCATATGCCAAACAACCCACCAATTGGCACCCTTGGTGCAAAACCGAGCAACCCTTTAAACAAGCCACCAAAACCATGCCCTTCCACAGGCTTTCATGAAGGTTTTCTACACCATTCAACCCTCATTATATTAGCTGAAATCAAACCTAGGAGGTGGCCAAAAACAGCTCCACGAGCCAAGAAAATGAAGAATTGACCCAACCAAGCACCCTTTCTTCTTCACATATTTTCTATTTCTAAATTAACCATCTCCACTCGCCACCACCTCTGCCCATCTCACACTAAGGAAGTACTTCAAAGCATTCAGTTTTATGTTAGGCCAATCCCCTTCCATGAGCATCAAAACCGATTGGCAAATGGGATGGTGAAGTAGATCAATTTAACTGAAACCCATGCAATCCCTTCCTTCATTTTCTGCTCAAACCAAATCAAATGACCACCACTCATAATTCTTTACCCACCTGGGAAGGCCACTCAATGGTGGTAATTATGCCAATAAACCAGGCCAAGAGGATGGGACAAAAGAGGGATCAAAATTGGACAAACTGTCAGGCATCAAGGTGATTTCCCATGGATTTTGTTTCAAATTATGAAACCATTCAGCCCCTTGCACCTATGGTCATCCTTTAGCACTTGAACAGAAGGTAATAAAGTATTTTTAGGCCACTATTCAACTGACCACGGCAATGATACACCTGAAATACACTCAAACCTTCCACCGCCCATATCCACCACTCACAACACTCTATCTTCAACCAAGCCGAGCACCCCTTCATGTCTCACCCCTCTATTAAGTCCTATAAATACCCCCCCTTCACCCCTAACTTCCTCACATAACTTCTTTAAGCATTCTCTTAGTGTTCTTGAGAGTAAAGTACTCTAAGTTTGAGAAGAGAGCAAAGCCAAGTGACTAGTGTGAGATTCTTGAAGTAAGTTGTTCTTGAGAGCCTTCAAAGGTCATGATTTGGTAAGAAATCCTACTCTATTTTTTTTTTTTTGGGTGTTTGATTAACATGTTAGGCTTTGAATTATGGCATGAGAATGAAGATTTGATTGAGTTATATGAGGTTTAACTTGAAGAAATGCATTTCGGTTCAGATTTGGAGTCTTGCTTGAATAAATTGTTTTGAAATGAAATTTTAGCCATAACATGTCTTGATATGATCTTACATGTTTTATTAATGTCTTGAATGATTGATTGAAGGTTTAAATTCAAGGAAAATAGCATGTAATGATAGGTTTATAAACCAATATCTTTTATTGATCATCTAGCATGTTTTGGTTTCCACTTGGTTGAAGTTTATCTTGTGAGATCTTGGCTAAGTTTCCAAATCATGAGTGTTAAACATCTAGAAGTGCTTTGTTATCAAGATAAGATTTAGAATACATGATTCATTTAGGCATTAAAACTCATATTGACAAAGAGAAGCTAGAAACATCATACATGCACTAGATTTGAAGGTTTTATGATGATTTGGTGTTAACCAATGCATAAGTGTTGGGATAAACTCGTGTGACCTGAACCTAAGTTATAAACATGTCCCCAAGATCAAATTGATAGTTTGCTACTTGATGAAACTTGATCACTCATGCATCCAAAGTGGTTATAGACTTGAAATCACCAAAAGGCCCATAAAGGCATGCTATATGTTGCATGCATTCTAAGGTCACATATAGATTTAGAACATGGAAAATATGAGATTTATGAAATTTGGTGAAATTGGGGGCCAAAATGCAAATAGTGAAAGTTTAGGGCCTAAGTGGAAATTTTAGGAAATATAGGGGCAGTTTTGTGACAATCATTTTCTTGACCCTTTTTTATTATGAACATCTTCCTTAATTTTACAATTTCTAACTTAGAATAACAGTTATTACAGCCACACCAAATTCTTAAGTACCCGAGGAGTTTGTAAGTTAGCTTCTAACTTACTCTTAGATAATTTATTTATAATTCTTGTCTAAACACTATATTCATATTAAATGTCATTTTGAGCATGAAACATTAAATGATACATCATTAACTATTTGAATACTTGCTTACATGACATGTGAAATTCTCACCATTTAGCATATTGCATATAAATATCATTTTCACATGAAGCTTACTACATATACACATCATGAAATACATTTTTCAAGCATGCATGAAAATAATTTTTGTCTCAACCCCAAATACTAGGATGGGTAATTATCCTAGTGGAACTTCTTTATATACTTTGGAGTGAGTAAAAATAGAGTAGTAACCCCTGGGTTGACAAAGAATTATTAACAAGTTTCGAATCAATTATTTTTAAAGAATACCATAGCGAAGTCGTATATGGCACCTAATACTAGTGGATGCATATGTTATGATGAAATTTTATGATATCAATGCATTGGGTTACGAGTTTGCAGACAACGTAATTTCAACGTGAGTTGTACTACAGTCATCAACAGGTACTCAATGCATATAGGGGTGTTGTGACAATACCACATGTTATGTTATGTTAATGATGGTTCTAATAAATAAGAAATGTTTTATGTTTTTGGAAAAAGATGAAATGAAATATATTCTCTGTAAGGAGAATGTGCATTAAAGTTTTTTTGAAAGATGTTAAGGAATATGAATAGGAGACAAATACGGATTTTTATGCATATCTAGCATGCATCTCATGTTTATCATTAATCATGTATATCTTATTTATGTGCAAGTTAGTTATTTTACTTATTGAGATTTCAAAGAATCTCATTGTGGTAGTCCCACTACCATTCCCCCCAAAATGGTAGAAGTTGTGTCAAGACTGGCATACGATTAGCAGGATGAATGTAACATCCTAATAGAAGGCTTAAACTACATGGCTTATATTCTAAAATGATTAGTCAATGATACAATTGGAGCCTCATTAGAACCTTATAAAGAACAAGAACTTTTCCTTCCCAAGTAGCAGTGAAAACAGGCCAGTTCGAGAGGGTGATTTTCGATCCATCATTTTCCCTGGATCAGACCGAACCAAACATCGTTAGAGACTGGACCAGACCGGTAGCTGTCGGTCCATTTGGTCCAACCCATTTATTTTTTATTTTTATATTTATTTTGGAAAAAAATCGATTATAAAAAAATTTATTTAAAATACTAAATTAAAATTAAGTGACTTATTAATATAGATTATGTAACTAACTCGATAAAAAAAAAATTTTATGTGGTCAATGATAATAAATTAGATGAAAATTACATTATTAATTTATATAATGACTATATAATTAGTTAATTAATATTATATATTAGTTATTTGATAGAATATTAATTTGTTAATAACATAGTTAAAATTTTTATATTGTTAATGATCATAGGTTAGATGAAAATTACAAGATAAATTGTACAATTATTATATAAATAATATATATAATATATTTTTTATTTTTATTTTTCATTCGGTCGGGTACGGTCTAGTTTAGGGTGGAAAAACTCTTGACTGGGACCGGACCGAAACTTTACGATCCTCTAAAACATGAATCGAGACTGACCAATCTCAGTCTCAGTCCAGTCAGTTTCTCCAGTCCAGACTGACCATTTATCACCCCTATTTCCAAGCAATGTGAGATCTCATTCACCACTTACTATTATCCTTATCATAATGGATATCACAATCTCTCCCCTTAAATTCCCGACATCCTCATTAGGCCTGTTCGTCGTAGGTGGCATGGCTCAAATCCCACATTTTTTGTTTAGATAGGCTCTGATACCATTTATAATATTTCAATAGAATGTTAAAACCACATGACTTATACTCTAAAAGGACTCGTCAATGATACAATTAGAACTCCATTGAAACCTTATAAAGAGTAAGAACTTTTCCTTTCTAAGTAATGTGGGATCTCATTGGGATGTGAGAATTGATTAGACTGTGAAATCAATTATTATCCTAGCAAATCCACCTACTCTTATCCTTATCATATGGAATATCACATGAACCCTTAGTTTCAAATGATTGAGAATGAGCTCATTCTTGAGCGGAGGCTAGATTTGATATTAATGTTTATAACGATGGCTCTATACACCATAGAGCGGATGTGAGAATTGATAAGATTGTGAAACTCTGATGTGGAAATCTTAAGTAAGGCAGTATCTATTTACGGTTAATTGATCTATTGAGATGTTTAGTTCATTCTAGCATGAAATTTATATAAGTCACTATTTTTTCCCTGCAATTATTACATGCTGCTACTTGCATACTATGATGTATTGCATATTAATTATCATGAACAGGAATATGTAGCCATGTGTTGCATGTCCCTATGCTCCAAGTCTTCGTTACATCCCAAGTGAGAGTTGGGTGCGTTACATTAAATACGAGTCAACTTATTTGATAAATATCAAATGAACTTTAACCATAATATTGAGCCCAATACAAATATTTAGCCAACCATTATTAATTTTCTGGGATGGTGGCCAATTTAACATTATCCAATAAATTGTGATTATACTTACTTAGAATATTGGCCCAATAAAATTATGCTTATTGTATCCCTAATAACATTAGATTGGGCTGTTACAAGTGAACTACTCAGTATCAATTAGATCAATGTGCTTGAGACCTCTTTAAAACTTCTCTCTTTCCTGATTTATCGTTTCAACCCCAAGCCAAAATATTTTCTATCATGTTGGCGTTTTCAATTGGTGTCTACCATGAGTCAAGAGTGGTATAAAATTAGAGGTGAAAATTAGTGTCATTTGGGTTTATCTTTGAGAGTTTAAATTTTGGTTATGAAAGAGACAACCCTAACCCGATTCAAATAATTCAATGAATCATTCGAATATGTGTCATTTAAGTTTATGCCAAGTCAACCTTGTTTTTATCAGCTTTTAAGCTCATAAATGTATTTTCAATTAATCTATTTAAAAACATGATTATCATATGCTAAGTTGTTATTATACATGGACAAATGATCTATTTTCTACTCTAGAACTTACTAATTGATAAACAATTGAAATTAACTGACTGTAAAATACAAATTCTTATTTGAAACTATACAGTGTCCAATTGCTTTATATATAATTTATGATTTACCAAGCATGACCCTAAATCTATATATAATTGTAAAGTGCCACATAATCATTTTGATAAAAGTAAATAAATACGGGACTCATATGAAAAAAATTAATTTTTTAATAATAGACTCTACTCTTTTTCAAAACGACTGTACGGTACTTGCACAATTCACGGCTAAAGGTAGCATTACATATATATCTATCAACGATAGATTTATGACATGCAATAATTAAAGATAGACAAGAGTTTCTCTTTTTAACAAAAAGGATTTAATGTATAAGATAGACAAGAGTTTCTCTTTTTAACAAAAGGATTTAATGTATTTATCATGAATTAGAAAGAAAAATGTAAAAAGGAAAGTTATGTATCAAAAAATATAAAAGAAGAAAAACTTTGAAGGAGACCCATAGAAGAATAGAAAAGGCTTACAAGTCTTTTAATACATAGTTTTTAGTTTTAAAAGATTTTAGAGCAAAATTCAAAGTATTTAGGAAAATTTTAAATTTTATAAGATTTGTGACTGTATTGTGAATTGTAATAAAACCAAATTCTATATATTTTTAAGTTTTTCTAACAAATAATAAAAATTTATAACTTTTTGGATATTTTATTTTTAAAAATCTCAAAGGAAAAGTATAATTTTTAATGAATTTTTAAAATATATAAAAAATATTTACTTTTTCAAAAGTTAGGGCAGGAGGGGATGTTCCGCTAGCTCCTAGATCCACGATTGCCTATGTACAACCACTTTTATTAAAATTTTACAAGTTTAATTATACAATAAATAATAAAGAAACGAGAATATTAAGAATATCATGTACATAAGATATTTTAATCAACTAATTTGTTTTCGAAATGAAAAAACATCCAATTCTTATGTATAACGATCATGCGAGTTCATTCTTAAACCTGTTGAGTAACATGAATATGATGCAATTAATATCGTGGTAGATTTGGGTTGAATCGGATTGACCTAAATACAATGCGAGTTCATTCTTAAACGAGTTAACATGAATATGATGCAATTAATATCGTGGTAGATTTGGGTTGAATCGGATTGACCTAAATACAAATATACATGACTCTAATCTTATTATTTTATATCATTCTTAGTTTGGATCATGTCAAATATTGTCAATCTTATATGATTAGCTCTTAAACATTATGTTTAGGCTCAATTATATTAAGGCCTGGTTTAATTTAGACATGAAATACAAACCATCTAAAAAGTTACGTGTGATCAGATAACCTTGCTATCCAAACACACATTTAAGTTGAGACCAACAATGCCTATAAATCATTAAATGGGAGGGGAAACTAGGGAGATTGAAAAGCTATTTGGAAAATAAATGTTCCTAATACTGTGAAAATGTTCACTTAGGGGACTTGCAAAGAAGCAATTCCCATTCTTTCTAATTTAGTGAAGTGAAGAGTGGTAGAAGATGGTGTGTGTCCTATATGTGGATTGGAATCAAAAACTTCAAGACATGTTCTATGGGATTGTCGAGCTACTAGAGATGTCTAGAGTCAAAGTACTAGAAAAATTCAAAAAATGGTGTGCCATAAAGAGTTTGTTTGGATATTTGGAACCAAATAGTCAAAACATTGGAGCAGTATGAACTTGAGGAGGTTGCTATGACCACCAAGCTAATATGAGCAAGAAGAAATGAATTCACACATGGGAAAGGCTTCAAACACCCAACTTTGCTTCTCAGAATGCTAGAGCTGAGCTCTTTCTTTTTAAAAACTCTACTAAATTGCCCTAGAAAGAGTCAACTAAGTTGGACCAATCACCACTCAGAGGGCAAAGGCCAATAGAGGGAATTTATAACCTAAACTGGGATGCAGCTACTAAGAATGCAGATGGCAGAATTGACATTGGTGTGATTACTATGAACTTTAAAGGTCAGGCATTTGGCACCCTTATAGCTCCTAGAAAACTATCTAAAAATGCTTTCATTGCAAAAGCATATACACTATTGGTAGTGTGATGTCCCAAAATTCCGCTTGGGATCGAACAGACATTTGAAGCGTCGAGACATGCAACACAAGATTACCTACCTCCGTTTATGATATATAAGATGCAATGTTCCTAACATGCATATAATATTATACAATATTCACAGAGAATAATTTTTTTTCTTTAGCAATACTATGCACCAAACTGAAAATATCTCAAATGCTTAAAACATACTTCATACATAAAGACATATTGAACAACTAAGATCACAACACTAGTCCAAAATGGCTATGATTCAAAAGAGTACTGGAAATGCAACTTCATAGTACAAGTAGTAATTTAAGTCAACTACTATATTAACATTGATATCGCACTGTCGCTTAGTTGACTGTGTCCAGTTAGTCAGATCTCGATTCTCCTTCAGGTCCTGTAATAAGATTTACCATTCGGAGGAAATAGTAGTTAGGACTACCACAGTAAAATTTGATTACAAATTTCAGCAAGTTAACAGAAAACTTCTATACAGGTTAATAATGCATGCATGAAAGTAAAAGTATAAATGCATAATCAAATTTATAAGCAATCATAGTATAAATTGACATACAACATAGCATAATTGGCATAATTTAAATTGAAACATGAACTGAATTTGATTTACTTAAATTGAACTGGACTTAAACTGAGACTTGACTTGACATGAACTTGATCTGAAACTTCACTTAATATGAACTTGATCTGAAACTTAACTTAATATAAACTTTAAGTCTTATTTCTTTTGCTGCTTAAACTCAACTTCTCGGGTGCTACATGGATCCCCTAGAGCCATGTGTCCCTGTTGATTACCGGATCATAATACAGGTATCTAGACCAACTGTAAGTGCATTAATACATACTCCACAGTTGGTGTGGCCCTATGTATTCTACATGTCGTAATTGATGTGTCTCACGTAGTGTATGTGCCATAATTGTTGTGACCTCATACTTCATGCTCCACAGTTGTTGTGACCCAATGAATTGTTAAAATGAAAAGTGGCTCCATCGGCATTAGTAACTGGGGTGCTTCAGTGACTAGCTAGTTAGGTCCCTGCCTGCTACCTGTTGACAGTATTTCATCAACTCAAAAAATTTTATAGATATTTAAGCACTTTAGTATGAACAAAGGAGTTTCACTAGGACATTACCACATCCTAGCACTTAGGGTCGTGATTGATTAAGTAACTTGACTTGACTGTTCTCGAAATACACAAACTGTACTCAAGATGAAACATGATTGGAATACGAAATGATAGAAGCTCTGATGTAACATAACATGATTTGAATATAACTTGAAAGACATGACTAACTTGAGATAGAAACATCTCGCAACATGACATAAACATGCAACATACAACATATTTAACATGACATACTTGCAATAGTGAATATTACATGACTTGACATACATATAATAGATAGAATACTTAACATGACATACTTGTAATGTATAGCAATACGTGATAGAATATCTTGTGTAACAGATGAATAACTCATGACAAGATAAATTTTTTATAATAAAAAAATACATGATAACTTGGTATGGCATAGTATATATGATAACATACATACATACACTGTAGTTTCTTTACTTATCACTCATATACAGTAAATTGCTTGTAAGTTAAAAGCCAACTTACATCGGTCTTTACGTTTTTTAAGCAATTTCAAGAGCGATCACGTGAAATTGAAAATAATGATTTCTAAATGTNTTTTTCATTGATTACAACAATTCATTACAAAAACTTAACCCTAAGTACAAGATTGATTAAATTAACTTCAAATAAAAGAAAAACCAATCACTACTTTTTATAATCATCAATATCATCACATCATATACTCTAAACCGAACCTAATTACATTTCTTCTCCATAAAATTACATAATACAAACTACATAGGTTACATCATAAACAAGCTTAACCCGAGACTCGTCTTGCATTATCCTATCATATATGCCCTATGTTCATGAATTTATTTAAACTCATAACTGTTGAATCATTAAACCAACATGAATTTGAGTTTTAAGAAGACTTTTGCTTACTTAAATTGAGGTTTTGGGGTTAAGACACTTTTTTTTTTTTTTATGGGGCTTGACACTAATCACTTGGATTATGACTAGTATAGGGTTCTTTGCATGGTATCATTGAAGAAGGTTTGGAAAAGTTCATAGGTGAAGGGTTTTAACCAACAAGGATCTCTAAAGGCTGGAACTCATAAGATCACACTAGTTACCCTCCGATAAATATCTAGGGCTTTTAAAATAATTTCTTGGGCCTGTTGTTCGTTAAATGTAACACCCCATTTAAAAACACCTTAAGCCTTAATCCTACAAGCCATGACCTTAGCTAAGTAGAAGTTGAGATACTTGAGAAAAAGGAATTTTTTGGAGCTTAAGTTGACAAAAGAGATTACACCTTTGATTTAGTTAGAATTATTAGAAAATTTTAGTGCTTTATTAATTTGAGGAAAGGTGCCAAGAAGCCAATGGAAGAATGACACATGGCAAATGGGAGACTTGCCACCTTGGTGGGCTAAGTGACTTGGTTAAAATATTAGATTAATTGGAAAAGGCTCAAGAGTTGGTTTAATAAGGGCCCTGACTTACTAAGATGAGAGGGCTAAGGATGGACACAACATTATAGGACCAACTTAGTGGATACAAGACTATGGTTCCAAAGATTTATACCATTAGCCCAATTTAGAAAAGACCCAAAGTTAAGACCAACTTAGAGAACTATTGAGGTCAAGGAAAAGCCCAATAAATCTGGCAATGAGGCCAAGCAAAAGTCCACTTCTAAGGCCCACACAAAAGCTTGTTCATATGGCCGAATGAGAACCCAACACTTGAAGCCCAAGCCTAGTATTTTATATCACTCTTCCAAATGGGACCCACATATACCATACTATTGGTTTTCTTTCTTTTCTTTTCTCTCCAAACATATCCCACATGCCCCTTGGGTTTCCTTTCAAACATGGTAACGCTTCTAACTTAAGTTAAGGTTACCATTCCAAAACCATCATCACACCCATGAATAGTAATCCAAGCATCATGACTTGCATAGTTTCTTCAAGCTCTTTTCTTCATAATTTTTAATATGAAATTTTTGTCATTTACACTTATTTTTCATCACTGACAACCCTTGAAGGTTAGAACTAACTCATCACATGTCACTTGAGGTAAAGGCATGTCATATGCCAAACAACCCACCAATTGGCACCCTTGGTGCAAAACCGAGCAACCCTTTAAACAAGCCACCAAAACCATGCCCTTCCACAGGCTTTCATGAAGGTTTTCTACACCATTCAACCCTCATTATATTAGCTGAAATCAAACCTAGGAGGTGGCCAAAAACAGCTCCACGAGCCAAGAAAATGAAGAATTGACCCAACCAAGCACCCTTTCTTCTTCACATATTTTCTATTTCTAAATTAACCATCTCCACTCGCCACCACCTCTGCCCATCTCACACTAAGGAAGTACTTCAAAGCATTCAGTTTTATGTTAGGCCAATCCCCTTCCATGAGCATCAAAACCGATTGGCAAATGGGATGGTGAAGTAGATCAATTTAACTGAAATCCATGCAATCCCTTCCTTCATTTTCTGCTCAAACCAAATCAAATGACCACCACTCATAATTCTTTACCCACCTGGGAAGGCCACTCAATGGTGGTAATTATGCCAATAAACCAGGCCAAGAGGATGGGACAAAAGAGGGATCAAAATTGGACAAACTGTCAGGCATCAAGGTGATTTCCCATGGATTTTGTTTCAAATTATGAAACCATTCAGCCCCTTGCACCTATGGTCATCCTTTAGCACTTGAACAGAAGGTAATAAAGTATTTTTAGGCCACTATTCAACTGACCACGGCAATGATACACCTGAAATACACTCAAACCTTCCACCGCCCATATCCACCACTCACAACACTCTATCTTCAACCAAGCCGAGCACCCCTTCATGTCTCACCCCTCTATTAAGTCCTATAAATACCCCCCCTTCACCCCTAACTTCCTCACATAACTTCTTTAAGCATTCTCTTAGTGTTCTTGAGAGTAAAGTACTCTAAGTTTGAGAAGAGAGCAAAGCCAAGTGACTAGTGTGAGATTCTTGAAGTAAGTTGTTCTTGAGAGCCTTCAAAGGTCACGATTTGGTAAGAAATCCTACTCTATATTTTTTTGGGTGTTAGATTAACATGTTAGGCTTTGAATTATGGCATGAGAATGAAGATTTGATTGAGTTATATAAGGTTTAACTTGAAGAAATGCATTTCGGTTCAGATTTGGAGTCCTACTTGAATAAATTGTTTTGAAATGAAATTTTAGCCATAACATCTTACATGTTTTAATAATGTCTTGAATGATTGATTGAAGGTTTAAATTCGAGGAAAATAGCATGTAATGATAGGTTTATAAACCAATATCTTTTATTGATCATCTAGCATGTTTTGGTTTCCACTTGGTTGAAGTTTATCTTGTGAGATCTTGGCTAAGTTTCCAAATCATGAGTGTTAAACATCTAGAAGTGCTTTGTTATTAAGATAAGATTTAGAATACATGATTCATTTAGGCATTAAAACTCATATTGACAAAGAGAAGCTAGAAACATCATACATGCACTAGATTTGAAGGTTTTATGATGATTTGGTGTTAACCAATGCATAAGTGTTGGGATAAACTCGTGTGACCTGAACCTAAGTTATAAACATGTCCCCAAGATCAAATTGATAGTTTGCTACTTGATGAAACTTGATCACTCATGCATCCAAAGTGGTTATAGACTTGAAATCACCAAAAGGCCCATAAAGGCATGCTATATGTTGCATGCATTCTAAGGCACATATAGATTTAGAACATGGAAAATAGAGATTTATGAAATTTGGTGAAATTGGGGGCTAAAATGCAAATAGTGAAAGTTTAGGGCCTAAGTGGAAATTTTAGGAAATATAGTGGCAGTTTTGTAACAATCATTTTCTTGACCCTTTTTTTATTATGAACATCTTCCTTAATTTTACAATTTCTAACTTAGAATAACAGTTATTACAGCCCACCAAATTCTTAAGTACCCGAGGAGTTTGTAAGTTAGCTTCTAACTTACTCTTAGATAATTTATTTATAATTCTTGTCTAAACACTATATTCATATTAAATGTCATTTTGAGCATGAAACATTAAATGATACATCATTAACTATTTGAATACTTGCTTACATGACATGTGAAATTCTCACCATTTAGCATATTGCATATAAATATCATTTTCACATGAAGCTTACTACATATACACATCATGAAATACATTTTTCAAGCATGCATGAAAATAATTTTTGTCTCAACCCCAAATACTAGGATGGGTAATTATCCTAGTGGAACTTCTTTATATACTTTGGAGTGAGTAAAAATAGAGTAGTAACCCCTGGGTTGACAAAGAATTATTAACAAGTTTCGAATCAATTATTTTTAAAGAATACCAGAGCGAAGTCGTATATGGCACCTAATACTAGTGGATGCATATGTTATGATGAAATTTTATGATATCAATGCATTGGGTTACGAGTTTGCAGACAACGTAATTTCAACGTGAGTTGTACTACAGTCATTAACAGGTGCTCACAATGCATATAGGGGTGTTGTGACAATACCACATGTTATGTTATGTTAATGATGGTTCTAAAAATAAGAAATGTTTTATGTTTTTGGAAAAAGATGAAATGAAATATATTCTCTGTAAGGAGAATGTGCATTAAAGTTTTTTTGAAAGATGTTAAGGAATATGAATAGGAGACAAATACGGATTTTTATGCATATCTAGCATGCATCTCATGTTTATCATTAATCATGTATATCTTATTTATGTGCAAGTTAGTTATTTTACTTATTGAGATTTCAAAGAATCTCATTGTGGTAGTCCCACTACCATTCCCCCCAAAATGGTAGAAGTTGTGTCAAGACTGGCATACGATTAGCAGGATGAATGTAACATCCTAATAGAAGGCTTAAACTACATGGCTTATATTCTAAAATGATTAGTCAATGATACAATTGGAGCCTCATTAGAACCTTATAAAGAACAAGAACTTTTCCTTCCCAAGTAGCAGTGAAAACAGGCCAGTTCGAGAGGGTGATTTTCGATCCATCATTTTCCCTGGATCAGACCGAACCAAACATCGTTAGAGACTGGACCAGACCGGTAGCTGTCGGTCCATTTGGTCCAACCCATTTATTTTTTATTTTTATATTTATTTTGGAAAAAAATCGATTATAAAAAAATTTATTTAAAATACTAAATTAAAATTAAGTGACTTATTAATATAGATTATGTAACTAACTCGATAAAAAAAAAATTTTATGTGGTCAATGATAATAAATTAGATGAAAATTACATTATTAATTTATATAATGACTATATAATTAGTTAATTAATATTATATATTAGTTATTTGATAGAATATTAATTTGTTAATAACATAGTTAAAATTTTTATATTGTTAATGATCATAGGTTAGATGAAAATTACAAGATAAATTGTACAATTATTATATAAATAATATATATAATATATTTTTTATTTTTATTTTTCATTCGGTCGGGTACGGTCTAGTTTAGGGTGGAAAAACTCTTGACTGGGACCGGACCGAAACTTTACGATCCTCTAAAACATGAATCGAGACTGACCAATCTCAGTCTCAGTCCAGTCAGTTTCTCCAGTCCAGACTGACCATTTATCACCCCTATTTCCAAGCAATGTGAGATCTCATTCACCACTTACTATTATCCTTATCATAATGGATATCACAATCTCTCCCCTTAAATTCCCGACATCCTCATTAGGCCTGTTCGTCGTAGGTGGCATGGCTCAAATCCCACATTTTTTGTTTAGATAGGCTCTGATACCATTTATAATATTTCAATAGAATGTTAAAACCACATGACTTATACTCTAAAAGGACTCGTCAATGATACAATTAGAACTCCATTGAAACCTTATAAAGAGTAAGAACTTTTCCTTTCTAAGTAATGTGGGATCTCATTGGGATGTGAGAATTGATTAGACTGTGAAATCAATTATTATCCTAGCAAATCCACCTACTCTTATCCTTATCATATGGAATATCACATGAACCCTTAGTTTCAAATGATTGAGAATGAGCTCATTCTTGAGCGGAGGCTAGATTTGATATTAATGTTTATAACGATGGCTCTATACACCATAGAGCGGATGTGAGAATTGATAAGATTGTGAAACTCTGATGTGGAAATCTTAAGTAAGGCAGTATCTATTTACGGTTAATTGATCTATTGAGATGTTTAGTTCATTCTAGCATGAAATTTATATAAGTCACTATTTTTTCCCTGCAATTATTACATGCTGCTACTTGCATACTATGATGTATTGCATATTAATTATCATGAACAGGAATATGTAGCCATGTGTTGCATGTCCCTATGCTCCAAGTCTTCGTTACATCCCAAGTGAGAGTTGGGTGCGTTACATTAAATACGAGTCAACTTATTTGATAAATATCAAATGAACTTTAACCATAATATTGAGCCCAATACAAATATTTAGCCAACCATTATTAATTTTCTGGGATGGTGGCCAATTTAACATTATCCAATAAATTGTGATTATACTTACTTAGAATATTGGCCCAATAAAATTATGCTTATTGTATCCCTAATAACATTAGATTGGGCTGTTACAAGTGAACTACTCAGTATCAATTAGATCAATGTGCTTGAGACCTCTTTAAAACTTCTCTCTTTCCTGATTTATCGTTTCAACCCCAAGCCAAAATATTTTCTATCATGTTGGCGTTTTCAATTGGTGTCTACCATGAGTCAAGAGTGGTATAAAATTAGAGGTGAAAATTAGTGTCATTTGGGTTTATCTTTGAGAGTTTAAATTTTGGTTATGAAAGAGACAACCCTAACCCGATTCAAATAATTCAATGAATCATTCGAATATGTGTCATTTAAGTTTATGCCAAGTCAACCTTGTTTTTATCAGCTTTTAAGCTCATAAATGTATTTTCAATTAATCTATTTAAAAACATGATTATCATATGCTAAGTTGTTATTATACATGGACAAATGATCTATTTTCTACTCTAGAACTTACTAATTGATAAACAATTGAAATTAACTGACTGTAAAATACAAATTCTTATTTGAAACTATACAGTGTCCAATTGCTTTATATATAATTTATGATTTACCAAGCATGACCCTAAATCTATATATAATTGTAAAGTGCCACATAATCATTTTGATAAAAGTAAATAAATACGGGACTCATATGAAAAAAATTAATTTTTTAATAATAGACTCTACTCTTTTTCAAAACGACTGTACGGTACTTGCACAATTCACGGCTAAAGGTAGCATTACATATATATCTATCAACGATAGATTTATGACATGCAATAATTAAAGATAGACAAGAGTTTCTCTTTTTAACAAAAAGGATTTAATGTATAAGATAGACAAGAGTTTCTCTTTTTAACAAAAGGATTTAATGTATTTATCATGAATTAGAAAGAAAAATGTAAAAAGGAAAGTTATGTATCAAAAAATATAAAAGAAGAAAAACTTTGAAGGAGACCCATAGAAGAATAGAAAAGGTTACAAGTCTTTTAATACATAGTTTTTAGTTTTAAAAGATTTTAGAGCAAAATTCAAAGTATTTAGGAAAATTTTAAATTTTATAAGATTTGTGACTGTATTGTGAATTGTAATAAAACCAAATTCTATATATTTTTAAGTTTTTCTAACAAATAATAAAAATTTATAACTTTTTGGATATTTTATTTTTAAAAATCTCAAAGGAAAAGTATAATTTTTAATGAATTTTTAAAATATATAAAAAATATTTACTTTTTCAAAAGTTAGGGCAGGAGGGGATGTTCCGCTAGCTCCTAGATCCACGATTGCCTATGTACAACCACTTTTATTAAAATTTTACAAGTTTAATTATACAATAAATAATAAAGAAACGAGAATATTAAGAATATCATGTACCATAAGATATTTTGTAATCAACTAATTTGCTTTTCGAAATGAAAAAACATCCAATTCTTATGTATAATCGATCATGCGAGTTCATTCTTAAACCTGTTGAGTCAACATGAATATGATGCAATTAATATCGTGGTAGATTTGGGTTGAATCGGATTGACCTAAATACAAATATACATGACTCTAATCTTATTATTTTATATCATTCTTAGTTTGGATCATGTCAAATATTGTCAATCTTATATGATTAGCTCTTAAACATTATGTTTAGGCTCAATTATATTAAGGCCTGGTTTAATTTAGACATGAAATACAAACCATCTAAAAAGTTACGTGTGATCAGATAACCTTGCTATCCAAACACACATTTAAGTTGAGACCAACAATGCCTATAAATCATTAAATGGGAGGGGAAACTAGGGAGATTGAAAAGCTATTTGGAAAATAAATGTTCCTAATACTGTGAAAATGTTCACTTAGGGGACTTGCAAAGAAGCAATTCCCATTCTTTCTAATTTAGTGAAGTGAAGAGTGGTAGAAGATGGTGTGTGTCCTATATGTGGATTGGAATCAAAAACTTCAAGACATGTTCTATGGGATTGTCGAGCTACTAGAGATGTCTAGAGTCAAAGTCTAGAAAAATTCAAAAAATGGTGTGCCATAAAGAGTTTGTTTGGATATTTGGAACCAAATAGTCAAAACATTGGAGCAGTATGAACTTGAGGAGGTTGCTATGACCACCAGGCTAATATGAGCAAGAAGAAATGAATTCACACATGGGAAAGGCTTCGAACACCCAATTTTGCTTCTCAGAATGCTAGAGTTGAGCTCTTTCTTTTTAAAAACTCTACTAAATTGCCTCAGAAAGAGTCAACTAAGTTGGACCAATCACCACTCGGAGGGCAAAGGCCGATAGAGGGAATTTATAACCTAAATTGGGATGCAGCTACTAAGAATGCAGATGGCAGAATTGACATTGGTGTGATTACTATGAACTTTTAAAGGTCAGGTGTTTGGCACCCTTATAGCTCCTAGAAAACTGTTTAAAAATGCTTTCACTGCAAAAGCTTATGCACTATTGGTAGTGTAATGCCCCCAAATTTCGTTTGGGATCAAACAGACATTTGAAGCGTTGAGACATGCAACACAAGGTTACCTACCTCCGTTTATGACATATAAGATGTAATGTTCCTAACATGTATATAACATTTTGCAATATTTACAGCGAATAATTTTTTTTCTTTAGCAATACTTATCACCAAACTAAAAATATCACAAATGCTTAAAACATAGTTCATACATAAAGACATATTAAACAACTAAGATCACAACACTAGTCCAAAATGGCTATGATCCAAAAGAGTACTGGAGATGCAACTTCATTGTACAAGTAATAATTTAAATCAACTACTATATTAACATTGATATCGCACTGTCGCTTAGTTGACTGTGTCCAGTTGGTCAGATCTTGATTCTCCTTCAGGTCCTGTAACAAGATTTACTATTCGGGGAAAATAGTAGTTAGAATTACCATAATAAGATTTTATTACAAATCTCAGCAAGTTAATAGAAAACTTCCATACAGGTTAATAATGTATAATCGAATTTATAAGTAATCATAGTATAAATTGACATACAACATAGCATAACTGGCATAATTTAAACTGAAACATCAACTGAATTTGATTTACTTAAATTGAACTGGACTTAAACTGAGACTTAACTTGACATGAACTTGATCTGAAACTTGACTTAACATGAACTTAATCGAAACTTAACTTAATATGAACTTGAAGTCTTATTTCTTTTACTGCTTAGACTCAACTTCTCAGATGCTACATGGGTCCCCTATAGCCATGTGTCTTTGTCGATTACCGGATCATAATACAGGTATCTAGACCAACTGTAAGTGCGTTAATACATACTCCACAGTCGGTGTGGCCCTATGTATTCTACATGTCGTAATTGATGTGTCTCACGTAGTGTATGTGTCACAATTGTTGTGATCCCATACTTCATGCTCCACAGTTGTTGTGGCCAAATGAATTGTTGAAATGAAAAATGGCTCCATCGGTGTTAGTAACTGGGGTGCTTCGGTGACTAGCTAGTTAGGTCCCCGCCTACTACCTGTTGACAGTATTTCATCAACTCAGAAAATTTTATAGATATTTAAGCACTCTAGCATGAACGAAAGAGTTTCACTAGGACATTACCACATCCTAACACTTAGTATTGTGATTGACATAAGTAACTTGACTTGACTATTTTCGAAATATACAAACTGTACTCAAGATGAAACATGATTGGAATATAAAAGGATAGAAGCTCTAATGTAACATAACATGATTTAAACATAACTTGAAAGATATGACTAACTTGAGATAGAAACATTTTTCGTAACATAACATAAACATGCAACAGACAACATATTTAACATGATATACTTGCAATAGTGAATATTACATGATTTGACATACATGTAATAGATAGAATATTTAACATGACATACTTGTAATGTATAGCAATACGTGATAAAATATTATGTGTAACAGATGAATAAGTCATGACAAGATAAATTTTTTATAACAAAAAAAATATGTGCTAACTTGGCATGGCATGGCATAGCATATATGATAACATACATACGTGCACTATAGTTTCTTTACTTATCACCCATATACAGTAAAACTGCTTGTAAGTTAAAAGCCAACTTACATCAGTCTTTACATTTTTTAAGCAATTTCAAAAGCGATCACGTGAAACTGAAAATAGTGATTTCTAAATGTTAGAAATTAATCATTGACAATTAGAAAAATGGAAAAATATTAACTTAAAGTAAAATTACCATTTTACCTTCTACATGTGGAAAAATAACAATTTTATCCATAATTTAAGAATTTTGCATCCTAACTCCAAAATTCACATACCTCATGTAAATTTTTTCCTAAACTTAAATATCAAATCAGAAAAATTTAAAACTAAATACAACTATAAAAACTCTATAGAGGCTGAAACTTGCATAGGCTTTTTCCTTGGCTTTTGTTGCAATTCTTCAAATTTCAAAACTCATGATTAAACCAAATTTTTGCAAAAAAAATCTTCATATCCTAAATTTAAAAAAAATACTTAAAACACCCACTAAAAATATGCTAATCATTACTGCCAAACTTTTAGAAAAAGGATTCAAACTTTTGAACTAAAAAGGTAAACCATTGAATCAAATGATTTGATCTATTTTCAAGCATCTCCAAGAACTTCAAAAATATAAATATTTTTTTTAACATATTCATAACATTTTCTTAAGAATAATCATGTTTTGAATCATCAATAAAAGTCATCAAAATCACTAAAACAATACTTGAAATTTTTGGTTTCTTTCTAAGTTCTAAAAACAGATTTTTGTTTCTAATTTGTTTTGATCAACCTTTTGATCTATAACTTATAAAGATGTGATCTTCAAACCAAAACATAACATGGTTTAAAAATGTGTATTAAAATAGATCTAAGCTTCAATTTCAAGATCACATGGTTAAAAATCAGCTGAAATATAAATTTAGCCAAGAACATCAACACTTTGGCCTATCCGAATATCTCATTGCATAAAAATTCATGCCTTTGAGTCTAATATCAAATATTTTCAAAATAATATTCTACTATATATATAAGAGGCTTAGGGTCCTCCAATAAAATTATCAAAGTCATTGGAATAGGTTTAATCCACAAAAGATTTAAACATTATTAAAATAGAAACTGTTTTTCCTCTTCTAGTTTCTAAGTTTCTAGATTTAAGAAAATCTTTCATCAAAATCTCTAATCATGCAAAAAACAATAAAACAATGTGCTTGATACGCTTATCGAGGCTACTATTCACTCCAAAAGAATGAATAATAAACTTAGTATTGAAAATTTCTAAATATTCATATGAACCTACTATGAAAATCATTTACTGAAATTCAACCTTGAAGTGCGCCTAAAAATAAATTCACAGTTTCAAACAAGCATTTTGTCCGAAAATATGAAAAAGAGTTATTACACCATAAAATCCTAAATAATCAACTGAGTCTAATGGCGTATATCATAATGCATTCTGACATTTCTAACTACCTCATATAATTAAAATCACATTTATGACACGATAGTGAGTAATAACACTGACTATGTTGATAAATTAAAATTTAAGTGATCAGTCGATTGTGAAAACTTATGGGGTTTTCACAAATTTTCTAAAACCTATAGAAATTTCACCATTAAATTTATATCAATCTGTTATAAGTAGTAGCTATTTTTAGTAAAGAATTGGGTCTTACTCATATCATTCTTGAGGGGGATTTGCTGCAGGTTGTTAATGTACTGAATAATGCTAAAACAGATTGGAGTTTAGGGGCTTATTAATCGAAGATGCAAGAAAAATTCTAAATTCCTTTGCTAATTGGTCAGCGACCCACATCAAGAGAGATGCAAATATGGCTGCTCACTATCTTGCTAGAGTGCTCTTAATCTTGATGAAGACTTGGATGTTTTGGAGGGAATTTTTCTCAATATATTTAGTCCACCATTATCAATAAAATGTTGTAAGTCCTTAGTATGAAATAAAGATAATTTTCTTTATAAAAAAACACACACATACACATTTCAGTATATCTCATCTTGATCTCACTCCATCTCTATAAACTCAAAACTATTCACTGATTTAACCATACATAGACACAATAGCTAACAATCACCCTCCTTTCATCTTTGACCAAATTTATTTGCGCTAACTCAGATCAATAGGTCTCACTTTCGGCAACTGCACCATTTCTCTACCTAGCTATGCGAACCTCCTCCCGTGTTGCGCCTGACCATGTGGAAGAACATTGGCATCGCATGGGTTGCCTTTGTGTAGAGTGGGTTGTCTCAGTAGAGTGGGTATTTCATAAACTTTGTTTACATCGAATTAAAGAAATTTAAATGAAATAATGGGTTTGAGAAGAAATAAGGTATGGAATTTTTTATTCTGTAATTGATAATTAGAATGTTGTACATTATAATAAAAATTCATATTCTTGAAAATTTTTTAATAATCTAAATTCCTGAAAAGACTATTGTATTAATGTTGTGATTTTAATATTTTTATGGATATGTAATTTATTAGTTGCTATTAGTTAATATAAAATATATTTATAAATAATATTTAATTATTACAACTACTATGCAATAATTGGTGAGACCTATCACTAGCACTACTGATGAGTTTTGTCTCTTGTTGCGGGCAAGTTTGTCTTCTAGTCTTTTGACTTAGAAGTTGTGGGGAACATTTGTGGTCCTAGTTTTCTGGAGTGCAATGGCAAATGACATAGTTGAGAAGTGGAGTAAATTTTACTTGACTAAGGTTGAGCAAAAGGAAATTTTGATAAACTTCAGTGATGATGCTGTGATTCAAAGGAGAGGGTAGTAGTGTTTGATTGGATTAGGAGTCTCTGACAGATCCATCAATAAAGAGGCCTTCAAGACAATGATGATGAAGGTATGGAAGCCAAAAAGGGAGGTGGTGTTCAAGGAAGTTGGTGAAAACATGTAACTTATAGAGTTTCTGTGTGAAGAAGATATTCAAATGGTTCAAAAAGGTGAGCCATGGTCATTTGATAGGCACTTATTGTGTCTTAATTCTTTCGATGGTGGTGTAGCTCCAACGGACATAGAATTTACGAAAGCATATTTATGGATTCAAATCCGTAATATTCCTTTTAGTGGAATGACAAAAGCTGTTGGGATGCAAATTGGTAGCCTGGTAAGGAGGTGCTGGAGGTGGATGTTGACAAAGAAGGTATTGGTTGGGGTCCATATCTTCATGTTAAGGTGTCCATTAATATTCTTCTCCCTCTTATGCATGGTATTCATCTTAGTATGGGTGGTACTAGGACATGGGTCTCATTCAAATATGAAAGGTTACCATATTTCTATTTCAAGTGTGGTAGGATTAAATATGGTAGGAGTGGCTATGATGTGTTAAATGGGCCTGGTTTAATATATTCTTCCTCTGATAAGCAGTATGGTGCATGGCTTAGAGCTTTAACTGCAAAAGAGCAATCCAACAGTAGACGTGGTAGTAATGGTGCAAAGGTTCATTCTGCTACACAATCTTCTGATCTGCATGGAGAAGATGATGACATGGCAATCAATTAGGACATTAATGGGATGGCATCTGATGATAAAGAGAAGCCTGATATCTTGGGGGAGTTAAGCAAGAATTATGGAGATCTTCAAGGCAGTTACAGAGGGAAGAAAACTAAAAGAGTTTACAGTCATGCTAGCAATAAAGATGGTCTTGATGTCAATGAGCAGTTACAAAGGGAGGATTTGAATAGAGGTGGATTTGAGAAGTTACAAAATGATGAATTGAATGAGGGGAAGACATTAATGGTTGTTGAGCATGAAGCTGTTATCAATAAGGCAAGTGTTTTAGAATGGATTTTTGATCAAATAAGCCCTCTAATAAATATTGCAGAATCGGCTGAGGTGGAGGGTGAGTATGGCAAGCTTGGTCCTATTAAGACTAGAAGTTGGAGGAGAAGGTACGTGATCAAAATATGGCATGTTCAGGGTACAAGTCAGAAGGTCAACATTTGAGCACAAAGGCTAGTAACAAAAGGCGTCGATGAGTTGGGGATAAAATGGAAAACCTGAACAAAAGATCTAAGCTCCTGATTAATGAGCTAGAAGAGATTAATCATGTATTGGCAAAGGCTGGTTCCCAGCCCTACCAAGATCAATGAGTTGCTTGAGCTAAAACTATCGAGGGCTTGAGAATCTTCAAACAGTTAGAATGCTTAGTTTCTTGACTAAAGAAAAGTGTCACAAAGTACTATTTTTAATTGAGACCAAATGCTCAAAGGTTAGACTAGAAGAAGTTAGAAGGTTGTTGAAGTTCGATGGTTGTTTTACCGTGGATAGTGTTGGATAGTGGTGGTTTGTCATTGCTTTGAAAATTAAATTGGATTGTAAAGATAACTACCTACACTAGATGGCATATAAGTGCTTTTGTGCAAGAGGAGGAAGAGGGCCCTAGTTGGTTATTTATTGGTTTTTATGGTCACCCCACTTTTAAAAGCCCTTAAACCCCAACCACCTATGCCCTGGCTGTGTATAGGAGATTATAATGAGATTATAAGCCAAGGTGAGAAGATGGGAGTAGCTAATAGGCCATATCAACAAATGGAGAATTTTAGACAAGCACTTGAATTTTGCACTCTACATGACTTAACTTATTCAGGCCAAAAGGTTTATATGGTCTAATAATAGATATGGAAGGGATTTTATTAAGGAGAGGATCAACAGGACTATGGTTAATTAAGATTAGCAGAGCTTGTACCCTGAGGCAATATGTACTGTATTACTCGTAGTTAAATCAGACCATTCTCCTTTACTTGTTAGTTTGATCAATAAATCAAGAGGGGTGAACAGGGGTCAATTTGTGTTTAGATATGAGGTTGCTTGGGCTGCCAAAGAGGATTGTACAAAGACAATTGAATTGGCTTGGAATAAGGTAATGGGGGTGGCATTGGAGCTGAATTGATGAGACACAAACTTGCTACTTGTCAAGCTACCTTGTAGAGGTGGAATACTAGAAATCAAAGACAAGAATCTCATATATCAGAATAGGCATGTCTATGATAAGTTCTCTACAAGATCATGGTTAGGGAGAGCATGTTGAGCTAGTTAAAGAGATATAGAAGAATGTGGAGCAGAAGTTAGAAGTAGAAAATATTAAATGGAGACAAAGAGCTAAGCAGCATTGGTTGAAGGTGAGAGATAGGAGTACAAAATTTTTTCACACGCAATCCACTCAAAGGAAAAAGACTAATGCCATCAAAAGCATTAGGGACTTGAAAGGCAATAAAGTTTCAGATCAGCAACAGATTGGAGAGACTTTTACCAAGTATTTCTCTTCCCTATTTACCACTTCTAACCCTTCACAATTTGATAATTGTTTGTCTGGCTTACATACAAAGGTCTCTTATGTTATGAATGAGTATTTTTGGACCAAGTTTACTGAGGAAGATGTGAAGTAGGCAGCTTTTCAAATGAACTCATTGGGCTCTCCAGGCCCTAATGGGTTTCCAACACATTTCTATCAAGCCAATGGGATACAGTGGGGAAGGATATTACCAGGTTTGCTCTTCAGTTTTTGAATCATGGAGAGAAGATTGATAGGATTAATGATACATATATAACCCTTATTCCAAAAATCAAAAATCCCCAAAGGGTGACAGACTTTAGACCAATTAGTCTATGCAATATGGTGTACAAGATTATTTCTAAGACATTAGCTAATATGCTAAAAGCAATCATTCCAGAAGTTATTTCTATAAACCAAAGTGCATTTGTACCTAGCAGGCTTATTAGTGATAATCTCCTAGTGGCTTATGAAACTCTCCATTCTATGAACTCTAGGATGAAGGGAATAACTAGATTTATGGCACTCAAACTAGATATGAGCAAAACTTATGATCGAGTTGAGTGGCAATTCCTTGAAGTTGTTATGCTCAAACTTGGGTTCTCTCAAAGATGGTGCTTTATGGTTTTGGATTGTATAACTTCTATTTCCTATTCCATCTTGGTTAATGGTAAGGCACAAGTTGGTTGAATAGGCCTTTGGTCAAGTCCTTAACAATGATAAGACCTCAATTTTTTCCAACAAAAATACTCCAAAACCTACTTAGAGATCCATTTTGAGTATGTCTGGAATTTCTACTAGCTTTTTTTAGAAGTATATTGTCCTGCCTGCTGTGATTGGAAGATCAAAGAATGCTGCTTTTCACTCACTCATTGATAGGACTTGGAAAAGGGTTTCGAATTGGAAGACAAAGATGCTATATGCTAATGGGAAATAAGTTCTAATTAAGTCAGTCCGTCAAGCCATCCCAACTTATGCCATGGGTATTTTTTTGCTGCCTCATACAATTACTCAAAAGCTAAATAGACTCTTGAAAAAATTCTGTGGGGGTTACAATGAAAATCAATCCAAGATCCAATGGGTGAGATGGGATCATGTCAGCCAATCAAAGGATAAATGAGGGTTGGGATTTTGAGATTTTAGAAGCTTCAATGTAGCTATGCTAGCTAAAAAAAGTTGGAGGATGCTTCAAGATCCATCATCTCTTCTTGCCCAAGTGTTTAAGCAAAAATATTTTAAGAATGACAACCTGTTGGAGGCAAAGATGGGGTTTTAACCCAACCTATGCATGGAGAAGTTTGTATTATGGTTTAAGGTTGCTTAAGAAGGATTTGTCCTGGAGAATTAGGGATGCAGGAAAGAAGATAAAGATCTAGGGTGACAAGTGGATACCAAGGAATTATGCTCCTAAGGTATTATCTCCAAAGGTGTTATTTGAAAGATATGGTTGTTTTGCAGATTTGATAGATCCTGATATGATGAATTGGAATGTTAACTCTTTGAATGCTCTCTTTGACTCACATGAGGCTACTTTAATTTAAACCATTCCTATTAGTAATCGAGCAGAGAAGATAAGTTAGTTTGGTTGCCCACGAAAAATAGCATCTTCTCAGTGGAAAGTGCTTACCAGCTGGACAAAGAGCTTGAAAATAATTTTGTTGGTGAGACTTCTTGTGGAGGAGAGCAGCTTGAAGACTGGAAAGCTATATGGAAGTTGAGGATTCATAATAGGGTTAAAGTTTTCATATGGAGAACATGCAAGGAAGCCATTCCTACATTATCCAATTTAATGAAGAGGCATGTTGTGGAAGTGGATGCTTGCCAAGTGTGTGGATTAGTTGCTGAAACAACAAGTCATATGCTATGAGGATGTCTAGTTGCTTAGGGATGTATGGAGTATGAGCTGTAGAAAGATCCAGAAGATGACAATTCAAAGTGATCGATTTAGAGACATGTGGAAGAAGCTGACTAAATGTTTGCAACATGAAGAACTAGAGGAAGCTGCTTTTATAGCAAGAGATAAAGATCTAGGGTGACAAGTGGATACCAAGGAATTATGCTCCTAAGGTATTATCTCCAAAGGTGTTATTTGAAAGATATGGTTGTTTTGCAGATTTGATAGATCCTGATATGATGAATTGGAATGTTAACTCTTTGAATGCTCTCTTTGACTCACATGAGGCTACTTTAATTTAAACCATTCCTATTAGTAATCGAGCAGAGAAGATAAGTTAGTTTGGTTGCCCACGAAAAATAGCATCTTCTCAGTGGAAAGTGCTTACCAGCTGGACAAAGAGCTTGAAAATAATTTTGTTGGTGAGACTTCTTGTGGAGGAGAGCAGCTTGAAGACTGGAAAGCTATATGGAAGTTGAGGATTCATAATAGGGTTAAAGTTTTCATATGGAGAACATGCAAGGAAGCCATTCCTACATTATCCAATTTAATGAAGAGGCATGTTGTGGAAGTGGATGCTTGCCAAGTGTGTGGATTAGTTGCTGAAACAACAAGTCATATGCTATGAGGATGTCTAGTTGCTTAGGGATGTATGGAGTACGAGCTGCAGAAAGATCCAGAAGATGACAATTCAAAGTGATCGATTTAGAAACAAATGGAAGAAGCTGACTAAATGTTTGCAACATGAAGAACTAGAGGAAGCTGCTGTTACAGCAAGACTGCTATGGTCCAGCAAGAATGAAGCCATACATGGAAATGTACTTAGGTTCGGTTTGGCCATTGAGAATTAATTTTCAAATGAGAATTTAAAGTTTTAAGATGAAATATTAAAATATTAGTATTGTTTTGAGATTTGAAAAAGTTAAGAAAAAGTTGAATTGTTTATTATATTTTGAATGAGGATTTGTAAAAATTGTAATGATAAGATGAGAATTTTGTGTTTAAAATGAAAAATCTTAGTAGCCAAATTGAACCTTAGACACCTGATCGCACTGTCTCAAGCTGCTAAAGATGAAGTTCAAGCTTATAGAAATGCTAACTGCCAGGTTAATTTAATACTAAACAGAATTATACAACCCCAAATATAAAGGACATGGCAGAAACCAAATGAGGGAGTTTATAAGATAAACTTTTTACTTTTGCATTACAATGAGGACATTGTTTAGTTTAAGTTTGGGGGTGTAAACTCCTATAGTCATTTGATCCTCTTGTTTTCTAAGTCTTGGGTTGTTGATGGGTTGTTTGATTCTCTTACCAAGCATGCATTGGAGTAAGATTGAAGTCTCTATGACTCTGAAATTTGTGATTGAAGATGGTTTTGAGAAAAATTTTCAAAAATTTCTTTTATGTCAAGTGGAGTTTTGTGGGTACTTTGGTTTAAATCTTTGACCTTGAACACAATTGAGCACATAGTCGTTTTTTTCTCTTATTCCATTTTGCTTATGAAGAGAAGAAGTTGAATTAATTGAAAGAGGGAAGTTCGATTTTGCTTTGCTCTAGAATCCGTTGATGGGTCCTTGGCAAGGAAGCCATTCCTACATTATCCAATTTAATGAAGAGGCATGTTGTGGAAGTGGATGCTTGCCAAGTGTGTGGATTAGTTGCTGAAACAACAAGTCATATGCTATGAGGATGTCTAGTTGCTTAGGGATGTATGGAGTACGAGCTGCAGAAAGATCCAGAAGATGACAATTCAAAGTGATCGATTTAGAAACAAATGGAAGAAGCTGACTAAATGTTTGCAACATGAAGAACTAGAGGAAGCTGCTGTTACAGCAAGACTGCTATGGTCCAGCAAGAATGAAGCCATACATGGAAATGTACTTAGGTTCGGTTTGGCCATTGAGAATTAATTTTCAAATGAGAATTTAAAGTTTTAAGATGAAATATTAAAATATTAGTATTGTTTTGAGATTTGAAAAAGTTAAGAAAAAGTTGAATTGTTTATTATATTTTGAATGAGGATTTGTAAAAATTGTAATGATAAGATGAGAATTTTGTGTTTAAAATGAAAAATCTTAGTAGCCAAATTGAACCTTAGACACCTGATCGCACTGTCTCAAGCTGCTAAAGATGAAGTTCAAGCTTATAGAAATGCTAACTGCCAGGTTAATTTAATACTAAACAGAATTATACAACCCCAAATATAAAGGACATGGCAGAAACCAAATGAGGGAGTTTATAAGATAAACTGGGATGCTACAACAAAATTTTTTGAGGGAAGGATTGGCATTGGAGTGATTGCTGCTACAAACTTCCAAGGGCGGGTGATTGGCTCATTACAAGCTCCTAAACCAATGAGCTATGAATCAGTCACTGCTGGAACCTATGGTTTTTTGTTAGTTGTACTTTTTTGCAAAGAGATGGGGCTGTCAAAGGTTATACTTGAAGGGGATTATGCAAATTGTATCCATGGCAAACAAGGCTGAAACATATTTGAGTTTAGGTGGTTTAATAATTGTAGATGCCAAAGTTGTATTAATAGCTCTTAGATCATGGTCGGTTGTTCATACAAATAGAGAGACTAATTGGCAGCACATATATTGGCAGGAATTGTGCTTGATCTTGATGAAGACAAGTATACATTTGAAGAAATTTATTCATGTATTCAATCTATGGTATTAAGTGATTTAATGTAATGTCTTCTGTTATCAATGAAATTTAGTTTTATTTCCAAAAAAAAAAAAAAAATTCAAAAAAGTTAAAACTATTTCATCTTACTTCTACATCCAAACACATAAACTTTTAAAAACCAACTCATCTCATCTCAAGTCAAATATTTCACTATTATCCACAAACCGTCTTAACTCATATTATCTCAACTTGATATCTAAATCATATGTAAGACTTCTCCAATTGTAAACAAAGATTTGATGTGAACCACTCGAATTGAAATAAAAGAAAGAAAAAATACAAATAATGAAATTACAAAAAATTCCCCATCTTTGTGCAAGGTTGGAGCAATTAATATCCCTTAGTTCATATTTGAATATTAGAACTTAGAAGGAAAGAAAGATAAACAAATAAAATAGGTCATTAATTATTTATTATTGTCCAGTAAATCTTCCAACAATATGCAATACTTAATAAATATTGTGAGATTTACTTTATTCTATAGTTTCTTTAATAAGGACATTTTGTCACATAGTTACCCCATAAAAATCATAAAGAAATGAAAAAATAAAAACCTGAATATTAAATTTTAAAAATTGAAGAAACATAAAGAAAACCAAAATTTTAAATTAAATAAACTAAAGTAATTAAACAAGCTCAAAAACAATAATACGAAATTAAACTATGAAATTAAAATTAAAATTAGAAAATAAAATTGAATTTCTAGTGTAAATTAAAAAGATAAAATTATTTTTCACATGATTTTAAGTTCTTCATTCGATTGTCCAAAACATTTTATATTTGTCTATTTTAAAAATGATTTCTTGCCATTTTAATTTTTAATTTTTAAAATATTTTTAATTTTATTTTAAATACTTTATTTTTTAAGTGGCATATTGAAGTTCATGTGGCATGGGTCATTGGCGCTGAAATTATATTTAGAGTTTAGCGACGTACAAGCAAGTCGCGTATTAATTTATGTACTAAAACTGATTTTTTCATATTCAAAATTTAAATTAGTATTGTTTTCAATAAAATTTACTTTTTAACCAATCACATTATATTGATACACATATTAATGCGTAGTTGTACTTGTAACTAGATTTTTTCTTATATTTTAAACAGATTACTGGTTAATTGTACTATATAAATGTTTTAATAACAAAGCCATTTTATATAAATTCCATATTGACGTATATGGTATATTATATTCTATGAAATCTAACATATTTATGTTTATTGAAAAATAAATCTAATGTATTATATAAAATCACGTCAGTTAATAAATTTATTTTTATAAAATTTTTTAACCATAATACTTCTAGTAATGTGATTTTATTATCGAGACCAATTTATTCAAAAGGTTGAATATAAAAGCTAATAACTAAAGTCTCGTATGGTTTCACAAATTATCTAATTATTATAATTTTTTCAATCTCTTAAATAAAATATAAAAAATAATTTAATTTTTTAAAAAATAAAAAATTATATTTTAATAATATTTTATTTAATTTTAAACTTTTATTTAATCTCATTTTATTTTATCTATATAACCAATGAAACCTAAGTTTTATAAGTAACGAAACAAAGCATAGAATCATTGTTTTAACGATGTTGATGTGGCGCTTTTAACCTGATTAATATATTCAAATGGTAAAAAATAAAGGAGAATAATAATTACAGTTTTGAATATATAAATACAGTATAATTATTTAAAAAAATAAATATAAAAAATTAATTTTTTAATAATAAAATTTCATTTTTTTCAAAATACTATACAATGCACTGTATATAATATTATTTAAAATATTTGTTTAAATCCTACGCCACTGGTTTTTAACACAAATGATTTTGTATTATTTTAATATTTAACTATTTAAAAATATCATTTGTATTATTTTAATATTTAAAAAATTAAAAATTAAAAAACCTAAAACAAATATAGGAAATGGAGATGAGGCTAATTGGATGTGAAAAATCGAGTCAAATCATAAAAAAAAACAAAAAAATATCCAATCCAGCGGTTGAGAACACAATTCTTCTTCTTTTCTTTTATTCAAAACACAAAAAATCAATTCCTTTCAAAGAAAAATTAAAAGAAAAAAAAATTAAAAAAATCTCATTCCACACACACTCTTTCTCTCTCTCGCCCCTCAAATGGAACCCAGTGAGAGCCAACTCAGCTCCTACTTCCACCACCTCCACCACCAGAACCCCATCACCACTACGACCAACGCCGCTGTCTCACCGACCAATGGGCTCATGCCACCTGCAGAAGGTGGCGGGCTCCACATGGTCTACTCTCACCCATCCTCGGTGCCTTCTTCCGCGGTGACGACGACGACTACCACGACGTCCTCGCCACTGGAGGGCACGCCCATGGCTAAGCGGAAGCGAGGGAGGCCCAGGAAGTACGGCACTCCGGAGCAAGCCCTTGCCGCCAAGAAGGCCGCCGCTCAGCAGCAAACGACGTCGTCTCACTCCCACTCTTCCAAGGACAAGAAGGACGCCACCTCTGCTTCCACCAAGAAATCTCATCTCGTCGCTTCCGGTGGGTCTTTCTCCATTACCCTTCCTGTTCCTTCTCCTGGTTCTGCTTCAATTCCTCATTTCTGTGTGGGCTCCTTTTGCAAATTTATTGAATTGGGTTTCTTTCTTGATTGTTTAATATATTGGTGCTGTTGGTGGGTTTTCATGACTACTAGTTGGATTTTGATGCTTTAATCAGGATTATATATTTAAATTCAATTGCCTTTCCCCCAAAATTATCACCCATTTGCTTGAACTTTAAATTTGAAAGGATTAACGTCTTGCTTGAAAACACATACTTGAAGTTTTGAATCAACCAATCAACCTACTAATCCTGGAAAGTACCCCTTGTTAGGAAGTTATAATTAAAGTAATGGAATCATGAAGACAGAATATAAAGATCTAGATTCCAAGGCTCGATGGTAACAAGGAATTCTTTACAACATATTTTTTCCCCTTTCAATGTTCTATAGAGTATTGAAAAAATTATTCTCAGGATATAATGAAGCCCTCTTGAAAGGCCCAAACCACATAACCTATACTCCAAAAGGACTAGTCAATGATATAATTGACACCCCCATTGAAACCTTATAAAGAGCAAAAACTTCTCATTCCCAAGCAATGTAAAATCCCATACATCGCCTGCCATTATCCTTATAATCTATCCTTATCATATGGGGTGTCACAATCTCCCTCCCTTAAATTTCTGACGTCTTCATCAGGCCAGTCCATCGTAGGTGACACGACTTAAGTTCCACATTTCTGGTGGAGATAAGCTTTGATACTATTTATAACGCCCCAATAAAATGCCAAAACCACATGGCTTATACATCAAAAAGACTAATCAATGATACAATTAGATCCCCATTGGAACCTTATAAACAACAAGAACTTCTCATTTCCAAGCAATGTTGGATTCCATAAACCACCTACCCGTATCCTTGTAATCTATCCTTATCATATAGGGTATCTCAAGAGTGGAGACCATAATAAACCCCAAGGGGTTGGCCCAAGTGGTGAAGGCTTTGGTATTGGGGTATCACTCCCTTTAAGGTTCAACACCTTATGAGTGCAAACAATCCTTTGAGGCCACACCTCCTGCTGAAAAGCCAGTGATTTAACCAATTATGTGTAGGGAAACTTCCAAGGGTGAGGTGCACAGGAACGGGGTTTACTCTGCAAGGGCGGGTCCGAAGGGCCTTGCCTTGGAGAGATTCCCTGACATAAAAAAGAAAAAAGAAAAAAGTGTAGACCATAATTCATAGTCCCTTTCAAGTATTTTAGAACTCGAGAAATCGCATCCCAATGCTCTTTACCTGGATTGCTAGTAAATCTACTTAGCACGCCAATAGCAAATGCAATATCAGGTCTAGTGTAGTGCATCGCATACATTACTCTTTATTACACTAGTATATTCTAGTTGGGATCTACATCTTCCTATATTTTCTCTCAATTTAAGACTAGGATCATATGGAGTCGAGACTGTATTTTGGTCTTCATTTCCATACTTCTTGATAACTTTCTTGATATAATAAGATTGTGTCAAGGATAAACCATTGATTGTTCTCACAATCTTAATCCCAAGGATTACATCAGCCTCTCCCATGTCTTTCATGTCAAATATTGAGGAAAGAAAGTTTTTAGTTTCTTCAACATATTGAAGGTTGCTTCCAAATATTAACATATCATCAACATACAATCAAATAATCTCACAAGTATTATTATCAACTTTATAATATACTACTTATCATCACCATTTACATCTCTTCATCTAGGTCACCATTTAAAAAGGCATATTTTACATCCATTTGGTGAACTACTAGATGATTGAGCGATGCTTGAGAAATTAAAATTTTAACAGTGGATATTCTAGCAACAGGAGCATATATTTGATAGCAACAGGAGCATATGTATCGAAATAATCTATACCTTCTCATTGTCTATATCCCTTAGCCACTAAATGAGCTTTGTATTTATTAATAGAGCCATCGGCATTAAGTTTTTTTTTCTAAAAATCCACTTACATCCTATTGCTTTTGAACCAGGAGGTAAATCAACTAGTTTCCAAGTTTTATTTGAAACTATTGATTCCATTTCATCATTTATAGCCTCTTCCTAGAAAGCAACATCTTGAGATGACATAGCTTCTTGGTAAGATGAAGGATCACTTTCAATGTTAAAAACGAATTCAACTTCCTTCTTCACCTCATTTCTATCTCCTTCTATGAGATGGATAAGAAAATCAGGGCCAAGTGATGTTTCTTTTCAAGGCCTTTTGCTCCTCCTTAGTTCAAAGTCGCCAGGATGCTCAATTTCATTTTCAAAAGTGCTAGGGACATGGACATGAGTAGTATTATTTTGAGAATCAGACTTAGTCAAATTTTCAAAAAAATTAAACATCTCTAGATTCATATATCTCATTTGAATCTAAGTCCAAAAATCTGTAAGTCATGCTATTTTGAGAATATCCAATAAAAACACACCTATAGGTTTTAGAACCCAATTTTGGTCTTTTAAGATCTGATTTTCTTACATAGGCTAAGCACCCCCACACTTTTAATCTGTTCAAAGATGGAGGATGTTTACGCCATAATTCAAAAGGAGTTTTTAAAACTTTCTTATGGGGCACTCTATTCAAAATATAACAAACGGATAAAATTGCTTCACCCTATAAGTTAAGAGGATGACTGGAACTTAAAAGTATAGCATTCACCATGTCAACAAGAGTTCTGTTTTTTCTTTTGGCTATACCCTTTTTTTGAGGTGTATAAGGTTCGTGACTAGGTGATTTATCACGTGAGTTTCACAGAATTTAGTAAACTCATTCGATAAATTTTCACCACCATGATCATACCTTAAGGCCTTAATCTTTTTGCCCAATTGATTTTCTACTTTGGCTTTATAAATCAAAAACTTAGAAAAAAACTTCATCTTTACTCTTGAGCAAATAAACATGTGAATATATAGTAAAATCATCAATAAACATAAGAAAATACTTATTACCACCGCGAGATTCAACATTTTTAAGATCACAAACATCAATATGAATAAGTTCAAGAATTTCAGATTTACGCTCAACATTTTGAAAAGATTTTCTGCTTATTTTTTACTGAGCACAAATCTGACATTTTTGAACATTATCATCAAAATTAGAAATCAAATCAAAATTAGACATATTTTATGGAACCATAATTTACACGTCCTAATCTACCATGCCATAAATTAAAAGAAGACACAATATAAACTGAATTCTCATCCATAACATTCAATTTAATCATTCCATTACAAGAGTAGCCTTTTCCTACAAACACCCTATTCTTGGATAAAATAAATTTATCCAATTCATAGACAAGCCTAAAACCTCTCTTATTCAAAAGACACTAGAAATTAAATTCTTTGCCATGTCAGGAAAATGGTGTACATTGACAAGAGTCAAAACTTTTCCAAAGGTGAACTTTAGCACGACGGTTCCTTTTCCAACGACCTTGGTTTGAATGTTGTTACCCATTTTCACCTCGGTTCCATCATCATCTATCTCATAAGTCTTATAAAGACTTCTATCCCTTGAAATATGAATTGTAGCTCCAGTATCAAGCCACCATCCATTCTCGGATGTCACATGCGCTTCACAAACCGTCGCCACAATATCTTCGGTCACAACATTTGTTTATTCTTTCCTATATCGACATTGATAGGAACGATGCCCTTGCCTGCCACAAACAAAACAATGATCTTTTGTCTTATTGTTTTGGTATTTGGGGTTAGGGCCATTTTTCTTGAACTTTTTATCGTTCCTTGCATGAACTTATTCTTCTGCTTGTTTTTGTTAGTGCCAATGACGTTACCCTTTGTTTTCATTTCAAAAGAATCATCTTTTCTGTCTCTATTCATGGAATCTTCTTCAATGCGTAAATGGCGTTGAAGAGATTCTAAAGAATATTTTCTATCATCACGCTTAAGTTTCCTCTTGTAAGCATTCCATGTTGAGGGCAATTTATTAACAATTGCTCCCACCAAGAAATTTTCAGCAATATCAATTCCCATCGATTTAAGATCACCAATGATAAACAATAATTCATATGCTTGGGTGAAAACTAGCTTATCGTTAGTCATCTTAAAATCCATAAATTTGTTGCCGAAGGAGCAGACCGATAGACATCATATATTACGAGTTGAGGATGTGGCCTTTGTATAGACAGTCATCCTCTCTCCGATTCCTTTGCTTCTCCTTCAACTCGGCACACTCTTCTGGAGTAGGATCAGGAATCGTCTCCAAGTCATTTTGCAAAATGTATGCAAGCTTCAAAGTGGTAAGGAAGAACATCATCTTTTGCTGCCAGCAAATGAAGTTCTGACCATTGAAACAATCAAGACAAACAAAGTCTTGGTTCTTCACTTGGATGGACTGCATTGCCTCCATGATACAAAATATGTTCTAAAACTGTTAGAAAATTATAATGAAAATATTTCATTATAGTGTTCTTTTGTATACTTCTGGTGTACATGGCTTATGCCTATCTCATTCATATCAATAATATTTCTCTTACTTATAAAAAAAAAAATTATAATGAAAATAATGGATTCACGAAGGCAGAAAATAAAGATCTAGACTCCAAGGCTCGACCGTAATGACAATTTCTTTAGAACATATTTCATCCCCTTTCAACATGCTTTAGAGTATTGACAAAATTGTTCCTAGGATACAATGAATCCCTCTATAATCTCGTTGTTCTACAGTTGCACTTTTATAGAATTACAGGATAGAGAGAGATTTTTTAGAAGATGCATTCCAATGGCTAGGAAACGTCTAGTTTTCTTGTTACGTAACAAATGCTAACAGCTAGTTTTCTGTTACGTAACAAATGTTGTCTTAACGGCAAGAAAATGTTTAGTTTTCTATTATGTAACAATTGCTGTATAACCATTTCCTTCTTCATATATTTCAATGAGTATATTCTCCATCAATGCACAAGATTTTATTTAAACATATAAGAAAAATGAAATATTACATTATTATTTAAAATATCCATAATAATATTATCGTTTTAATAAAATCTAACACCCCTTGTACCTTGACTTTGTAAAACGATTGAACTACCCTAATAAATCTTACAAAATGCTTGAACTATCGTATAGAAATCCCATGTAGTTAGGCAATGGTGTATTAATTATACCATGATTTTTACTTATCAAAAAAAATTTATACCATGATTTTCATTCCTGTTTGATTTGTTTAGCTATGTAGCGTTTCATTTGTATCCAATTCTTCTCTATTTAAGCTAGTAGATGCATTATGGCTTATTCATAGTGAAAATTACACATTTTCTGAGGCATTTGGATGCCGGATGCCTTTGAATTGATCATTTTGTTCCTTGCCTTATTACTTTTTTCCCCTAAATTTTCCTTTGATTTCGATCAATAGAATCCTCAGGTCCTATAGAAACCTTGTCAAATAGTATCAAATGCCTGAAGCATCATAAGCTTTCAAAATTTATTGTTTTACCTATTATGTTTTTTATATTTATTTTTATTGATTTGTGAGCATTAAGTAAACTTTACAATACTTATGAGGTGCACCTACTTCCAACTGATTGATGCAGGCAATGCAGGGCAAGGTTTCACGCCACATATCATTACTGTAGCTGCTGGTGAGGTATAAATTTTCTGTTTGACTTGAAGACTATTAGTGTTTTTTCTTTTTTGATGTACAAACATGCATGCAATACATTCTTGAAGATGCGCACATGCAAGTAATATGCAAATAATCTTAGTAAGGTTTGATTTTGATTTATGCCTTATTATTTACTTTCTGTAATTCATTTTCCCTTTTAAGTTGTTGGAGCGGTTTGATCTTTTATGTTGCTTTCCTTTCTTGGTTTATGATTTTATCTAAGGATGAAATTTTGTGCATCTAATCTCTGAAGTCGGTGAAAGTTAGTAACTTGGAGGCCACGTCTGATGACAGTTATTCGAGTATTTTCTCAAGTTTCTATGTTTTTCCTTTAGGGTTTTAGTTTGTGCCCAATAACGCTTGGAGGTCCAGCCCTTCTTACTGGGAATTGTTGTTAACAGAGATCTGCAAACTTCTACCACTGTAGATTTGAATGATATTCAGGCTGATCACTGCCTGCAACCATTGGATTTTACCTGAATTTCATCACATTGCAAATATTTTTCACGTAGAATGTGTGTACTTTGTCATATGGTTCACCCGAGTGCCTATGCTTGCCTCATGGTGCACTTGGTCAAACTGGTGTCCCATGTGTATTTGTGAGACAATTCTCTGTGAAGTCCCAACCTCTGTAAAGGAGGTGAGTTTTGGATTTGAGCACCACAAGGGCTGGCTACCTGCTCCCGGCTGAGCCATATGAGATCTGCAATGTAGTAGCTGTGTGCTGATACCACTATGAGGATAAGTTGATGAGCTTCATTGATCATGATAACTCCATGTAAGAAGTGTGGAGTGCTTTTGGAAAATATGAAGATGGTGATGAGTAACAAATAGTGGTTCTGCCCCATAATAACAATGTATTGAGCGGGTTGGAGATGTAACAGTAATATTGGTAGTGTCTTTTGTGCTGGTAAGGATATCTATGTAACACGTTCAGATTAGATGAGAATATCAGAATACATTATGGTTAAAATGTACGGTTGGAAGAAACTACTTAAGATGATGGTAAAGGAGAGAAAATATCATGGAGATAATGATGAAGTCTCCTTTGAAGTTTGAATTTCTTTCACTCATAAGAAGTTGAATAGATAGAGAATACCACCTTTTAATATGGATAATGTAAATTTTAAAAACTAAACAAATTAGATCAACAAATTACAGCCAAAGAGGATTTTTTTTTTTTTTTTTTAATAAAAAGGGTAGGAGGAGGCAACCTGAAGTGGCCTTCCTACCTAGGCTTGACCATAATAACATCTTACTCATTGGGAACTGAACAGGAGGAGCCTAGGCGGCGGGAAGCTGCAAACCCTCCCTTAAGTTGGGTTTGAGCCATCATTTAGTCCCCAGCCCCACTAGGGAATTCAATAAATCCTTAGGCAGCTAATACCAATAGTGTAAGGTGAATCCATATTCAGATGCAAACCATGGACCTAATACATGCCAAAATATCTGGGATTAACCCAAGGATCATTGAGTCACCACCCTTGGTGATTACGGTGAAAGAAGCCGATCACTGAAAGTGATCTTTAATGGGTTAAACTCTGTTTGTGTATCCAAATGTCTTTGATTCTTGATAGACCTTTCATGGCTTTTTGTTTCTGTGACCTGATCAATGGGTTATTGTCATTCTTTTTATTGACGTTTCTTCTTTGGGATGGGTATAAAAATAATCTGCAGTTTTGTATGATTATCTTTTTGGTTATTAGATTTTCGATTTCATTCTTTTGCTCCCTGAGTTTTACAATTTCTGGGTGGGCTAACCTAGGCGTCTGCCAGGGTCAATAAACCCAGTCAGTTCCTGGGTTGGTCACCCAAGTGACACTTATGTTTGTGTTTTTTTACTTTTTTCTAGTTTATATTGGTTTTCTATTTTGGTTTAATGTTCTTTTGAGTTTTAGATCTATTTTTATATGTTTTTGATGTTTTACACTATTTTCAAATTTATTTTTATTTATATTATTTGAATTTTATTAAATATATATTGATTTATACATCATGAAAACTTGATTTTTTAAGCATTTGTTTTTAGTTTGCTTGTTATCCATGTTGCACGCCACTTGTCCAAAAACAGACACATGGCATGCATGTTAGCATTACCGTGAGATCAATTAATGGAACTTTGACGGAGAAACCTAACCCATAGATTGTTTTTTTACGTAAGTCTTTTTCTATGAGTAAGTTAATTTTATTTAAATCACAAAGTGCCACAACTCAAGTACACAAGGATTTATATAGTTGGAGACACCTAACTAGTGGGCTAAAGAAAAAGAACACGAAAACAAAGTCCCGACTAATCCCTGAAAAATTGAAAATTATTTAGAAATCATAATGGCTCTTAAATCTAACACTGTCCTCACAGCATTCCAATGTATGAGCATTACATTGCCACCAAATACACCACATCAGACATAATGGAACAATCAAACGCTTCCAAGTTGTTGGGGCTCGTGAGGGAACTTCTCCAACAAGCTATCAAATCCATCACCCACTAAGGCATGACTTTCACAATCTAAAAGTACGAAACTTTAATGTGTGTATGTCTCAAGCCACATGCAATGAAGAAGAGAATGGTCCACACTTTGTTCACCCCACGTATTACTACAACATTCCTCTTCCTCAAATTACTCACTGTTAAGAGCTTCTCCAATGCTGCCAACCAAAACAAAGAATGCTATCTTTTCACACTGCCTTGTTTCTCCAAACAATCTTCCAAGGAAACAAAGGGCTATCTTGGGGGGTGAGAGTTTAGTAAAAGGAGTTGACTACTAAGGTCTGTATTTTGGAATGAACCTGAATAACGTATCTGCTACACCACTTCTCAACCTGATAGAGTAAAAATAACCAAATAATGAAGATATCATCTCCATGTCCAATTATTTGTATCTCTAATGATGCCATAATTGGGTGAACCTCTGTGGTTGTTACTGAAGGTTAAGTAAACGATGCCACATGTGATTTACTGTTTTTCTCTTTCAGCGATAAAAAATTAAGTACATCCAATGGAAGTAATGTTCCATTGGTGTCTATATTTTAGAGATTTTAAAAGTTCTGGGAAAGTTTTCTTCAAAGGCTAATGCCTGAATCACAAATCATGCCAAAAACTAATCTTAGACCCATGCCTCACATCAAATCTACTGCATGGAAAGAAATTGTCACATCCTTTACTGATGCTTTTCCACTCCCCCATCCCCATAGATGTGCTAATCTCATTTGTGCTCCATCATGCCCTCATATGACCATATTTATTTTCTATGACCAATCTCCACAATGCCTCTCCCCTCATGGCCTAATGCCATAAACACTCTTGGATCATTTCCATTATTGCTTGATTTGAGGATGTCGTTTGGATTAAACTGCACTTCAAGTTTAACAACATGTGGCTAAAATCTGAGTGAGTTACGCAGGAGGTGAAACAATGGTGGTTGTCATATGAGTTTCAAGGACCTCCTAGATTTGTTATGGCCAGTGAGCTGCAAGCCTTGAAGCTAGATCTTAGAAAATCAAATGAGGAGGTGGTTGGCCATGTTGGGAAGATGATGTCTCCTTATGGATGAGCTACGAGGCTTGATATTATTGAAGAAGATAGAGCCTACTTCGAGTTTGAGAGGTAGAGAAGGCCTGAGGTCTCGACTGCGCTGGAAAGGATCATCCTTTTGGAGGTGGTGAGTTGGAGACTTGCCAAGGGCTTTGTGGCTAGAGGAGGGTGATAAGAGTACAAAATTCTTCCATTGGGTAGTTGTTGTGGAAAGCCATTAGTTGTTGTGGAAAGCCACAATAGCTTCAAAATTTGGTTGTGCTTGGCATGGGTGGTGTACAAATGAGGTACATGGCTGGCACGGGGTGGGGCTATGTAAAAGTATCAGGAAAGGATATGGAATTTTTTCTGGTAATACTTGACTTGAGGTGGGGGATGGCTCTAGGACTAGATTTTAACACAATTTATAGTGTGCTGACAGGACTCTCAAGGAAGTTCTCCTAGAGGTATATGTATTGCACATGTGCAAGAGTGGTCAGTGGCTGATTTATTGTAGTTTTCTCCAATGGCACTCATTGGAAGGTTAGTTTTTTTAGATCAGCTCATGACTAGCAAGTCCATGCCTTCATTTAGTTCTTCAATCTCTTATACTCTACTAGATTACGTTTGAAGGTGTGGATAAGATTCTTTAAGCCCCTCCCAAATAAGGGAAGTTCAGTGTTCGATCTTTCTATATGGTCTTTCTCTCTTATTATAGTGATCCTTTCCAATGGAAGAGTCTTTAGTGGCCTAAAGCACCAACAAAGCAGATTTTTGTTTTGGCTTAGACAACCTTCCTAGAGAGTATCCTCACCATGGATAGTCTAAAGAAATGTCATATTAGCATGGCAAATTGGTGTTGTATGTGCATAAAGAGCAGGAAATTTGTCTACCACAATTTTCTTCGTTGTGAGATAGCTAGTGCCTTGTGGAATAAATTTTTTGTCAAGGGGCATTGAATACTATATTCAGTCCATATTGCCAATGAATGACTCAGTAGCTATGAAAAGGAATTAATTTGAATATATTGAAGTCTCTTTTTCTAACAATAAATTTATCTCATATTTTTTCAATGGTGTACAGCTTTGATCCTTTTAAACTAATAATTCCTTTGATTTTGTTTGGGCCATGCATAATTTGGATATTGGGGGGCCCCACTTGTTTTGCCTTTTTCATGAGCATCATGCATGGACCAGTAAAAAATGAAAGCAACTGAAGCCAGATCCAACTGAAAATACTTTGTAGCAGCTCCAATGAGTTTGATTTCATGGATGAAGATGTTTTTAGACATTTCTATCTCAAAACTGCAAATGTCCTCATTGAATGTGGAGTCTTTTTGTTGACTTCCCCCTCGCAGATGATGAATAAGTTAGCATGCTTGGTTTCCACCTTTTTCTTTTTCTTTTTTTGAGATTATCACGTGTAATCTTTCTATCTGATGTATATCTATCCTTGATGGCTGTCCTTACCTTGCTTGTCGGATACTGATTTGTTTACTTTATTAGTTAAGATGGATGATATTTGAGTGTTTATCACCTAACACAAAGTATGGATGCATTCACTAGGATGTGGGCCAGAAAATTATGATGTTCATGCAACAAAGCAAGCGTGAACTATGTATTTTATCTGCATCTGGTTCGATCTCTAATGCTTCACTTCGACAGCCAGCAACTTCTGGAGGCAACATTGCGTATGAGGTACTCTTTTCTTTAATCAAATGGGAATTTCCAGAATGCAGATTTTGGGAGAAAAAATTTCTAGGAGTATCAAGAATAAATGTTTTAGAATCTTGTGTATCCTTAACAGAGTTTGGTTGTCGTTGGCCCATTATATGGTGACTTTTTGTTTGCTTTAATATGGTATGATGTGATTGAAAAAAAATAAAGGTCAAAATTCATTTGACACAAACACACACACTTAGGGCTCTCGTTTGGGGAGTGAGATGAGATGAGAATTTTGTGTATAGTAGTAAGATATTTTATGAATAGTAGTGAGATAGTTTGAGTTGAGTATTTTTTGAGTTTTGGGAAATGAGAGAAAAAAAGTTGAATAAAAAATATTATTAGAATATAGTTTTATAATATTATTTTTGTTTGGGGATTTGAAAAAGTTGAATTGTTTTTTATTTTTTGTTTGAAAGTTTGGGAAAGTTGTAATGATTAATTTGAAAAAGTTGTAATTATTAGTTTGAAAATTTTGTATTTGAATTATGTTTGAGAAGGAGATGAGATGAGATGAAATTGAGGATTTTGGGATGAGATTATTTCCAAACAAGGCCTAGCGTTAGACAGAACCCATGGTTGGGCTTCTTCTGGGGTAGGTGGCACAAACCAGATTGTGTGAAACATGAGCTTGGTGTTGAATTAGATCAGTAAAGTCTCAAACTGAAATTCAAGCTTTTAAGTAAATGTGGGAATTGTTTTTCCTTATGTGTGCTATCTCAGATCCTGGCCTTGATTAAATCATGGCTCTATTAGACCATTAGATTTGGACTGGTAAATTCAAGTTAGTAGTGAAATATGGCATGTTTGTAATTTTTTCTTGGGCTTTAAACATACGAATTATAATTGCTTTCTGTAAACAACTTCAAAATTGCCCATTCTCAAAAAAAGGCATGGGGCTTAATTTTCATAACTTTTGCAATTCCACGTAGTTTTCCAGTTACCTACAGTCAAATATTTTTAATGAGGTATATTGTGCTGGAAAACATCTTCTATTATATATATATATAAAGTATATTTTAATGCAAAAAGAATATTCTTATTCTTTATCTGGTCAATAGAATCAGTATTTGATGATTACATTGTTTGTATCTGCATGTTGGCAATATACTTAAAGCATCATATTGCAAATGGCTGGCCACTAATTTGTCTTAGCCCCTAACTAGCATTAGATTCTTCGTGGGCTGCAATTGGAAAGAAGTCACATAGACACACCTGTTAGGCTTTAACGTTTTTACTTGATAAGTTGGCCTCAATATCCGAGTATGGTTCCAATATTATTCTACATAGCAACTATATATTCTACTAATTGTGCATATATGAATGCTTTATTGGCATGTAAACTTCCCTTTTGAACTTCATTAATTAATCTTTTCATCATGGTAATGTTAAGTTTCGACATCAAATTGCTGGCCATACTCTTGCCAAGATAGATATATTTTTTTTTAATAGGTAGAATAAAGATATGGAATAAGTTCATGAAAATTTGATAGAAGTATTCAAAAGTCTTTAAATCTTTCATTTTTATTTATCAAAAAAAGTATTCAAAAGTTGAGACAAAAAAATTTAGTGAATCCAAAGAAGCTTTTGAATGCCATTTATACTTTAAGGCTAGGTCCTTTTTATGTTAATAATTAATATGTTGGTTAAAGTTGATTCATTTCACTTGGAGCTTAGTATTTGAGTTCGTTGAAATTGAACTCATGAAAGGTGTAATCTAAGACTAAGCCTTTTAGTAATTTGCAATCGTAATTTGCCTTTCCCAGTCTTTTGGCTAGATCAAATGTACTGGTCAATAATCACTATTAAGCTATGAATAATAGAGGATGCTAATTTAACCTACACCTATGTTTTCTGCCTAGAAATTATTTTTCAATAATCCATATTTTGAATAAAACTTCATGATTACCTATATAAAAAAAAAAAAACTCAATAATCCATTTGTGCTTTGTCTCTATTTCATTTATCAATTTGAAAGGAAATCTTTTGGCCTTACAACCCAAAAGATCATCTCCTTTCGAGGCTAGAGGTTTGGCTTTGGGTTTAGCACCTCCTGGAGAATTGTGGGGTTGAGGGTTATTCTAATAAAAGGAAAGGAAACAATAATGTTAATAATAGCATGTTTATATGAAAATAAAGTAATGAAATAACTAAAATTATGAAAACCAAATCAAGATAATAATCAAATCATTCTTGATTTGATTATTATCTCTAACCCTCGCTCAAAAACTTTAAAATCTTGAGTTTGAAATTTTAGTATAGCCTTCATATCCATTTGTTGATCGCCAATGAGATGATGAAAGTGGCGGTGGTGATGATGAAGTTACTCGCAGCTTGAACATCAAATTTGGAGTTGTGGCCGGCAATGGGTTGATAATAGGCCAAAGCCAACAGAGGGCTAACAATAGGCTGAAAAATTGAGCCAATAATGGGCTAAAGATGGTCTTACTCAACTATAGGACCAAAAATAGAAGGCCAAAAATGGGTTTGGAGCTTAAACAATGCTCATAATAGACCTTAAAGAATGATTGAGCTAACAAAAAGCCCAATGAAAAGAGGCTTATAGCCAATAAAGATACTCCAAAAGCATAAATATGGTTGAACAATGATGAAGATTCTATGAAAGAGATAAAGCTAGCGGAAGGATTGAACAAAAAAGTAACCCCAAGGAGTTAGCCCAAGTGGTGAAGGCCTTGTTCTTGGGGTATCACTCTCCTCAAGGTCCAAGGTTCAACACTCCATGGGTGCAAACAATCTTTTGGGACTATACCCTTTGGTGAAAAGCCAGCGATTTAACCAGTTTCGTGTAGGCAAACTTTCGAGGGTGCGGTGCACGGGACCGGGGTTTACTCTGCAGGGGTGGCTCCGAAGGACCCTACCTTGGAGATGTTCCCCAACATTTTAAAAAAAAAAAGAAGAAGGATTGAACAAAAAAGTAAAATATTTCACAGGATCGAGCCTGGCGTTAGCCAAAGGCTTTGATACCATGATAGAAAATTGTGCCCAAGCTTTATGGATTGATTTAAACAAATTTAGTTTTGAAAATGAGAAATGATATTTGCAGTCTTGAGTGCGCAAACGTTGTGCAATCCTTTCGGAAAAAAAAAGTGAGTAAATACGAGACCCACATTTTAAAAAATGATTTTTTTAATAGTGGACCCTACTCTTTTTCAAAAGGATTGTATGGCGCTTATGCTCTCCATGATTGTATCTAGCATTACTCTTTGAAAATAAGGTCTTTGTCGATAATTTAGAATTATTAGCTTCGCAAGGAAAAATCGTATAAGTACGTATGCTTTTTAGGCATATACGTTTCAAACAAAAAGGCCTAAAATATGAATTGAGAATGTAGGATCAGTAATAACAATTAACACTAATTCTATACCATGCTACAAAGTTATTTGCCATTAAGAATACATTGTTGTCCAAGATTAGTACTTCTTAAAATGTAAGCTATAAGATGTGAAGCTTTATAATGCTGTCAAAACATATTTTTGATTGGAGTGATGAATGTGATGCCTATAGTGTAGGCCATCTACACTTGAATATCCCTGTAGAAAGTTTCATTTAATTCTACCTCTTATAGGATTTCAAATGAGGCTTAATCTGTCAGCATTTTGCTGAAATTTTTCCCCCTCTATTTTTCAAGTGCCTGTTACTTATAAAAACAAACTTTTAAGTGCGTGTTTAAACTAAGGCACAGACATTGTTTGGAGACAATGCATTTTCCCCTTTCTACGTAGTGTTAATATTCCTACAGTCGATTCTTATCGTGTTTATGCTAAGTAGTTTTGATTTAGCAGGTATTTTTTTCTTTTTAGTTTGGACTTAACTATGATGTAGTAATATGCCTTTCTTCTTTCCGCTTATCTGGTGAGGCAAAATGAAAATGAAATCCTGAAAATGAGTGATATGAAGATTCTAAAAGAATAATGCTACATACAGTCGTGGAGTGTGCAAGTGCCGTACAGTCGTTTTGAAAAAGAGTAGGGTCCACTATTAAAAAATTAATTTCTTTTCGTGTGGGTCTCGTATTTATTCACTTTTTTCAAAGTGATTGCATGGCACTTACGCACTCACGGCTGCAACTATCATTTCTCGGTCTGTTAATATGGATGGATACAATTCAAAAAATTTCTCAGACCGCCTTTTACTAAGAGAAATCTTCCAATTATTTTGTTCCAGTTGCCTAGAACAGCTGGTCGAATGTCTGAATCACCCCAGTCAATGGTTGGGAAACAGACCATTATTATAAAATTTTAGAAAAAGAAAATGCACCTCTTTATTATCCTGTTAATCATATCATATCAGCTTTTACAAGATTTGAAGTTTTCTCTTTTTAGTGCCTAAATGTCTCGGGGGGTGATATTCTTGTCTGGTACTAGTTTGTTAGTTACCTACAATTATGCATTTTCATCTGGTCCATTCCTTTGTTCCACTAGAGAATTTGATAGCTTGACGTGTGGTTTCTTGATCTGTCAATGTATAATTGTTTCCTAAAATACCCCAATATTAGGGTCGGTTTGAGATTATTTCACTCTCTGGATCTTATGTGCGCACTGAGCTTGGAGGGAGGACTGGCGGGCTGAGTGTTTGTCTATCTAGTACAGATGGCCAAATTATTGGAGGAGGAGTTGGAGGACCGCTACGGGCTGCAGGCCCAGTACAGGTACTATACTCACACACACACACAGTGTGTGTAGAGCATGATTGGGGTGGGTTCGCTGATATGATCACTCAATCTTGGTGATTTGAACGTTGACAAGTTTTTGAAATGGTTCATTGCCATGTATCAGACGTTAGAAGATTCCTTTCCCCAAGTTCATGGCCCTTTTCTGTTTGTTTCAGTTAGCAGGTTGGATCTGTTATTTGACGTACTAATTAATTTCATCCACAGGTTATTGTTGGTACATTTATGTTTGACACCAAGAAGGATATCAATGCGGGGGTAAAAGGTGATACTTCTGCTAGCAAAATGCCATCACCAGTTGGTGGGGCAGCAGTATCAAGTATCGGCTTTCGCTCAGCTATAGACTCTTCTGGAAGAAATTCAGTCAGGGGAAATGATGAGCCCCAAGCTATTGGAGGAAGTCATTTCCTGATTCAGGGCCTGCCGATGACAACTTTGCGGCCCACAGATTGGAGGGTCGGTCCTGATGCTAGAAGTGCTGCTGGTTACGAATTGACAGGTATCATTTCGCTCTATCACACACACAACCAAACACACGCATGGAATGAAATAGCATGGTTTCATTTTGCAGGAAGAACAGGGCACGGAGGACACCAATCTCCCGAAAACGGGGATTACGAGTAACTTCCAGATTAGGGGTTACTTTTGGGGATAGAAAGCACTGTTTTGAGGTAGAGAAATGTATAATATTATGTTTACCCAGCACCTCGTAGCTCTATCAGCTGATGCTGTTATATAGTATGCGCCACCTGTCCGAAAATTGCATGCTTGTGCACTTCGTATCAAATATTTCTGTCTTCATTGCTCAAGGCATAATTGCATTTATTTTTAAGTGTATTTCATAATGGTTAACTGGCTAATCCTTGTTTACACTAAGGTAAATAAGGTAGTAAGCCATATGAAAATTGCACTACATTTTCAGAATAGTACCAATTGGCCATTTGCTTTGGATTTTTATTTTTATTTATATAGAAGCCAAACTCCGTTCCCAACTCTTCTAAAAAATGGATTGTTAGATAATGCGAATTCAAGCAATATTCATTAATGAGACCCTTTTAAGAAAGTTTGCACTGCTTTCCTGGCAGTGGTGGTGGTGTTGTCATTTAGAGATGAGCGTCTAGGAATATACGTTCAAACGTCCATTTTTTGTCCTTTTAACATTTTTTTATCCATTCGGGTTAAGATTAGTCTCTTAATCCAATACAAAATATTTTTAGGGAAAAGTCACAAAATGAAGTAGGAAAATGATACTATGACTATCAAATATGAACATCAAATGTGCTCATTCATATATCTTTTTTTATTTTTTTCTTAATGGTTAAAGAAGTGATTATTAGTAAATTTATATATATATATTTTTAAAATTTTTTAATGGTTAAGGATGTTTAAAAGGTGATTAAAGAAAAAAAAAATTCATTTATACTAACATGCACATTTGGTAGGCACATTTTTTAGTCACCTTAGCATTTGTTCAAAAATGTAAAAACCTCCCTTACCAATTTGAAAAGGACAAGACGTAAATGCACACTTCTACAGACCCAGCACAAAAGTCTGCACAGCTACATTATCTAACCATGTATTGTGAATAAGCAAATTGGTGAAATCTTCACTTAAAAAATAATAAAAAATATATATAAATTTAAAAGAATATATATTTGTATGGACACTGAGCATAAGGAACAAAGCGGCTACTAATCTCAATGAGTGTGAATGTAGAATTTTAAGACGAGAATTTGACTTGCATTCACTACAGTTCTTGAGTTTAGCTAAGTTTATGTGGAAGAATGCTTATAACATTAGACGATGGTCATAAAAGTTACATGGTACCAATGCAAAGAGACAGGTGGGTGTGTATAATAATTAAGAAATGTTGGTAATTTTTTTAATTAATATTTTAACCGTTGTTTTTACTTACCGTTAGTCTGTGTTAATGGAGTAATAACAATAGTTAATTGGCCAAAATCCTTTTAAGTATCATTGATGATGGCCAACGTCATTTCTTTATTATGAGTTTCGCTACATACAAGCACAGTTGCGCACTAATCTGTGTACCAATACTGATTTATTCATACTTAAAATTTAAATTAATACTGTTTTCAATAAAATCTACTTTTTGACCAATCACATCACATTGGTGTACAATTATGCTTGCAACTATATTTTTCCTTCTAAGATATTGGGGGCGTCCTTCTACTATACTTAAGAGGTTTTGAGTGTAGTGTTATCTTGATATAACATAAAATAATAAAAGGGCTGTTACGTAAATATCTTTTGAGAGTCTTTTCAGATAAAAGAAATGTATTCTTTTAGTACAGCTTGAGCTCAACCATTTGTGTAGAGTTGGTTCGGACTATACGATGTACATCCTGGAGGAATTAAGTTAAGAGAAATTTTGCTGTACCGGTTAATTTGAAATTTTGTACATCGTAGAGAGTATAAATCTCCTTAAAGAGAGCGATATTTCCGTGCCTCAGTCCAAATTGGTTTCGTTTGAATATTAATTTCCTTATAATTTTTATTATATTATTGTGTATTTCACTAATAAGAAAAATTATAATTGCAATCGTGAAATGCGTAAGTGTCTCATAATTCTTTTAAAAAAATGAGTAAAAGTGGGATCTATATAAAAAAATTAATTAATTTTTAATAACTAATTATATTATTTTTCAAAATAATTGTACGATATTTACACATTTATTAATTTTATGTTGGTTATTTATTTAACATGTGATTATGTCCTCAAGAATTAAAAAATAAATTTAAAAATTTAAGGAGCCAAAAGATAATCTTGTAAAATTTAACGACTAATTATGATTTTTATTTTTATTTTTGGATTCAGAACTTTTCTAAATAAATAAGATGAATATGGATCTAAAAATAAACTTTTTTATGCTCCTACTTGATTGGCATTTAAAGGAAAAATAAATAAATAGAGATGTACTGTACAATGCACGCTGGAATGCACTCTTTTGACAGTACTTATCACGTGTGAGTCAACAACCGTACCTCGAAAGCGTCCATACCACAATTCGACACGAATAGTTGTATTGGAGATAGAACCAATGTAACCTACACAATTTGTTTTGGGTGTCGGAACACGGAATCCTTGAAAAAACGAAAAAGGCCAGTGCCCACTGGTCGTGTAGATCTAAACCATATAAGAGTTGAAGAAGATGCGACGGTGGAAAAACGAAGACATGGGTACTCTGGTTCACACCATAACACTCGTTTCCTAAGAATAATAGAAAAAAAACTGAATGTAAGAAGGATAATAAGTAAGTAATTTAATAATATAACAAAAATAAACAAATGCTCTGTGGGTCTTGACGAGGAATGCGGGCCCATGAGCCAAAAGTGAAAGTTCGTTTAGTGTCTAGGTTCTCTTCATGTAAAGGTCTCTGGGTCCCACTCCCACCTCTCTCTCCGAGCTTTTCAACCTATGGCTTTCTCGAAGTTTTATTATTCTCCTTGTTGCTCTGTCTCTCTCTCTCCCCCAGCTGCAAATACTTCTTTGGAAGCTGCAAAGTGAGGGAGACATGCAGAGAGAGAGAGAGAGACATGGGTTTGTTAGATGATGTATGAAAAATCTCTCTATTTGTCTTTTCTTCAATGGAAGTACAAGGAAATATGACTTAACCAGGTAATTTCTAGGTGGATTTTTGCTTTGTTTTCTTGGGGGTCATTTTCTGTGCCAGTTAACTGAGGTTTGTAGATTGGCCACTGGTTAGTGGAAGTGGTGGGAGGAATTGTGTACTATGAATATGATTTGGTAAAAGAGGATGGTTTGAAGTTGGTTTTGCCTCCTGTGGCCCGCGGTTTTTTGCTTTGAGATATTTTTTCTCTATTTTTTTTTTCTTTTCTGTTTAGATGGTTTTGATAGATTGAAGTTGGGCGATCTTTGTATTTTCCTCTCAATTGGCTGTTTAGTTATGTGGGTTGTAGAAGTCATTGCTTTTTTCTGCATTCTTCTTTAGCGGGTCAGTGACATAAGTAGACATTTTTTTTTTCATTACCAAACTAATAGGAAATATAAACTGATAGGAAAATATGAAAACTCATTTTGTTCTGAATAAATGGATGCCTGATATCTTTGGATCTATTGGATAGGTATTCATCTTTTTTACAAAACTAGCTTAGTATTTGTGGATGATGAAATTATGGCAGATGAGCTTCGGTGATACGGATTGTGCGAGTGTTTCCTCGAGGAGTTCTGCTATAGGAGGTCACAATTCAGAATTGGGGTTCGAGGGCTTCAGTTGAATGCATGATATTGCAGTTTGGTGAGTTAGGGATTGCGGGAATGAGAACTGGTGGAAAATTTGATTGAAGAAGCAACGACTTGGCTGCAATGTTAAGAGCATTAGCTTTTGGATCGTTGATTGCTTATCTCATTCTATCTGTTGTTGCGATCGATAATGACCTTACTAATTGTAACTGCGATGATGAGGGCTTTTGGGGCATCCAGAGCATTTTAGAATGCCAGAAAGTGAGTGATTTCTTGATTGCAGTTGCATATTTTTCGATCCCTGTTGAGCTCCTTTACTTTGTTAGCTGCTCGAACGTTCCTTTCAAATGGGTACTTCTTCAGTTTATCGCCTTTATAGTCCTTTGTGGATTGACTCATTTGCTCAATGGATGGACTTATTATCGCCAACACTCATTCCAGTTGATGCTGTCCCTCACCATTGCCAAATTTCTCACAGCTTTGGTTTCATGTGCAACTGCAATATGCCAAAATATCTGGGATTAACCCAAGGATCATTGAGTCACCACCCTTGGTGATTACGGTGAAAGAAGCCGATCACTGAAAGTGATCTTTAATGGGTTAAACTCTGTTTGTGTATCCAAATGTCTTTGATTCTTGATAGGCCTTTCATGGCTTTTTTTTTTTTGATAAGTAAAAGATTTATTGATCCTCGTAAATAGGCAAAGCCTGAGTACACAGGGGGTATACAAAGGGAACCTAGTTACAAACTAGTGTTACAAATAGTAGCATAAAAGTCTTGAAGACTTGCACCGTTCAGTACAATAGAGGATGCCCAAAGTAAAAGAGTATGAAAGAAGAAAGTCCTGAAACCATCCAGGGAACGTTCCTTGTTCTCAAAACAGCGTCTATTCCTTTCGATCCATGTGCACCACATTAAGCATAAAGGTACCATCTTCCAAACTGTAGCTATCTGACGATTGCCCCTTATCCCTTGCCAACAAGACAATAAATCGATCACCCTCCTAGGCATGGTCCATGCGATACCAAGCCTAGATAGAATTTCATCCCACAAGGTCTTAACTACTTCACAGTGAAGAAGGAGATGGTCCACAGATTCACTGTCGTGTTTGCACATGAAGCACCAGTCCATTAAGTAGAGTCCTCGCTTTCTTAACTTGTCTATAGTCAGAGTTTTGCCATGAGAGGCTACCCATCCAAAGAAAGCTACCTTGAGGGGAACCTTGCACCTCCAAATGCTCTTCCACGGGAAGGCGTTGTAAGGGGAATTTGTCAAGGCCTTGAGATAAGAACGGACTGAGAATTTCTTGTTACCCGTGTGTGTCCAAAGTAAGCTGTCCTCCCCTCCCGCCCTTAACTTCATTTCATATAACGCGCTGTAGAAGTCGGTAATGGCTCCCACCTCCCAATCCTGGGCATCTCTAGAGAATCTCACAGACCACTGAATGGAGTCAACAACACTGCACATATTGTCAGCTACTGAAGAACCCTGATCAAAAGCGATCCTAAAGAGAGAGGGGAAAGTGTTTTTCAGGGCAACCTCCCCACACCAAATATCATGCCAAAAGCGGATGCGCGTGCCTCTTCCCACCACGAATTTGCAGTTACCAAGAAAGTTACTCCATTCATTCCGAATAAATTTCCAGACTCCCACTCCATATGGCCCTCTTATTTCTTTAGTACACCAACCTCCCCAGATACTCCCATATTTAGCATCTAAGATAATCCTCCAGAGAGCGTCTCCCTCAAGATGGTACCGCCATAACCATTTTCCCAGGAGTGCCTTGTTGAAAGTTCGCAGCTTCCTTAAGCCCAACCCACCACAAGACAACGGAGTGCAAACTTTATCCCATTTGATCAAGTGGCATTTCTTTGTATCTTCCAATCCACCCCATAGGAAATCACGGAAGATCTTCTCTAGTCTATACGCCACTCCTGCAGGCACAGGGAATAAGGAGAGGAAATATGTTGGCAGGTTAGAAAGTGTGCTCTTAATAAGCGTGGTTCTTCCCCCCTTAGACAAGTAAATTCTCTTCCACCCTGCCAGTTTGCTTTCAACTTTCTCAATCATCCCTTCCCACATTGCTTGAGATTTATGAGGGGCTCCCAAAGGAAGTCCAAGGTATTTCATAGGCAAGGAAGAGACCTTGCAACCCAGGATGGCAGCCACCTCACTTAAGTTGGTGACGGATCCGACGGGAACTACCTCCGATTTTGCTAAGTTTACCTTAAGGCCAGATACAGCTTCAAAGCAAAGAAGAAGGGCACGTAGGGAACGAAATTGGTCTAGATCCGGGTTGCAGAAAATCAAGGTATCGTCGGCAAAGAGGAGGTGAGAGATTGTCAAGCTTCCATGAGGAGAACCATCTACTGAGAAGCCCGAGATGAAGCCGCTTTCCACTGCCCCTTCCAACATTCTGCTCAAGACATCCATAACAAGAATAAAAAGAAATGGGGAGAGAGGATCCCCTTGACGCAAACCTCGAGAGCTATTAAAGAAACCTTCAGGAGTGCCATTGACCAAGACCGAGAATCTGGCCGTTGAGATACAATGTTTTATCCACTGGCACCATCTTCCTCCGAAACCATACCTACCAAGGATATACAGTAAGAAATCCCAGTTCACATGATCAAAAGCCTTTACCATATCCAGTTTGCACAAGATACCTGGAGTGCCAGATCTGATTTGGCTCTCCAAACATTCATTGGCGATGAGGACCGAGTCTAGAATTTGCCTACCTTTCACGAAAGCATTTTGGGACTTCGAGATGATCTTCCCCATGACACCACTCAACCGCTTCGCCAAAACTTTGGAGATGATCTTATAAACCCCACTAATCAAGCTTATGGGGCGGAAGTCGTTCACTTCCACTGATCTTGCCCTTTTGGGAATGAGGGCAATGAAGGAGACGTTTAGGCTCTTCTCGAATTTCATAAAGGAGTGAAATTCGATAAAGACTTTCATGAGATCTTCTCTAATAATATCCCAGCAAGCTTGGAAGAAAGCCATTGGGAAGCCATCTGGACCTGGGGCTTTGTCTTTGTTCATACCTTTTAGCACACTATGCACTTCATCTTCGTCAAAAGGCCTCTCCAACCAAGCCGCGCTTGTGTGATCAATGGAATCAAAAGCTAAACCATCTACCTTTGGTCTCCAAGAGAACTGTTCTGTCAAAAGCTTATCATAGAATTGTACAATATGGTCCTTTATCGCCTCTTGACCCGTTACGACCCTGCCCTCCTCATGAAGAACCTCTATGGCGTTGTTCCTGCGATGAGAATTGGCAACTCTATGAAAGAATTTTGTGCTTCTATCCCCTTCCTTCAACCAAAGTGCCCGTGACTTTTGCCTCCATGAAATCTCTTCCATAAGAGTAAGTTTTTCCAGCTCAGAAACAACAGTTAGTCTTCTTACCCCATCATCGGCTGACAGTGTCCCTGTCACTTGTTTTGCATCGAGATGCTGCAGCTCTAAAAATAGACTGTTGCGCTGGATATTAATGTTCCCGAAAACTTCCAAGTTCCATTTCCTTAGGTCCTGCTTTAACGCTTTTAGTTTCCCTGCAAGAACAAAACTGGGAGTACCCGTGAGTTGGTAAGATGACCACCACACCCTGACTTTCTCGAGAAACCCATCAACTTTCAGCCACATGTTTTCGAACTTAAAATACCTCCTTCCCTCAAGAAGACCCCCACAATCTAGCAGGATGGGAAAATGATCTGAGCAAAGCCGGGGAAGTCGCTTTTGACATAGAGTAGGAAAGTGGACCTCCCAAGAGGAGGAGACAACAAACCTGTCCAACCTCGACCAGGCCCTTCCATTTGACCAAGTAAAATCTCCCCCTGCCAAAGGGAGATCCACCAAGTCTAAGTCAAAAATTAGGGAGGAAAAATCAGTCATGGCTGAACCTGTGGTAGACACCCCGGACCGCTCACTCGGAAAACGTGTGGTGTTAAAATCGCCCCCTATACACCACGGGATTTCCCACCAACTGCAAAGGCCAGCCAGCTCATCCCAGAGAAGTTTTCTACTGTTGTTATCGCTTGGTCCGTAAACACCCGCAAAGCCCCAACAAAAACCATCGTCCACATTCGAGAAAGAACAAGCTACAGAAAAATCCCCGATACAATCCTCAATAACATTGACTACTCTTTTATCCCACATTACCAAAATACCCCCTGAGGCGCCTTTAGAAGCGAGGGTGATCCATCCTGCATAAGGACAATTCCACAAACTTCTAATGATATACCTATCGATAAACTTTAGTTTCGTTTCCTGAAAGCAAATGACATCAGCCTTCCATTCCCGCAAAAGGTTCTTTATGGAGAGGCGTTTATTCGGGTCATTCAAACCACGAACATTCCATGTGAGAATTTTGGGCTTCATGGATCACCAAGATGCACCCTATCCTTATGTCTCCCTCTACCCACGCTGCCCTCCCTAGCGTCATAGTTTATAGAACAAGTCAATCTCTTGAGTTCCCTGTCTTTCTTGCCTCCAGATCTAGCAATTGAAGACTGGCCAGCTTGGATTGCTAGGAGAAGAGCTTGCATCTGATCCTCAAATCCCTCACAGGACATGCCCAAGCAGTGCCGCATATCATTGACCTTCTGGAGAACCCACTCCGGTTGCAAATCAGTCCGTGTACCTGCTGGAGGCAGTGTACAAAGAGGGCTAGATAAATCCTCGGGTTGACTTGGTTCACTTGACAGAGTATCAGCCCCATATTCCTTGCAGACAATCTGTAAATCTGACCCCAACAGCGTCTCTTCCTCCGAAGACCCTCCTTCCGTTGAGGAAGCATCAACCTCCTCCACCTCAGTGCATAAAACCTTGGATAAAGACTCAGAGAGTCCTAAAGAAAGAAACGGGGCTTCGGGGGCAGCCCCCATGGTTGGACCGGATGAACCGAGTTTCTCCTTCGCAGCAAGAGAGGCTTTCTCGGATCGCAGAAGAGACGGCGGGTGGTCCAGCACTCGGGTGGATGGTTTGCCGGCGACAGGTGAAGGGCCCGTGTTCATCGCTGGCAGGGGAGACGATTGTATACCGGAGGCCAAAGCCTCGTTAGTCTGTTCAGAGGGTGAGAGTTGGGTCCGTGGGCCGTGAGTGTCCTGCCCATGCAGCCCATTAGCCTCATTAAACCCCTTTTCCTCACCCCTTACGCATTCGTGTCTTCCCATTTCTTCTTCAGTGGCCAGAGAAAAAACAGAGTCCGTAGGCTGTTCCTTCCCGCCCCCTACGTTGTCCAGTCCCATCACCATGTTCAGACCCAAGTCGACCCTTTTCATCAAAGAGGAAACTTCTTGCAATACTCCAGAAAGCTGAGCTTTGACAGCCCAAAGGACACCCTCAACATCCCCCATGTTTTTACAGCCCAACATCCCCCATGTCTTCCCATCACCATGGCTTTTTGTTTCTGTGACCTGATCAATGGGTAATTGTCATTCTTTTTATTGACGTTTCTTCTTTGGGATGGGTATAAAAATAATCTGCAGTTTTGTATGATTATCTTTTTGGTTATTAGATTTTCGATTTCATTCTTTTGCTCCCTGAGTTTTACAATTTCTGGGTGGGCTAACCTAGGCGTCTGCCAGGGTCAATAAACCCAGTCAGTTCCTGGGTTGGTCACCCAAGTGACACTTATGTTTGTGTTTTTTTACTTTTTTCTAGTTTATATTGGTTTTCTATTTTGGTTTAATGTTCTTTTGAGTTTTAGATCTATTTTTATATGTTTTTGATGTTTTACACTATTTTCAAATTTATTTTTATTTATATTATTTGAATTTTATTAAATATATATTGATTTATACATCATGAAAACTTGATTTTTTAAGCATTTGTTTTTAGTTTGCTTGTTATCCATGTTGCACGCCACTTGTCCAAAAACAGACACATGGCATGCATGTTAGCATTACCGTGAGATCAATTAATGGAACTTTGACGGAGAAACCTAACCCATAGATTGTTTTTTTACGTAAGTCTTTTTCTATGAGTAAGTTAATTTTATTTAAATCACAAAGTGCCACAACTCAAGTACACAAGGATTTATATAGTTGGAGACACCTAACTAGTGGGCTAAAGAAAAAGAACACGAAAACAAAGTCCCGACTAATCCCTGAAAAATTGAAAATTATTTAGAAATCATAATGGCTCTTAAATCTAACACTGTCCTCACAGCATTCCAATGTATGAGCATTACATTGCCACCAAATACACCACATCAGACATAATGGAACAATCAAACGCTTCCAAGTTGTTGGGGCTCGTGAGGGAACTTCTCCAACAAGCTATCAAATCCATCACCCACTAAGGCATGACTTTCACAATCTAAAAGTACGAAACTTTAATGTGTGTATGTCTCAAGCCACATGCAATGAAGAAGAGAATGGTCCACACTTTGTTCACCCCACGTATTACTACAACATTCCTCTTCCTCAAATTACTCACTGTTAAGAGCTTCTCCAATGCTGCCAACCAAAACAAAGAATGCTATCTTTTCACACTGCCTTGTTTCTCCAAACAATCTTCCAAGGAAACAAAGGGCTATCTTGGGGGGTGAGAGTTTAGTAAAAGGAGTTGACTACTAAGGTCTGTATTTTGGAATGAACCTGAATAACGTATCTGCTACACCACTTCTCAACCTGATAGAGTAAAAATAACCAAATAATGAAGATATCATCTCCATGTCCAATTATTTGTATCTCTAATGATGCCATAATTGGGTGAACCTCTGTGGTTGTTACTGAAGGTTAAGTAAACGATGCCACATGTGATTTACTGTTTTTCTCTTTCAGCGATAAAAAATTAAGTACATCCAATGGAAGTAATGTTCCATTGGTGTCTATATTTTAGAGATTTTAAAAGTTCTGGGAAAGTTTTCTTCAAAGGCTAATGCCTGAATCACAAATCATGCCAAAAACTAATCTTAGACCCATGCCTCACATCAAATCTACTGCATGGAAAGAAATTGTCACATCCTTTACTGATGCTTTTCCACTCCCCCATCCCCATAGATGTGCTAATCTCATTTGTGCTCCATCATGCCCTCATATGACCATATTTATTTTCTATGACCAATCTCCACAATGCCTCTCCCCTCATGGCCTAATGCCATAAACACTCTTGGATCATTTCCATTATTGCTTGATTTGAGGATGTCGTTTGGATTAAACTGCACTTCAAGTTTAACAACATGTGGCTAAAATCTGAGTGAGTTACGCAGGAGGTGAAACAATGGTGGTTGTCATATGAGTTTCAAGGACCTCCTAGATTTGTTATGGCCAGTGAGCTGCAAGCCTTGAAGCTAGATCTTAGAAAATCAAATGAGGAGGTGGTTGGCCATGTTGGGAAGATGATGTCTCCTTATGGATGAGCTACGAGGCTTGATATTATTGAAGTAGATAGAGCCTACTTCGAGTTTGAGAGGTAGAGAAGGCCTGAGGTCTCGACTGCGCTGGAAAGGATCATCCTTTTGGAGGTGGTGAGTTGGAGACTTGCCAAGGGCTTTGTGGCTAGAGGAGGGTGATAAGAGTACAAAATTCTTCCATTGGGTAGTTGTTGTGGAAAGCCATTAGTTGTTGTGGAAAGCCACAATAGCTTCAAAATTTGGTTGTGCTTGGCATGGGTGGTGTACAAATGAGGTACATGGCTGGCACGGGGTGGGGCTATGTAAAAGTATCAGGAAAGGATATGGAATTTTTTCTGGTAATACTTGACTTGAGGTGGGGGATGGCTCTAGGACTAGATTTTAACACAATTTATAGTGTGCTGACAGGACTCTCAAGGAAGTTCTCCTAGAGGTATATGTATTGCACATGTGCAAGAGTGGTCAGTGGCTGATTTATTGTAGTTTTCTCCAATGGCACTCATTGGAAGGTTAGTTTTTTTAGATCAGCTCATGACTAGCAAGTCCATGCCTTCATTTAGTTCTTCAATCTCTTATACTCTACTAGATTACGTTTGAAGGAGTGGATAAGATTCTTTAAGCCCCTCCCAAATCAGGGAAGTTCAGTGTTCGATCTTTCTATATGGTCTTTCTCTCTTATTATAGTGATCCTTTCCAATGGAAGAGTCTTTAGTGGCCTAAAGCACCAACAAAGCAGATTTTTGTTTTGGCTTAGACAACCTTCCTAGAGAGTATCCTCACCATGGATAGTCTAAAGAAATGTCATATTAGCATGGCAAATTGGTGTTGTATGTGCATAAAGAGCAGGAAATTTGTCTACCACAATTTTCTTCGTTGTGAGATAGCTAGTGCCTTGTGGAATAAATTTTTTTTCAAGGGGCATTGAATACTATATTCAGTCCATATTGCCAATGAATGACTCAGTAGCTATGAAAAGGAATTAATTTGAATATATTGAAGTCTCTTTTTCTAACAATAAATTTATCTCATATTTATTCAATGGTGTACAGCTTTGATCCTTTTAAACTAATAATTCCTTTGATTTTGTTTGGGCCATGCATAATTTGGATATTGGGGGGCCCCACTTGTTTTGCCTTTTTCATGAGCATCATGCATGGACCAGTAAAAAATGAAAGCAACTGAAGCCAGATCCAACTGAAAATACTTTGTAGCAGCTCCAATGAGTTTGATTTCATGGATGAAGATGTTTTTAGACATTTCTATCTCAAAACTGCAAATGTCCTCATTGAATGTGGAGTCTTTTTGTTGACTTCCCCCTCGCAGATGATGAATAAGTTAGCATGCTTGGTTTCCACCTTTTTCTTTTTCTTTTTTTGAGATTATCACGTGTAATCTTTCTATCTGATGTATATCTATCCTTGATGGCTGTCCTTACCTTGCTTGTCGGATACTGATTTGTTTACTTTATTAGTTAAGATGGATGATATTTGAGTGTTTATCACCTAACACAAAGTATGGATGCATTCACTAGGATGTGGGCCAGAAAATTATGATGTTCATGCAACAAAGCAAGCGTGAACTATGTATTTTATCTGCATCTGGTTCGATCTCTAATGCTTCACTTCGACAGCCAGCAACTTCTGGAGGCAACATTGCGTATGAGGTACTCTTTTCTTTAATCAAATGGGAATTTCCAGAATGCAGATTTTGGGAGAAAAAATTTCTAGGAGTATCAAGAATAAATGTTTTAGAATCTTGTGTATCCTTTAACAGAGTTTGGTTGTCGTTGGCCCATTATATGGTGACTTTTTGTTTGCTTTAATATGGTATGATGTGATTGAAAAAAAATAAAGGTCAAAATTCATTTGACACAAACACACACACTTAGGGCTCTCGTTTGGGGAGTGAGATGAGATGAGAATTTTGTGTATAGTAGTAAGATATTTTATGAATAGTAGTGAGATAGTTTGAGTTGAGTATTTTTTGAGTTTTGGGAAATGAGAGAAAAAAAGTTGAATAAAAAATATTATTAGAATATAGTTTTATAATATTATTTTTGTTTGGGGATTTGAAAAAGTTGAATTGTTTTTTATTTTTTGTTTGAAAGTTTGGGAAAGTTGTAATGATTAATTTGAAAAAGTTGTAATTATTAGTTTGAAAATTTTGTATTTGAATTATGTTTGAGAAGGAGATGAGATGAGATGAAATTGAGGATTTTGGGATGAGATTATTTCCAAACAAGGCCTAGCGTTAGACAGAACCCATGGTTGGGCTTCTTCTGGGGTAGGTGGCACAAACCAGATTGTGTGAAACATGAGCTTGGTGTTGAATTAGATCAGTAAAGTCTCAAACTGAAATTCAAGCTTTTAAGTAAATGTGGGAATTGTTTTTCCTTATGTGTGCTATCTCAGATCCTGGCCTTGATTAAATCATGGCTCTATTAGACCATTAGATTTGGACTGGTAAATTCAAGTTAGTAGTGAAATATGGCATGTTTGTAATTTTTTCTTGGGCTTTAAACATACGAATTATAATTGCTTTCTGTAAACAACTTCAAAATTGCCCATTCTCAAAAAAAGGCATGGGGCTTAATTTTCATAACTTTTGCAATTCCACGTAGTTTTCCAGTTACCTACAGTCAAATATTTTTAATGAGGTATATTGTGCTGGAAAACATCTTCTATTATATATATATAAAAAGTATATTTTAATGCAAAAAGAATATTCTTATTCTTTATCTGGTCAATAGAATCAGTATTTGATGATTACATTGTTTGTATCTGCATGTTGGCAATATACTTAAAGCATCATATTGCAAATGGCTGGCCACTAATTTGTCTTAGCCCCTAACTAGCATTAGATTCTTCGTGGGCTGCAATTGGAAAGAAGTCACATAGACACACCTGTTAGGCTTTAACGTTTTTACTTGATAAGTTGGCCTCAATATCCGAGTATGGTTCCAATATTATTCTACATAGCAACTATATATTCTACTAATTGTGCATATATGAATGCTTTATTGGCATGTAAACTTCCCTTTTGAACTTCATTAATTAATCTTTTCATCATGGTAATGTTAAGTTTCGACATCAAATTGCTGGCCATACTCTTGCCAAGATAGATATATTTTTTTTTAATAGGTAGAATAAAGATATGGAATAAGTTCATGAAAATTTGATAGAAGTATTCAAAAGTCTTTAAATCTTTCATTTTTATTTATCAAAAAAAGTATTCAAAAGTTGAGACAAAAAAATTTAGTGAATCCAAAGAAGCTTTTGAATGCCATTTATACTTTAAGGCTAGGTCCTTTTTATGTTAATAATTAATATGTTGGTTAAAGTTGATTCATTTCACTTGGAGCTTAGTATTTGAGTTCGTTGAAATTGAACTCATGAAAGGTGTAATCTAAGACTAAGCCTTTTAGTAATTTGCAATCGTAATTTGCCTTTCCCAGTCTTTTGGCTAGATCAAATGTACTGGTCAATAATCACTATTAAGCTATGAATAATAGAGGATGCTAATTTAACCTACACCTATGTTTTCTGCCTAGAAATTATTTTTCAATAATCCATATTTTGAATAAAACTTCATGATTACCTATATAAAAAAAAAAAAACTCAATAATCCATTTGTGCTTTGTCTCTATTTCATTTATCAATTTGAAAGGAAATCTTTTGGCCTTACAACCCAAAAGATCATCTCCTTTCGAGGCTAGAGGTTTGGCTTTGGGTTTAGCACCTCCTGGAGAATTGTGGGGTTGAGGGTTATTCTAATAAAAGGAAAGGAAACAATAATGTTAATAATAGCATGTTTATATGAAAATAAAGTAATGAAATAACTAAAATTATGAAAACCAAATCAAGATAATAATCAAATCATTCTTGATTTGATTATTATCTCTAACCCTCGCTCAAAAACTTTAAAATCTTGAGTTTGAAATTTTAGTATAGCCTTCATATCCATTTGTTGATCGCCAATGAGATGATGAAAGTGGCGGTGGTGATGATGAAGTTACTCGCAGCTTGAACATCAAATTTGGAGTTGTGGCCGGCAATGGGTTGATAATAGGCCAAAGCCAACAGAGGGCTAACAATAGGCTGAAAAATTGAGCCAATAATGGGCTAAAGATGGTCTTACTCAACTATAGGACCAAAAATAGAAGGCCAAAAATGGGTTTGGAGCTTAAACAATGCTCATAATAGACCTTAAAGAATGATTGAGCTAACAAAAAGCCCAATGAAAAGAGGCTTATAGCCAATAAAGATACTCCAAAAGCATAAATATGGTTGAACAATGATGAAGATTCTATGAAAGAGATAAAGCTAGCGGAAGGATTGAACAAAAAAGTAACCCCAAGGAGTTAGCCCAAGTGGTGAAGGACTTGTTCTTGGGGTATCACTCTCCTCAAGGTCCAAGGTTCAACACCCCATGGGTGCAAACAATCTTTTGGGACTATACCCTTTGGTGAAAAGCCAGCGATTTAACCAGTTTCGTGTAGGCAAACTTTCGAGGGTGCGGTGCACGGGACCGGGGTTTACTCTGCAGGGGTGGCTCCGAAGGACCCTACCTTGGAGATGTTCCCCAACATTTTAAAAAAAAAAAGAAGAAGGATTGAACAAAAAAGTAAAATATTTCACAGGATCGAGCCTGGCGTTAGCCAAAGGCTTTGATACCATGATAGAAAATTGTGCCCAAGCTTTATGGATTGATTTAAACAAATTTAGTTTTGAAAATGAGAAATGATATTTGCAGTCTTGAGTGCGCAAACGTTGTGCAATCCTTTCGGAAAAAAAAAGTGAGTAAATACGAGACCCACATTTTAAAAAATGATTTTTTTAATAGTGGACCCTACTCTTTTTCAAAAGGATTGTATGGCGCTTATGCTCTCCATGATTGTATCTAGCATTACTCTTTGAAAATAAGGTCTTTGTCGATAATTTAGAATTATTAGCTTCGCAAGGAAAAATCGTATAAGTACGTATGCTTTTTAGGCATATACGTTTCAAACAAAAAGGCCTAAAATATGAATTGAGAATGTAGGATCAGTAATAACAATTAACACTAATTCTATACCATGCTACAAAGTTATTTGCCATTAAGAATACATTGTTGTCCAAGATTAGTACTTCTTAAAATGTAAGCTATAAGATGTGAAGCTTTATAATGCTGTCAAAACATATTTTTGATTGGAGTGATGAATGTGATGCCTATAGTGTAGGCCATCTACACTTGAATATCCCTGTAGAAAGTTTCATTTAATTCTACCTCTTATAGGATTTCAAATGAGGCTTAATCTGTCAGCATTTTGCTGAAATTTTTCCCCCTCTATTTTTCAAGTGCCTGTTACTTATAAAAATAAACTTTTAAGTGCGTGTTTAAACTAAGGCACAGACATTGTTTGGAGACAATGCATTTTCCCCTTTCTACGTAGTGTTAATATTCCTACAGTCGATTCTTATTGTGTTTATGCTAAGTAGTTTTGATTTAGCAGGTATTTTTTTCTTTTTAGTTTGGACTTAACTATGATGTAGTAATATGCCTTTCTTCTTTCCGCTTATCTGGTGAGGCAAAATGAAAATGAAATCCTGAAAATGAGTGATATGAAGATTCTAAAAGAATAATGCTACATACAGTCGTGGAGTGTGCAAGTGCCGTACAGTCGTTTTGAAAAAGAGTAGGGTCCACTATTAAAAAATTAATTTCTTTTCGTGTGGGTCTCGTATTTATTCACTTTTTTCAAAGTGATTGCATGGCACTTACGCACTCACGGCTGCAACTATCATTTCTCGGTCTGTTAATATGGATGGATACAATTCAAAAAATTTCTCAGACCGCCTTTTACTAAGAGAAATCTTCCAATTATTTGGTTCCAGTTGCCTAGAACAGCCGGTCGAATGTCTGAATCACCCCAGTCAATGGTTGGGAAACAGACCATTATTATAAAATTTTAGAAAAAGAAAATGCACCTCTTTATTATCCTGTTAATCATATCATATCAGCTTTTACAAGATTTGAAGTTTTCTCTTTTTAGTGCCTAAATGTCTCGGGGGGTGATATTCTTGTCTGGTACTAGTTTGTTAGTTACCTACAATTATGCATTTTCATCTGGTCCATTCCTTTGTTCCACTAGAGAATTTGATAGCTTGACGTGTGGTTTCTTGATCTGTCAATGTATAATTGTTTCCTAAAATACCCCAATATTAGGGTCGGTTTGAGATTATTTCACTCTCTGGATCTTATGTGCGCACTGAGCTTGGAGGGAGGACTGGCGGGCTGAGTGTTTGTCTATCTAGTACAGATGGCCAAATTATTGGAGGAGGAGTTGGAGGACCGCTACGGGCTGCAGGCCCAGTACAGGTACTATACTCACACACACACACAGTGTGTGTAGAGCATGATTGGGGTGGGTTAGCTGATATGATCACTCAATCTTGGTGATTTGAACGTTGACAAGTTTTTGAAATGGTTCATTGCCATGTATCAGACGTTAGAAGATTCCTTTCCCCAAGTTCATGGCCCTTTTCTGTTTGTTTCAGTTAGCAGGTTGGATCTGTTATTTGACGTACTAATTAATTTCATCCACAGGTTATTGTTGGTACATTTATGTTTGACACCAAGAAGGATATCAATGCGGGGGTAAAAGGTGATACTTCTGCTAGCAAAATGCCATCACCAGTTGGTGGGGCAGCAGTATCAAGTATCGGCTTTCGCTCAGCTATAGACTCTTCTGGAAGAAATTCAGTCAGGGGAAATGATGAGCCCCAAGCTATTGGAGGAAGTCATTTCCTGATTCAGGGCCTGCCGATGACAACTTTGCGGCCCACAGATTGGAGGGTCGGTCCTGATGCTAGAAGTGCTGCTGGTTACGAATTGACAGGTATCATTTCGCTCTATCACACACACAACCAAACACACGCATGGAATGAAATAGCATGGTTTCATTTTGCAGGAAGAACAGGGCACGGAGGACACCAATCTCCCGAAAACGGGGATTACGAGTAACTTCCAGATTAGGGGTTACTTGTGGGGATAGAAAGCACTGTTTTGAGGTAGAGAAATGTATAATATTATGTTTACCCAGCACCTCGTAGCTCTATCAGCTGATGCTGTTATATAGTATGCGCCACCTGTCCGAAAATTGCATGCTTGTGCACTTCGTATCAAATATTTCTGTCTTCATTGCTCAAGGCATAATTGCATTTATTTTTAAGTGTATTTCATAATGGTTAACTGGCTAATCCTTGTTTACACTAAGGTAAATAAGGTAGTAAGCCATATGAAAATTGCACTACATTTTCAGAATAGTACCAATTGGCCATTTGCTTTGGATTTTTATTTTTATTTATATAGAAGCCAAACTCCGTTCCCAACTCTTCTAAAAAATGGATTGTTAGATAATGCGAATTCAAGCAATATTCATTAATGAGACCCTTTTAAGAAAGTTTGCACTGCTTTCCTGGCAGTGGTGGTGGTGTTGTCATTTAGAGATGAGCGTCTAGGAATATACGTTCAAACGTCCATTTTTTGTCCTTTTAACATTTTTTTATCCATTCGGGTTAAGATTAGTCTCTTAATCCAATACAAAATATTTTTAGGGAAAAGTCACAAAATGAAGTAGGAAAATGATACTATGACTATCAAATATGAACATCAAATGTGCTCATTCATATATCTTTTTTTATTTTTTTCTTAATGGTTAAAGAAGTGATTATTAGTAAATTTATATATATATATTTTTAAAATTTTTTAATGGTTAAGGATGTTTAAAAGATGATTAAAGAAAAAAAAAATTCATTTATACTAACATGCACATTTGGTAGGCACATTTTTTAGTCACCTTAGCATTTGTTCAAAAATGTAAAAACCTCCACTTACCAATTTGAAAAGGACAAGACGTAAATGCACACTTCTACAGACCCAGCACAAAAGTCTGCACAGCTACATTATCTAACCATGTATTGTGAATAAGCAAATTGGTGAAATCTTCACTTAAAAAATAATAAAAATATATATAATAAAAAATATAATTTGTATGGACACTGAGCATAAGGAACAAAGCGGCTACTACCAATGTCAAATGAGTGTGAATGTAGAATTTTAAAGTAACGAGAATTTGACTTGCATTCACTACAGTTCTTGAGTTTAGCTAAGTTTATGTCGGAGATCTTATAACATTAGACGATGGTCATAAAAGTTACATGGTACCAATGCAAAGAGACAGGTGGGTGTGTATAATAATTAAGAAATGTTGGTAATTTTTTTAATTTGTTATGAAATTTATGAAAAATAAAACGAGAGAGCGAAAGACAAGAGAGAGATCTTGAATATGAGAGAAATGTTTAGAGAACTTTGTTTTCTCTTATTTCTTGGTGCCTTACACAAATGAGGACTCCCTCTATTTATAGAGATCTCTTGGTACAAAGAATAGTTAGGATTGTGACACTTGTCATCAATCAATGGTAAAGAGTACAAAGGAGTTTCTATAACATTCTGGAGTATTCAAAGTCGTAGCCGTCATAATGACGGCTACGGTTTCTAGATAATTCAAAGTCAGTAGCCGTCATAATTGACTGACTGCGGGCGGTCAAATATGACGACTACAAGCCGTCATAAATGACGGCTAAGACGGCTACGGCGTATATTGACGACTAAGACGACTAATGTGGTCATACAATGCGAGTTTCAATTTGGTCTTCTAATACTCCCCCTTTGGATGACCACATATAAAGAATATGTTTCGTTAAAACCTTGCCAAAGAAAAACCCAGTGGAAAAAAATCAATGACGAAAGAAAAAGAGTACAATATTCTGTATATCGCCAAGTGCTTTAAGATTGCCTCATTAAAACCTTGCAAAGGAAAACCCAGTGGGATAAAACCTTAGCGAAGGAAAAAGAGTACAATCAGCACAAGTCTTCAAGACATTTACTCCCCCTGAAAAGTGTATGATAATAGGTCTTCAAGTCTTCGCATTCCAATATTCTGCACAAGTTTCTTAAATGTTGCAGTTGGTAATGCTTTAGTGAATAAATCTGCCAGATTATCACTTGATCGTATCTGCTTGACATTAATTTCACCTTTCTCCTGAAGTTCATGAGTATAAAAGAATTTAGGTGAAATATGTTTGGTTCTATCACCTTTGATATATCCTCCTCTAATTTGAGTAATACAAGCAGCATTATCTTCGTATAAAATTGTTGGACTATCATTAATCACTGGAAGACCACACTTTTCTTGAATATGTTGAATCACTGATCTTAGCCAAATACATTCTCGACTTGCCTCATGAATTGCAATGATCTCTGAGTGATTTGAAGAGGTAGCAGATAGTGTTTGCTTGACAGATCTCCATGATATAGCAGAATTTCCATAAGTAAATACATATCCAGTTTGAGATCTACCTCTGTGTGGATCTGAAAGATAACCTGCATCCGCATATCCAACTAATTGTGGACTTGATCCATGTTGATAAAATAATCCCATATCAACTGTACCTCGGAGGTATCGAAGGACATGTTTAATGCCATTCCAATGTCTTCGAGTTGGTGCGGAACTATATCTTGCAAGTAAATTAACTGAAAATGCAATATCAGGCCGAGTGCAATTTGCAAGATACATCAGGGCTCCAATTGCACTGAGATAAGGTACTTCAGGACCAAGAATTTCTTCATCATCTTCACAAGGACGAAATGGATCTTTCTGCACATCAAATGATCGAACAACCATTGGAGTGCTCAGGGGATGAGCTTTGTTCATGTAAAAGTTCTTCAGGACTTTATAGTGAAAGGTCTTTTCGTTGATGCATTTCAATATTGTGTACCAACTCTTTAAATGATGCAGTTGGTAATGTTTTGGTAAACAAATTCACCATATCGATTCAAGATCATTTTAACATTAAATTCACTACTCTTCTGGAGTTGTGCTCTTCTGGAGTTCTTGTAAATAACATAATTACTGGAGGAGTTATCAAAATTAAGCCGCAAACCTCCATATTCAAAAACGGTGGCCATCTTTTTAGGCCAGACAAGCATCGCGGGATTTTACAATTCTTATGTACCTGTCAGGCGCCGCAGGGCTATAATGCTACATCTGCTGTCAGGCGCCGCAGGGCTATGATGCTACGCCTCGTCTCTTGCAGAGAGATGCTTCACGAGGGACGCCGTGAAGCAATATTGATGCTTTGTCCTTCCTTTCATAATTTTCTTTATAAAAGAGATATTCAGCTCATCTTCATTCACATCTCATCTTCTTCACTTTTCTGTAATCATACTGCATTATTACTCTGCAATCTCTTTCTGTATTCTTATTCTGCAATGGTTCAGCAATCTTCTCATGGCCAATATATAAGGTATTATACACCTCGTTCATCAGCTGTTCTTGCTTCTTCCACAGGTGCTATAGTGCAATACAATAATGATCTGACTAATAAGTCAGATGTTGAAGCTATCTATGAGCTTGTAAATCTCGGTACCCATTATTCTTCAACTATTTATGCATTTTCTCAGCGACTACAATCCAAACCTTATGATTTGGACAAACTCCATGAGAAAATTTCTATCCTTCAGCGACTTCTTCAGGAGTCTAACATGAAGATAGAAGCAATAAAGCAAGAGAATAGGAAATTAAAATCTCTGCTTAAGTCTTCTTTTAGATTGCCTACTCCTTTAGATAAGGATGCCATGCAGATTCTTGAAGAACAAGAGCGTTTAAAGAATGAGGCGAAATGCCTCAAATTTCTGTAATTTTTGCTTCAAGATAATAAAATAATATTTCACAAATATTCATATTTGTGTTTCTATCTTCTGGTAGCTATTCTGTGTGCTCTATTTTATTTCTCATTTAACAATGCACATTTATCTCCCCCTTGAAACCGAAAGGGTTTCTGATTTATATTTCAAATATGTGCAGTTCTTCTGATCTCTTCAGGAGTTTCAGCAAGATTTAAATCATCAACCGCAATAATAACAAATCTGGAATCTCTTAATAAAAACACTTGTGCATATTGGATTATTTTTCAAATCCTTCTTTCAATAAATATTCGCTAATGCGTTTATACCACATGCGTCCGGATTGTTTTCTGGATGTACTCAGATAACAAGTTTCAAGCATTTTATATCCTTCAGGGATTTTCATATATATGTCATGGTCTAATGACCCATATAAATATGCAGTGACCACATCCATTAACTGCATATCCAATCTTTTTGTAACTACCAAACTAATCAAAAATCTGAATGTGATTGCATCCATAACAGGAGAGTATGTTTCCTCATAATCAATCCCTGATTTCTGCAGTTTTCATGAGCTCTTCTGGAGCCTCAATGACATTTAAATTATCTATATAAACTGCAATAAAAGATAATATAAATACTGAAAATATATGAAAAATAGTATGTTCCACATGCGTTTAGCTTGCATTAGATCATATAAGGATTTTAAGACTTGATAGAATATGTACTTCAGGACTATATGCTTCATGCATACCCAAACTCTTGGTAACTATCAAGTTAATACAAATCTCAATATGATCTCTTTAACTTCAAAAACATATCAATATTATTTCTGCGGGAAATATATTCGTGATTTATATATCACATTTTCATTTCAAATACCCACTCATATTTAACAAGCATCACCTCATAGGTGTTTGAACTTCAAGTCATATGCATCACTTTTTACTAGTGATATCAATTCTGCAGGAATTGTTTATTTCTATTTTGGCCAATATTTTTACGTCGGTATTCTTCGACGGTTCTGAGCTCACTTTCTTCATTACTTCTGGTAATATCAAATGCCATCTTATATGAAAATACGTTGTCGACAACGGTTTTATTTCTCTCCATAATTTCTCATTTACTCATGAAATGTAATATCGAGATCTCGTTATTTTCAGGTACCTGTCCCTCTTCAAGGGAAGACATTTCATGAAAACCTCTTCAGGAGGTACTCTTCAGGAGTATTATACTCTTCAGGAGTTTTCATTATGAGAGAATTTTATATAGAGAGTTTATATGGATCTTATTACTTGTTTTGTGGGTACGGCCTCTTCAGAAGCACCGATTTCTTTTCTTTGTGCTTTTCTCTTTCAGAGATGCTTTATCATTTGTATCAATAAGTCTCACATGCTTTCAGACATGTCTTATTTCATTAGACTGCTAATTTTCTCAATTGTCCTTCGGGGACTTCAATCCTCGCTAGGATTTTAGCAGGCTAGAATATGAGACCTTTTATCTTANCTAGAATATGAGACATTTTACTTATTGCATCCAAAAATTAATTATCATATGAACTTCCAGTTCACTTATGATAATCAAGATAACGTCGAATTATTTCATTTTATTTGCTTCTAGCAAATTTTTCTTTCCACTTCTGGTGGTAAGACTTTATAGTAAAAGAATCTTCTGGTTCTTTTATGGACGTCGATATGAAAATCATTTGACTTATCGTAATTGATTTTAAATGATCAAGATAATCATTAAAAGATACAAATATTTTGAATCATATCACTTTTGATGCATCATAATATTTGATTCAATAATTGTATAATATCATCTCAAAGAGAAAGCTGGTAGATTTTCCAATACGAGCTTCTGGTCTGAAATCATTGAAGTACTATAAAGATATTTATCACCACGTCCAATCTCTTGGTTTCTTTGAAAACAATTCGTCATTCTCTTCTGGGAATGATATAAATCCAATTTCATTCACTTTAGGGAATGATGTGGAACTAGTAGGACGTGGCTCATAATTTCTTAGCAAAATCTCATTATTTTACTTAGCCACTAGAAAACTAGATATAAATTTAGAATATATTATGAACTTTTACACTTGATATTGCTACTTCAGGAGTATACTCGATATTGTTATTTCAGGAGCACATTCGAGACGTTCATTTAAATATATATTCTTTAGTGGTTTTTCTCAACATACTTTCAATTATGCAACTTCAGGTGCATAAATAATAATGAGCTTTTTAGTACACATATTACTCATTTAAATTATCTCACAGAATTAATAGATCATTTATTATGAGATACTCAATAAAATTATTGGTTTAAAGCGATCATTCAGGGATGCTCAATTTCTATTCCAAGATAGATCTTATCATCGATTTAGAGCAATCCTTCAGGAATGCTCAATTTCTATTTCGAGATAAATCTTATCAATAATTCATAACAAGTATATAAAAATAAATAGAACTTGTATGAAAACTATGTGAATAAACATAAAATTTAATCAAGTAATAATAATGAATATAATCTTTAATACTCACCTTGGATATTGCAAATAATATATTGAAAAACTTACTTGAATGAGAAGACCACCAGCTTCAGAATCCTCTAACTTCAAAATCAACAAAACCTCGTGCTCAGTTAGTTAGAGCTTCATGTTGATAACGTGTTATGAAATTTATGAAAAACGAGAGAGCGAAAGACAAAGAGAGAGATCTTGAATATGAGAGAAATATTTAGAGAACTTTGTTTTCTCTTATTTCTTAGTGCCTTACACAAATGAGGACTCCCTCTATTTATAGAGATATCTTGATACAAAGAATAGTTAGGATTGTGACACTTGTCATCAATCCAATGGTAAAGAGTACAAAGGAGTTTCTATAACATTCTGGAGTATTCGAAAGTCGTAGCCGTCATGACGGCTACGGTTTCTAGATAATTCAAAAGTCGTAGCCGTCATAATTGATGACTGCGGGCGGTCAAATATGACGACTACAAGCCGTCATAAATGACGGCTAAGACGGCTACGGGCCGTCATAATTGACGACTATTATGACGACTAAATGTGGTCATACAATGCAGTTTCAATTTAGCTTCTAACATAATTAATATTTTAACCGTCGTTTTTACTTACCGTTAGTCTGTGTTAACGGAGTAATAACAATAGTTAATTGGCCAAAATCCTTGTAAGTATCATTGATGATGGCCAACGTCATTTCTTTATTATTTATCTTCTTTATTGCCCAGATGCCGTATGTACAAACGGCTACTTTTTTACATGCATGATTGGCTTTCTAGATATTGGGGGCGTCCTTCTACTGAAGAGGTTTTGAGTGTAGTGTTATCTTGATATATCATAAAATAATAAAAGGGCTGTTACGTAAATATTTTTTTGAGGGTATTTTCATAAAAAAGAAATGTATTCTTTTAGTAGAGCTTGAGCTCAATCACTTGTGTAGAGTTGGTTCGGACTATACGATGTACATCCTAGAGGAGTCAAGTTAAGAGAAGTTTTGTTGTACCGGTTAATTTGAAATTTTGTACATCGCAGAGAGCTTGAATCTCTTTAAAGAGAGCGATATTTCCGTACCTCAGCCCAAACTGGTTTCGTTTGAATATTAATTTCCTTATAATTTTTATTATATTATTGTGTATTTCACTAATAAGAAAAATTATAATTGCAATCGTGATGTGCGTAAGTGTCTCATAATTCTTTTAAAAAAATGAGTAAAAACGGGATCTATATGAAAAAATTAATTAATTTTTAATAATTAATTATATTATTTTTCAAAATAATTGTACGATATTTACGCATTTATTAATTTTATGTTGGTTATTTATTTGACATGTGATTATGTCCTCAAGAATTAAAAAATAAAGTTAAAAATTTAAGGAGCCAAAAGATAATCTTGTAAAATTTAACGACTAATTATGATTTTTATTTTTGGATTCAGAACTTTTCTAAATAAATAAGATGTATATGGATCTAAAAATAAACTTTTTTATGCTCCTACTTGATTGGCATTTAAAGGAAAAATAAATAAATAAATAAATAGAGATATACTGTACAATGCACGCTGGAATGCACTCTTTTGACAGTACTTATCACGTGTGAGTCAACAACCGTACCTCGAAAGCGTCCATACCACAATTCGACACGAATAGTTGTATTGGAGATAGAACCAATGTAACCTACACAATTTGTTTTGGGTGCGGAACACGGAATCCTTGAAAAAACGAAAAAGGCCAGTGCCCACTGGTCGTGTAGATCTAAACCATATAAGAGTTGAAGAAAATGCGACGGTGGAAAAACGAAGACATGGGTACTCTGGTTCACACCATAACACTCGTTTCCTAAGAATAATAGAAAAAAAACTGAATGTAAGAAGGATAATAAGTAAGTAATTTAATAATATAACAAAAATAAACAAATGCTCTGTGGGTCTTGACGAGGAATGCGGACCCATGAGCCAAAAGTGAAAGTTTGTTTAGTGTCTAGGTTCTCTTCATGTAAAGGTCTCTGGGTCCTACTCCCACCTCTCTCTCCGAGCTTTTCAACCTATGGCTTTCTCGAAGTTTTATTATTCTCCTTGTTGCTCTGTCTCTCTCTCTCCCCCAGCTGCAAATACTTCTTTGGAAGCTGCAAAGTGAGGGAGACATGCAGAGAGAGAGAGAGAGAGAGACATGGGTTTGTTAGATGATGTATGAAAAATCACTCTATTTGTCTTTTCTTCAATGGAAGTACAAGGAAATATGACTTAACCAGGTAATTTCTAGGTGGATTTTTGCTTTGTTTTCTTGGGGGTCATTTTCTGTGCCAGTTAACTGAGGTTTGTAGATTGGCCACTGGTTAGTGGAAGTGGTGGGAGGAATTGTGTACTATGAATATGATTTGGTAAAAGAGGATGGTTTGAAGTTGGTTTTGCCTCCTGTGGCCCGCGGTTTTTTGCTTTGAGATATTTTTTCTCTATTTTTTTTTTCTTTTCTGTTTAGATGGTTTTGATAGATTGAAGTTGGGCGATCTTTGTATTTTCCTCTCAATTGGCTGTTTAGTTATGTGGGTTGTAGAAGTCATTGCTTTTTTCTGCATTCTTCTTTAGCGGGTCAGTGACATAAGTAGACATTTTTTTTTTCATTACCAAACTAATAGGAAATATAAACTGATAGGAAAATATGAAAACTCATTTTGTTCTGAATAAATGGATGCCTGATATCTTTGGATCTATTGGATAGGTATTCATCTTTTTTACAAAACTAGCTTAGTATTTGTGGATGATGAAATTATGGCAGATGAGCTTCGGTGATACGGATTGTGCGAGTGTTTCCTCGAGGAGTTCTGCTATAGGAGGTCACAATTCAGAATTGGGGTTCGAGGGCTTCAGTTGAATGCATGATATTGCAGTTTGGTGAGTTAGGGATTGCGGGAATGAGAACTGGTGGAAAATTTGATTGAAGAAGCAACGACTTGGCTGCAATGTTAAGAGCATTAGCTTTTGGATCGTTGATTGCTTATCTCATTCTATCTGTTGTTGCGATCGATAATGACCTTACTAATTGTAACTGCGATGATGAGGGCTTTTGGGGCATCCAGAGCATTTTAGAATGCCAGAAAGTGAGTGATTTCTTGATTGCAGTTGCATATTTTTCGATCCCTGTTGAGCTCCTTTACTTTGTTAGCTGCTCGAACGTTCCTTTCAAATGGGTACTTCTTCAGTTTATCGCCTTTATAGTCCTTTGTGGATTGACTCATTTGCTCAATGGATGGACTTATTATCGCCAACACTCATTCCAGTTGATGCTGTCCCTCACCATTGCCAAATTTCTCACAGCTTTGGTTTCATGTGCAACTGCAATTACCCTGTTGACTCTGATCCCTCTTCTTCTCAAAGTCAAAGTGAGGGAGCTATTCTTGAGGCAAAATGTATTGGAGTTAGATCAAGAGGTTGGGATGATGAAGAAACAGAAGGAAGCAAGTTGGCATGTACGAATGCTGACCAGAGAAATCCGAAAGTCGCTTGATAAGCATACTATACTATATACCACACTGGTCGAGCTTTCCAAGACTTTGGATTTGCAGAATTGTGCAGTTTGGATGCCAAATGAGAGCAGAACAGAGATGAACCTGACCCATGAATTGAAAACAAGTTCTTCAAAGAATTACCACCGTTCTCTCCCAATTAATGACCCAGATGTCTTAGAGATAAGAGGGAGCAAGGGAGTGAGGATTCTGAGGCCTGAGTCAGCACTAGGGGCTGCAAGCAGTGGTGGATCTTCTGAGTCAGGTGCTGTGGCTGCAATTCGGATGCCAATGCTTCGAGTTTCAAATTTCAAAGGGGGCACACCAGAGCTGGTTGACACTTGCTATGCTATACTGGTTTTGGTTCTTCCTGCTGCAAACTCTAGAGTTTGGAATTATCATGAAATGCAGATAGTGGATGTTGTCGCTGACCAGGTGGCTGTGGCTCTGTCTCATGCTGCAGTTCTTGAAGAGTCTCGACTAATGAGAGAGCAGCTAGGTGAGAAAAATTGGGCATTACAACAAGCTAAGAAGAATGCAATGATGGCAAGTCAGGCAAGAAACTCCTTTCAGAAGGTGATGAGTCATGGAATGAGGAGGCCAATGCATTCAATTTTAGGCCTGCTCTCAATGTTTCAAGAGGAGAATATGAGCTTCGAACAGAAGATTATCGTTGACACAACGGTGAAAATTGGCCATGTTCTCTCAACTTTGATAAATGACGTGATGGAGATTTCAACAGAGGATAATGGGAGGTTCCAATTAGAGATGCGGCCTTTTGGGCTACATTCCATGATCAAGGAAGCTTCTTGTCTTGCCAAGTGCTTGTGTGTGTATAAAGGCTTTAGTTTTGATTTTAATGTTCAGATCTCTTTGCCTGATCAGGTGATAGGTGATGAGAGAAGGGCCTTTCAAGTAATTTTGTACATGGTTGGGTATCTATTGAATGTCTATAATGGACAGGGAACTGTCATATTTCGGGTTTCTCGGGAGAGTGGTATTGATGGGAAAGATGATAAACTGTTGGGAGTGTGGAGATCAAGCATGCCAGATGAGCATTACATAAAGTTTGACATTGGGATTAGTGAGCAAAGCTCCCAATCTGATGGATCAATCTCAGCAGTAAATCATGCTAGTAGGAGGCACATAAGCAATGAAGTTAAGGAGGGCCTGAGCTTCAGCATCTGTAAAAAGCTCGTGCAGGTATTTTCTAATATTCTTTTGTCTATAAATCAGTTTTCTCTTTTATTGTTATACTTTATTGATTTCATTTTGCAAGTGATTGATTTTACTCTTGGCAAAATGAGCAATCCCTCTTTCAATTCATTGCATATTGTACCTATTTTGAATTTTCACACGGAGTATGTTGACTTCTGGTGGATCGGTATCAAATACAGTGAATTGTTTCCCAGGAGTTGACACAATCTTTCTCGAAAAATGGATTTTTACTATTTCTAGTTTTGATTGTTGTATTTAGTCTAATCAATTTGGTAACTTGCTACTTTTCTACTCAAAACACAAAAGTTTCTTCAAATGATGTGTTCCGTGAGCTGTCTTGATGATGGATTAGCTAACGCATTTGCAATGCATATTTGGTTTCACAGTAACTCCAGCTCAGAGGCATCATAGCTATTTTCATTTTTTGACAAGATGGGATTGCATATTAACCAAATAGATAATAAAATGTTTCAAGTCTGTTCTAGCTTTAAGTTAAGCAAAAAAATGTCAAAATCCAACTCATTAGTCAGCATTCTGCACTTTCCACATCCACAGCTGAAGTTACCAGTGTAATTGGTCTCCCTATTTGTGAGAATCCAAGATGTTTAGTTTTTTTTTTTTTTTCTACATCCTAGGCGCCAAAAATGGATGGTGTCCTATGTCTCACTGAATGCTATTGGCTTCAAATCCTAGCATGTACGTTAGAGGAGAAATGAGACTATAACACATGAAATGTCATGCCACAAATGGAACGATATGTGTGCACCGATGTACAAAATTTTGACAGTTCATGACAACCTCTTTAAAAACCCAAGCAAGATGCTGCTTGTCAGATGGATCAAGATGTAAAACTGAATACTTTTCTTGTGAGAGTGCACCCGTAAGCCATTACTCTGTTATCCTTGTTGTGCCAGTGACTAGAGACATTGAAAACCAGGTGTCATTTGTGAGATGCGTTCAGGCTGATTGTCCAGAATGTCAAGATCATCTTGATTGAAGGTGGTGACAATTGATTTCTTTAACGCTCCGATGTCGTCTACCCATATGCATCATTACCTTCCAACCTCAGTTTGCTCATTGGTTATGGAATTTCTTAGCAGGACACTATTAATAACCATGCCTGATGGATTTATCTAGTTTCTAGGTTGGAGCTAATACTAGTAGTTCAATATTGATCTCCCACTTGCACTATCCTTGTTGACAATGCTACCCTGATCAATAGAGATAGGAATTATTCTGTTGGATTTTGAAGCTATGCTGTATTTTGAAGGTTAATATGAGTAAGAGTGAGATGGTTGTAGTGGTTAGCTTGATCTTTTAGACTGCCTGAAGTGTTTGGTGGATTGTTTGCCAATGGCTTATCTTTGATTGCCACTGGGATCTTCTTTTAAGGTTCATGCAGTGTGGCACTATGTGATGGAAAGAATGGAAATAAGTTCGACGAGTTGGAAGAAATTATACTTATCTAATGGGGAAGAATTACTATTATTAATGGGTAAACTATCTAGTCTTCTACTTTTCCATTCTACCATTCCTACTCATGTAGCTAATAGATTGAGGATGCTATAAAGAGATTTCTCATAAGGTGGGTTTTGGTAATGAGTTCAAAATCCATTTAGTGGATTGGAATGTGGTGCAGTCCCATTAAAATTGGTTGAAGGGCGTAAAACATCTTCAATTTAACAATGTTAGGAAAGTGGGTATGGTGGTATAGAAAAGAAGGTGAGAAGCTTTAGAGTTGTCTAATTGGTGTGAAGCATGAAGTCTTGGGACTTAGGGGACATTATCTATGGTTGGACAGTGGGGAGGTATTTTGGCATGCAGTGCAGGGTGGCGAGGTTGCCTTAGAATACCTTTTCCTCATTTATTTCTATAACTAAGTGAAAGGGTGCTCTAGTAGATTCTTAAATGGTCATTTTGGATGGAGTGGTTCAAGCTTGAAATCCTTGATTTGTGACTATTCTTCAAGGTACGAAATTAGAATCCTTTCTTGAGTTGTATTAGAATCTCTATTCCTATGTTGAAACTAAGAAGAATGTTTGGAGGTTAAGCCGTAACAATGTTTTGGTTGCCAATCCTTTTATAAGGATTTGAGTGCGCGATACCCCATATGATAAGGGTAGATGTTTTATGGGATCCCACATTGCTTGGGAATGAGAAGTTCTTGCTCTTCATAATGTTCCAATGGGGTTCCAATTGTATCATTAACTAGTCCTTTTGGAGTATAAGCTATGTGGTTTGGGTCTTCTTTTGGGGCGTTACAAATAAGATCAAAGCCTGCCCAACCAGAAATGTGGGACTTGAGCCGTGCCACCTACAACGGACAGGCCCAACGAGGATGTCGGGAATTTAAGGGGGTTAGACTGTGATACCCCATATGATAAGGATAAGAGTAGGTGGTGTATGGGATTCCACATTGCTTGGGAATGAGAAGTTCTTGCTCTTTATAATATTCCAATGTGGCTCCAATTGTATCATTGATTAGTCCTTTTGGAGTATAGGTTATGTGGTTTGGGCCTTCCATTGAGGCGTTACAGAGAGGGTTTATTATTATTATTTTGGTCTAAGTATAAAAACAGTCCTTGGATGTTGCACGATTACGTTCTTGTTTCTTTGCTTTTTCAATCTTATCATTTTGATCCTTTGATTTGTAATTTTTTCAATAAGAATCCTCCATCGAAAACCTAAAGTGGCGTGCCACACATGGAGAAAAAGGGGGTTAATTGTTGAATCAGTTCCTGGAAACTTGGTTTCCCCTTTTCCACATTTCATCCATGGGTTTTATGAAACTTGCAATTTTGAACCTGTCTATCACCCATTAAGTTTTTAACGTCACAATGTACCACATGGCCAATAATTCGTGTTTGTTTTTGATAAGCTGACACATGGAAGTTTCATTTCCACCAGTCATATCATTATAGTAAATAGAAAAGATAAAGTAGTTTTTAAAATCCAAAAGTCTCTAAATTCCAAAATATATATATATATATATAATTTTTATAATGAGTAATCTCAAAGACCGTGCAAATGCAACGTGTCTCTTATCAGGTTAAACCTTGAACCCATGTAATGCGTCCCCATCAAACGAGTCATATAAATCATCAAAATTTTCAGCGTTGGGATGTGGCTCTTTGAAATTGTTTGCTGCACCCAAGGATTTGAGCCTTGGATGGTTGGACCTAAAGGAAGCATACTACTAAGACCAAGGCCTTACCACATGAGCCAACACCTAGAGATTAAAAATATATATATAAAAAAAAAAAAAGAAAAGAAAGAAAAGAAAAACAATGCTACCATGGGTGCTTCCAGTTGCCCCTGGCAGCCTTTCATTCATCCAGGATGGAGTACTCATGCCGACTTTTTTTAATAACTTGATTTTTTTTTCATTTAAAGAATATTATTTTTTGTGAATTTTCTTTGTTTCTAAATTCAATTTTCAAAATTTAATTATGACGGTTTTGATTTATTTTTATATTTAATTTTTTAAATGATGTATGTTATATGATTTTTTATTTTTCAAAAGATTTTTAGATTCTATTATTAATTTTTGAGTTTTGCTATGTACAAGCAAACTCACGTACTAATTTGCATACAAATACTGATTCATTCATATTCAAAATTTAAATTAGCACTGTTTTCAATAAAATATACTTTTTTGACCAATTACATTAGATTGATGCATATATTAGTATGCAGTTGTGCTTGCAACTAGATTTTTCCTTAATTTTTTTTCCATCTGGTATACCATGCCAGATTCCATTAAATTACTCAATGGAATTTGATGGAGGGTTATTGTAAAACAATTACAAACTCAAGGAGCGAGGGGATAAGATTGAAAATTTGACGAGTAGAAAGATAATCATGTAAAACCTAAGGATTGCTTTTGTATTTAATCCTCAATATTTTTGCCTTGGAAGATTATCTAGGTTGCTAAGGTTATCATGGGGTTTTCCAGTTTGGAAAGCCAGTTTAGGAAAGAGGTTGATGACGGATGATTTTTTTTTTTTTTTTTTTTTTATGTCGGGGAACCTTTCCAAGGCAGAGCCCTTTGGACCCACCCCTGTAGAGTAAACCCCGGTCCCATGCACTGCACCCTCGGAAGTTTTCTTACATGGAACTGGTTAAATTGCTGGCTTTTCACCAGGGAGTGTGGCCCCAAAGAATTGTTTGCACCCATGAGGTGTTGAACCTTGGACCTTGAAGGGAGTGAGACCTCAAGACGAAGGTCTTCACCACTTGAGCCAACCCCTTGGGGTTAAAAGGAGCATTATTATAGTAGACGAGTGTAGCTGTAAGTTCAGCAGTGAGACAATTTCTTACCTTTTATTTTGTTGTCCATTTGCAAGAACTAGTGAACCTTATCATCAGTTTGTGTCTTCTTTCTTTTGGGGGTCCGTGGGGTGAATTTCTTCTTTGTTAGAAGAGGTGAATGCTCACCATAAAAGTTTTTGATATGGAGGACTGACTTTTTGGGATGAAAGAAATAATAAAAGTTTCAACAAGACAAGATTTTGGATAAGTTATATTTTCAAGATTTTTGTACGAATGGTTTGCTTTGGACAGTCTACCATCAAAATTTGATTTCTTATTCTTAGGTTCTCTCTAGTCATTCCTACATATTTGAGTGCACACCTTTTTACATTTTTAAATGAAGTTATTCATACTTTTCTGAAAAAGAAAAGGCCTCCGTTTTGCTATTATTATAAATCAACTTCACAGTTATTGGTGATAAGTTTTCAATGGAAGGAAGTTATAAAAACACTTCAAATGCGGAAAAATTTATTCTCCTAAGAGTTCTGGCAGCATTGAGATTGTGTCTGCATGTATATGAGGATTCCCCCCCCCCCCACCAAATGGGTAAAGGCTAGTACGAATCTATAAATATGATGTTATTTTTTATGCGGCAATGCCTCTCTTGCATGCCTCTCCATTCCGTTCGGGCATTCTTGCACCAACCCCCTCCCCCCCATCTCCACCCCCATCCGTCTTTAGGGAACGCTACTGCTATAAGACCCATGTCGATCCTCACACATAAGAAATTTTCTTTGGTTATATTATAGTTCATGAATTTAGGGTTTTCAGAATTTGAGGCAAATGCCTGATGGTCAGGGTTCTTAGGAAATGTGTATGTCCTAAGAAATGCATACTTTTTTGGTGTGATGTGATTAAATGAAGCACCTGTAAGATCCTTGTGTCTATTATTGTATAATTTTTATTTAAAATGCCATTTAAAGGCATTGAAACTCTAATGCATTCTGAAAATATGTTGGAAAAAAGGAGTTTTTGGAGAATTTGCTTTAAAATGACAGTTGCTTTTCTTTCATCAACACATGTTAAGCCTTACAAGTTGCTTCTCACAGGATAGTTTTCTTTTATTTTTTTTACATTTAGTATGTTATTAGAAAAGTTTGCCTCCACCTTTTGACCATCATTCTTTTAGCTCATGAACATTTATGACCTCATTATACATTTGCATGTCTCAAAATTATGATGCGATGGAATTGCTATTTTGGTTTGTGTCATTCAAGTATTATTTGTAGCTAGTTTATCAAAAAAAATATATATTATTTGTAGCTTTGTTGTTTAAGAATCCTTCTAATAACTTCTGAATTTATGTGAAAAAAATATCTGCAGATGATGCAAGGTAATATATGGATATCTCCGAATGTGATGGGTGTTGCACAAAGTATGACACTTGTCCTCAGGTTCCATACCCGACCATCTTTTGGAAGAGCTATATTTGCCCAGGGACTTTCCACAGAGCCGGTGTCCAACTCTCAGTTCAGAGGCCTTCGGGTAATACTAGCTGATGACGATGGTGTAAATAGGATGGTTACCAAGAAGCTGCTTGAGAAGCTAGGTTGTCAAGTAACTTCTGTTTCATCTGGGTTTGAATGTCTAATTGCTCTTACCACTGCAGAAAATTCATTCAAAATTGTTCTTTTGGACCTTCATATGCCTGAAATGGATGGTTTTGAGGTGGCACTAAGAATACGGAAACTCTGCAGCCGGAATTGGCCTTCAATTATAGCCTTAACGGCTAGTGCCGAGGAACATGTGATGGAGAGATGTCTACAGGTGGGAATGAGTGGAGTGATTCGGAAACCTATTCTCTTGCAAGGAATGGCAGATGAGCTTCGAAGAGTCCTGTAACAGCCTGTGATGGATTGTGAAGAAGTCCTTGCTTTTGTTACTTACCATTAGAGGGCTCTGAGATCATGTCATTGAGATTCCGCTTAGAGAAGTTAAACTTAATATTTTCTGAATATCATACAAAATGTAGCTGTTATTTCTTGCTAACCAATTCCACGATAGAGCTACTTTTCTGGGAACTTGCACAGGTCCATCTGATAGTGGAAAGGAACTGTAGTATGTCGCATTCTATAATCGAAGGTTTTGTGATCTATTAGCCATGCATTTGAGCTGTGGCATTGTGCTTAATTCTGTTCTACAGCCGTTGATTGAGCCAATGTTTTGATGCCGAAGGCTTCAAGGAATCTCACGGGAACGCGAGCCCATGACTTTATGACACAGGAGGTTTCAATTCAGTCTCTTGAAAAAACATAAAATTTCTGTGCCCTGTGGATGAGTATTTTGAGTGTAAATTTTTTGTTTATAAAGTCTTTCTCTAGCTTCTTTCCAAACATATAAGATTCTTGATCTTAGCATATTTTACTTCATTAAAAACATGCTAAAGGAAATGGACTCTGCTATTGATCATATATTTTCGTGTGAAAGAAAACTTTATATTGATGCTTTTATATAGGCACGGCTACAATGAGAGAGGTTTTGTACAGAGAATATTCTAGCCTAGGTAAGGTTTGTTACAAGAGGTGACATGCACGCTGCTCATGCAGACAAGGTGAAACCATTATGTGATTATACTAAAAACCTTTAGCTGTGATCCTTTTGCTATGGTGATAGTATGCTCCTTAACATCCCCTTCAAGTCAAGAGGTGAGTGATCATGTAGACGTAGACTTGAACAAAGAAGAGCAAAGCATGTTCCAGACAACGGTTTTGTGAGGACATCGACAACTTGGTCTTTTCCAGAAACAAAGGCCACTTGGAGAGATTTGTTGATTACACAATCATGCACGAAATGAAAGTCGATTTCAACGTGTTTTGTGCGAGTACAAAAAATCGGATTTGATGAGAGGTATATAGCACTCATATTATCATAGTAGATCACGGGTCGGCAGTTTAAAGGAATTTCCAGATCGCAGCAGAGATGTTGGAGCCATATTACTTCAGTGGTAGCATTGGTGACAGCTTTGAATTCTGCTTTGGTGGAGGATCGAGCGATTGTGGCTTGTTTCTTAGATGACCAAGAAACTAAATTTGCACCGAGGAATACACAGAACCCACTTGTGGAACGCCGATCATCGAGGCAGCCTGCCCAATCGACATCGAAAAATGCAGTGAGCTTGAAGGTTGAGAACGACGAGATTTGCAATCCAGTAGTTGATGTATGTTTCAAGTACCTCAAGATTCACTTTACAGCTTGCCAATGGGGAACTCGGGGATTATGCATATACTGGCATACCTTGCCAACAACGTAGGCTAAGTTCAGCCGTGTGAATGAAAGATACTGTAATGATCCGACAGTGCTACGATACAAAGTGGGGTCTTCAAAAAGATTACTGGTGAAGGCACTTAGTTTCTCTACTGTAGCCATTGGAGTCTTTACTGGTTTTGCTAGTGACATATTTGTCTATTGGAGCAAATCAAGAATATACTTATGTTGTGTAAGAAGTAAGCCATTTGAATTCGGTGTGACTTCGACAGCCAAAAAATACCATAAGACGCCAAGATCAGTGATAGGAAAATCACTTCGCAGAGCTGTAACGAGATCAAAGATTTGCTGAATTGAGGATCCTGTAATCAAAAGGTCATCCACGTACACAAGGACACACAACTTGCTGGTTGAAGTTGTGCGCAAAAATAGTGAAGGATTTGCAGTAGAGATATTAAAACTGAGATCAACCAAGTGATTACTTAGGCATGAGTCCCACGCACGTGGTGACTATTGAAGGCCATAGAGAGCTTTATGCAACCTGCAAACCTGAGAGGGAAATTGGGGATGAGAAAAACCAGGTGGTTGAGTCATAAAAAGGGTCTCCTGTAATGGTCCATGCAAGAAGGTGTTTTGAGCGTCATATTGACGTATTGGCCAGTGATTTGTAACGGCAAGTGCAAGGACAAGCCGCATAGTGGTTGGCTTCACGACAAGGCTGAAAGTCTCTTCAAAATCAATGCCGGACTGTTGGAGGAAACCCTTTGCCACAAGTCGGGCTTTTTGTCATTGCAAAGAACCATCAGAATTCTATTTGGTTCAAAATACCCATTTGCAGGTAACAATGTTGGATGCTGCAATTGATGGAACTAAGGACCTCGTACGATTAGCAAGAAGAGCATTAAACTCGTGTGCCATGGCTTCCTGCCATTCATGATGCTGCTGGGCAGCTGTATAGCTGGTTGGTGTTTCTGGAATATCAGATGAGATGGAAATGAGAGCACGAGGAGGTGGCCACTTGACCGTTCCATCGGTGTACTGACGTGGTTGAAGAGCATTGGTGCGTGACCTTGTGATCATTGGATGTCTAGGCTGCGGAGTAGCAGATGAATGAGAGTCCTGCATACTTGGTGATGATCGATGGGTAGGGGATGAAGGTGGTGGGCCCAAGACGGAAGGAGAGGAGGAATTGGGTTTAGATTGGGTTGGAGGAGTATTAAAGTGAAAAGGAGAAAATGTCTGTGTGAGTTGAAGGAGAAATGGGTTTGGGTTTAGTAGCATTAGTGAAGGGAAAATTTGCCTCATTAAATTGAACATCAATGGATGTATAAATACGGCCCATAGACAAATTATAGCAGAGGAACCCCTTGTGAGATGGGCTGAGACCAAGATAAGCACATGGAATGGATCGGTAATTAAATTTGTGGGAGTTGTAAGGTGAGGTAAGGGGCTAGCATTCCGAACCAAACACACGTAGGGCTTTATAGTCTGGATGTTTTTGGTGAAGTAGAAAATAAGGGGATGAATTACTAGGGGATGGGGAGGGTAAGATGTTGATTAAACAGACAGCATGGGTGAATGCAAAAGGCCAGAAATGAAGTGGAATTGAAGCCTGCGCAAGAAGGGCCAAGCCCGTATCCACAATGTGATGGTGTTTCCGTTCGATAATGCCATTTTGTGTGTGAGTATGAGGGCATGTTATTCGATGTATGATTCCATAAGTTTCTAAGTATTGAGAGAATGGTCGAAATTCACCGCCCCAATCAGATTGAAATTGTTTAATTTTTGTTTGAAATTGAAGTTCAACTTGATTTTTAAATTTAATGAAAGAATAGAGAGCCTGAGATTTAGTTTTGATAGGAAATAGCCAAGTGTATCGTGAATAATCATCCATAAAACTGATATAATATTTATGTCCATCGTGAGATACATGTGGGGAAGGACCCCATAGATCAGAAAACACAAGTTGAAAGGGAGAGATAGACTTGTGACGCCTAGTGAGTGCAGGTTGTCTATGGGACTTTCCTTGAGCACATACATTACAAAAGGATGGTAGTATTAATGGGTCATAAGAAAGATTATAACGCTGTAAAATAGAGTGGACAAGCTTAATGGAGGGATGCTCGAGTCGTGAATGCCATGTTGGAATTGAGAGAGAAGTTGTGTGAGCTGAAGGAGGCGGCAGTGGAGGCGTGAAGGAGTAGAGCCCATTATGGGTGGTTCCGTGAAGTAGAGGCTTCCCCGTGGTTCGTTCCTTATCAAAGAAAGAGTCAGCAAAAAATTCAAAGAAAACGTCATTATCAATGCAAAATTGACGAACGGAGACAAGGTTTTTCTGAAAAGATGGAACACAAAGAATCTTGTTTAAATGAAAACTGGAAGTAGGGAAGGAGAATGAGGCAAAACCGAAATGGGATATGGGAATTGTGGAGCTATCGCCAACACGCAAGGAATCATCACCATGGTACTCGGCAACCTGCAGATTCAAGTTGGACAAGTCACTTGTGATATAATGCATTGCTGACGTGTCAGGATACCAGCTAGAATCTGAAGCATAGTTGGAGGTATAGTTTGTAGAGGTTGGTGATGAGGTGGTGTACACCTAGTTGAAGTGGTAAATGCAAGTGAGGGCAGAGTGCCCTTGGCGGTTGCAAACCTGGCACACCAAACGAGTGTCAGTATGTGTAAACTGAGTATTATCATGATTACCTCCAGGTGGTTCACGACCACGATTTGAGCGACCACGCCCATGGTTGTTATGACCCCATCGATTGCCTCGACCACGTTGATTTTTAGTCGTGTACTGAGCAAATGCTTCAGTGGGAAAAATGCTATTTTCATTATGGTGTATCATTCGGGCTTCATGTGCAAGCAGATGGCTAAGGATTTCGTTTGGAGAAATAGGAGTGACGTAGGATGTAACAGAGGTAACAAGACCGTCATATTCAGGCCCAAGTCCAGCAAGAAGATAAGGAACAAAATCTTCAGGGGGTAAGGGACATCCCACGGCAGCCATGGTATCTGCTAAAATCTTAGCATTACGAAAGTAAACCGAGATTGTATCGGTTCCTTTCTTGAGGGAGGCTAGTTTGAGTTGGGTTTGGAGAATTCAGGATTGAGAAACAGAGGCATATGTGGACTTGAGAGAGAGCCATACTTCACGGGTAGAAGTACAGCCCACAACTTCAGCCAAGATAGGTTCAGATAAGGAGGAGATGTGCACAGTCATCACTAATTGATCCTGCTAAATCCAGTTATCAAATTCGGGGTTGGGGGCACCATTGTCAAGTTGGGATTTAGGGGCAAAGTAGGAGCCATCTACATATTTGTACAAACGTTGGCCACAAAGATAAGGCACAAGCTGTAGTTTCCATAGGAGATAATTTTCTGGGGTGAGTTTGACAGAAATGGTGAGGGAAGGATTAGGATTCGGAGGCTTGGGAGGCGCCATGGACGTTAGTCCTTTAGGCTCTTGATACCATGCTAAAGGAAATGGACTCTGTTATTGATCATATATTTTCGTGTGAAAGAAAACTTTACAGTGATGCCTTTATATAGGCACGGCTACAATGAGAGAGGTTTTGTACAGAGAATATTCTAGCCTAAGTAAGGTTTGTTACAAGAGGGGTGACATGCATGCTGCTCATGCAGACGAGGTGAAACCGTTACGTGATTCTACTAAAATCCTTCGGCTGTGATCCTTTTGCTATGGTGACAGTTTGCTCCTTAACAAAACATAACATTTAAACATTTTTTGAGGTGTAAATTTCACAACCTTTTACATCCAAATATTGCAAGTTTTGCATTAAATAAAATAGATCTACATGATATCTCGAAATAATTCTAGGATTTTGACTGTCATGGTTTTCACAATATTAAATATGTATAGAGAACATATCGGAATTCATTTAAAAACGCTTTTTTAATCATTAAGTAAAAAACTAAAAGAAATATATAAAATTCGGTAGAAAATAGAAATTTTCTGTAGAAGTAGTGTTTTCCATTAAATATTGATTTCAAAGAGCTATTTGTTTTGTGGTGGATCTGTAACAAAAGATCACTAAATGGTTACATGAACTTTATTCCTTGATTAGCCTACTCTTCCTTTCAAGTCTGTGTCACCTTTAGCTTTTGAAGAGCTAGTAAGGGGGAAAGTGGAGGTTTTTGAACACTCATTCTAGCCATTTTATATTAGAGCATTTATGCAAAGCTACATGATTTCTATTATTGTCAATAATTCTCATTTTATTTCTAAGACAATAACTGATTTGATTCTTCCTTGGTTGTGAACTGCATGCTTTAATCGGCATCAGGAGCAAACCTTTGTGAAATTTTATAATCCTTGGGATAATGTACATCGTTTTGGTTATGTTTTGTACATTAGTTTACAGGACACGTTTTGGGAAGACAATCTTGTAGCTGATAATTTGGTCAAGATGGGAGTTTCTCAATTTCCAAAACAAGTTTTAGGAGACTAGGTTTACTAATCGAGTAATGCTGCGTACAGCCGTATAATGTTCAAATATCGTGCAATTACTTTAAAAAAGAATAGGATCCACTATTAAAAAATTAATTTTTTTAATGTAAGTCTTGTGTTTATTCATTTTTTTAAAAATGATTGCATGACATTTATATAATCACGATTGCAACTATCATTTCTCTTAACAAAATGCGGGCACGTGAAATTGTTGTTTTCTTCACAAATATTCAAATACTTTGTGATACATGATTTTTTAGTCCTTAATTTAGTTTTGAGTTTTACAACTTGAAAGCACTTGTCATGCCATGTAATGTGAAAAAGAAAGGGGGAAATCGATTTGAAATAGAAATACCTCTCATCCACAAAGATGACCTAACCCATATCGACAGAATCCCTCTACCTCTCCCTTCGTTCGGCATCGGCCTTCACTCCGTGCGGTAGTAGCCCTCAATTTCCGGCGCCGTCTTCCAGCTCCCCTCCATCTGGCCTCGCTTCACTAGGAATCTGAACGGTAAATTTCCGTCTCTCCACTGTCTTTAAACTTCTTTCTTCTTTTTTTTTCGATAGTTAATTTTGCACTTGCTCAAAATTAATCTTATTGGATGAGAATGATTGGTTTAGTTTTCTCATTTCTGCGTTCATGTTTTCTGGGGGTACAAGATATTTGGTTCTTTTTTTTTCTTTTCCATTCACTTGCTCAATTTTGTTTTTGATGATATCAATGTCTCATTGCTTACAACTCCAATGTATTTCAATGCAACTTGTTTTTGTACAGAGGATATTTCAATGCTTAATGTTCTTTGTTCTTTTTCCTCTTTTCGTTCCACACCTTTTATGTTATGGGATCTTTAACTCTGTTTATGGGATATTTCAGTGCAACTCTATTTTGTTAATGAAGGCATGACTAGGAATTTGTTATGGGCTATGAAGGTGCTAGAGTGGAAGCATGGAGAGGGCAAGGTGCACAGTACGAGATGTTGTGTGTGGGAAAGGAGGTAGTTGCTGGTTATTATGCTATAAAGGGGAAGGATTGATACGCAGTCGTTTTAGTATGTGTGTGGTTGTTATGTTTTAGTGGAACATTGTCGTTTTATGTTTCCTTTTATGTTTTCCCTTTCATTAAGTCAAATGTCGTCATTTTGTTCTTTTAGTGTTGCATTAGTCTTCTGTGTGGTAAAACGATGCCTTTGTATGTCTTCATTCACTATAAATATAGTTGAAGTTGGAGGGAAATGTCTTCAACGAGAATTTGATCAACTCAGAGTCCCATTCTTCTTCTCTCTCACTCTTCTTCTTCCTCTAACCCTAATTTTTGGAGAGTGGGGCTCATTACAATTGGTATCAGCAGTCAGTCATGGCAGAAGGTACACGTTCGTATGCACAGATCGTTGACTCGATGAATCACTTATGACAACAACAGGATCAGCAACAGAAGCAGATCAAGGATGCAATTGGACTGTTGTTGCAGCAACAAGAAGCAGCGAAGGTTGAACCCGAAGCACATGACAAGAAGTTTAAGGATTTATTGCAACAAATTTCACGAATCTCTTATAATGTTTCTGGTGATCATAATGAACCTCCAGTTGTGCAAACGAATCTCGAATTCTGTGAAGGCTCAGGGGAGAATCCTCATCATGAGACCTATGACAGAGGCCTTATTAGAGGAATTAAGCTGGAGTTTCCTCGTTTTTCTGGAGGTGATCCTTCTGCGTGGATTTCACTTGTGAATCACTATTTTTTATATCAGCAGATTCCTCCTATCCAGCGTATTTTTGTAGCTTCATTTCACTTGGATGTCGTAGCCCTTACGTGGTTTGAGGATGCTACTGAGACACAGACGTTTCATTCCTGGGAGGATTTTGTTCTGGCACTCCAAATTAGGTTTGACTCTTCACCTTATGATGATCCTATGGAGGATCTAACTCGCCTGAAACATGTCAATACGGTGTTTGAATAAGACAGAATTTGAGATCCTTTCAAATAGAATTTGAGGAATCTCTGAGAAAAATAAATTGAGTTGTTTTTTAAGTGGTTTGTGTGATGATATTAGACTTTTTGTGAAACTGTTGAAGCCTGTGACATTAAATGATGCATTTGGTTTGGCTAAGATCCAAGAACATTATCTATTTAGCCTTAGGAAGTCTTGGAAGGGTTCCTTTGTTGATTTTGGTAAATTCAGTTTAGAGCCTAATTTGTTGAAATCTGGACAGCCTGCTTCTATTTTAGGAGCACCAAAAACACAACCCTTGGCTAAAATTCCCTTCCAAAAACTCTCTGATGCACAAATGCAAGATAGGCGCAAGAAAGGCCTTTGCTACTTTTGTGATGAAAAGTGACGCCAAGGCCATAGATGCCTTAAGCCAAAACTATTCTTGTTAGAAGGAATGGACTTTGTTCTTGATATGGGCATTGACCTAAATGCTGATGTTACAGCAATGGAGATTGAGGATGAGGCTGAAATAGCTTCTATTTCATTACAATCTATTGTAGGGGCTTCAGGCCCTAGAACAATGAGGTTGGAGGGCCAGTTTGGAAAAAAGAGAGTGGTGATCTTAATTGATACTGACAGTACTCACAATTTTGTGGATGCTGCCGTGGAATTTAGATGTAAGTTGATGATGCAAATGAGACAATCTCTTCAAGTCAAAGTAGCTAGTGGTGAAATTATTGAAAGTAATGGGAGTTTCCTGCAGTTTCTGTACAGATTCAAATGGTTCCTTTTTTGGTGGATTTTTTCACCTTATCTCTAGGGGGTTGTGATGCTGTGTTGGGTGTCCAATGGCTATCCTCTTTGGCGCCTGTGGGTGCATTACAAATGAAATTTCATTATGATAGGAAAGACATATGTTTTTAGGGCTTGACAGCTTCTCACTCTGAGTTGATTGATGATAGTGAGTCCTTTAAAGAGGCTGCTTATGGCAAGAATGCCATTTTTTTACAGTTGTTTAATTGTAGTATAACTGAACTTCCTTCTCAGCATGATGAACAAGTACATCAGTTGCTACAAAATTATAGGGATGTGTTTACAGAACCTACTGGGTTACCACCCCATAGATCACATGATCATAAGATTCATTTGAAACAAGAGACTTGTCCTATCAGTGTTAGGCCCTATCGATATCCATTTTATCAAAAAGCTGAAATTGAAAAGATTGTAAGGGAACTTTTGCATTCTGGTGTTGTGTGGCCTAGTCAATTACCTTTTTCTTCTCTTGTGTTACTTATCAGAAAGTCTGATGGCACATGGCCCATGTGCATTGATTAGAGAGCTTTAAATGAAGCTTCTATTAAGGACAAATACCCTATTCTTGTTGTGGATGAGCTCTTAGATGAACTTTCGGGTTCTACACTCTTTTCTGAGTTAGATCTGAGAGTTGGGTATCATCAGATACGCATGAGAGATGAGGATATTCCAAAAATTGCATTTAAGACTGATGAAGGGTATTTTGAGTTCCTTGTCATGCCTTTTGATCTCACTAATGCCGCCTCCACTTTTTAAGGCCTCATGAATGAGGTTTTCAGGCCCTTTCTTAGACAGTTTGTCATTGTCTTCTTTGATGACATTCTGGTCTGCAGCAAAGATATGGCTTCTCATTTATCTCATCTAGTAATTGTGTTGGATACATTGTGCTTGCATCAGCTTTATGCCAAGAAGTCCAAGTGCAAGTTTGCATGTTAGGAAATTGAATACTTGGGGCACTTAATTTCTAAGGAGGGAGTAAGAACAGATCCTAAGAAATTGGATTCCATGGTTAATTGGCCTATACCTAAAACTCTTTAGTCCTTAAGAGGGCTTTTAGGTTTGACAAGCTATTATAGAAAATTTATTAAGGGTTATGGTCTAATTGCTGCCCCTTTAACTGCCCTGTTGAAGAAAGATGCTTTGTGTGGTCAGATTCTGCCACAACATCTTTTAATGAATTGAAGCTTGCTATTACGAGTCCTCCAATTCTTGTTCTTCCTGACTTTTTCGAACCTTTTGTTATTGAATGTGATGCTTGTGCCACTGGAGTAGGGGCAGTTTTGATGCAAAACCAAAGGCCCTTAGCTTTTTTGAGTCAAGCTTTGAAAGGCAAAAACATAGCTCTCTCTACTTAAGAAAAAGAATTGCTAGCCTTAGTGTTAGCTGTTAAGAAATGGAGGCCTTATCTTGTGGGTGGTATTTTTGTCATTTGAACTGATCATCACAACCTTAAGTATCTGCTTGAGCAAAAATTGGGACTATAGCACAGTAGAAATGACTATCCAAGCTACTTGGATATGAGTTCACCACTAAGTATAAACAAGGGGTGGAAAATAAGGTAGCAGATGCCTTATCTAGAAGGGACCAGCTTGATGTAGTTGCTGACTTGGCAACCCTTTCTTTCCCTACTCCCACTTGGATTTCAGACTTGAAGTTGGCTTATGTTGTAGATTAGAACGCTCAGCAGCTGCTTGCTGCATTGCAACAAGAACCTTCTTTTGTTCCTTCATTTAAACTCAGGTATGCGTTGTTGTTTAGGAAGGATCGTATTTTTGTCCCTGATTCTCTTCCTTTGAAGAAACAAATTCTGAACTATCTGCATGCTAGTCCTACTGCTGGACATTCTGGCTTTCACAAGTGTCTACATAGAGCTCGAGCTGAGCTTTTTTGGCCTAGTCTTAAAAATGATGTCAAGCAGTTTATTAGGGAGTGTGATACCTGCCAGAGAAATCAGATTCAAAATGTGCTTCTAGTAGGTTTTTTGCAACCTTTACCAATTCCTGATCAAATTTGGACTGACTTTTCCATGGATTTTGTAGAAGGTTTACCTATTTCCAAAGGGTATTCTGTCGTCATGGTGGTGGTGGACAGATTATCTAAATATGCTCACTTTATGCCTTTAAAAACACCCATTCACAGCTGCTCATGTAGCTTCATTATTTTTAAACAATGTTTTTAAGCTCCATGGTTTACCAAAAACAATTGTTTCTGATCGTGGTTCCACATTCACTAGTTCCTTTTGGAAGGAACTTCAAGGAGTTAATCTTTCTTTCTCTTCAGCCTATCACCCTCAAAGTGATGGCCAAACTGAGGCTGTTAACAAGTGCCTTGAACACTTTTTGAGATCTTTTCTAGTGACAAGCCCAAGTTGTGGGCTGTTTGGCTTTCATTGGCTGAATGGTAGTATAATTCTTCCTTTCACACTTCCACCAAATTGATTCCATTTGAGGCTGTATATAAAGTCCCTCTTAGTAAGCTTCAAGCTTATATTCTAGGCATTACTTCTAACCAAACAGTGGATCAGTTGCTGCAGACTCTTGAGCAGATTCTGATGACACTCAAGTCTAATCTCACTTTGGCTCAAGAGAGGATGAAATTTTATTATAACAAGCATCATACTGACAGGCAATTTTCAGTTGGGGATTGGGTTTATCTTCAACTCCAGCCTTATAGGCAACAATCAGTGGTAGGCAGGAGGAATATGAAGCTTTCACCTCGTTATTTTGGTCATTTTTAGGTCTCTCACAGAATTGGCCAAGTGGCTTATAGATTGTGTCTTCCCTCAGATTCTCTTCTACATCCAGTTTTTCATGTTTCTTCCTTAAAGAAGAAGTTAGGGGAACATGTTACTCCTATTGCTACCTTACCTCCATTTGACTTCCACGGAGAGTTAAGGCCTCAACCAGAGAAGGTGTTGGATCGCAGGTGTGTTCAGAAAGACAACAAGGCCCTTGTGGAAGTATTAATTCAGTGGGAAGGTGCTAGAGTGGAAGATTCTACATTGGAGCCTTATTGGCAGCTGAGGAAACAGTACCCTCACCTTGTTGGTAAGGTGCTTTAAAGGGGGAGGGTGTGTTATGGGCTATGAAGGTGCTAGAGTAGAAGCATGGAGAGGGCAAAGTGCAGAGTTGGAGATGTTGCATGTGGGACATGAGGTAGTTGCTAGTCGTTATGCTATAAGGGGGAAGGATTGATATGCAGTCGTTTTAGTATGTGTCTGGTTGTTGTGTTTTAGAGGAACATTGCCGTTTTATGTTTTCCTTTTCATTAAGTCAAATGCCGTTGTTTTGTTCTTTCAATGTTGAATTAGTCTTCTGCGTGGTAAAACGATGCATTTGTATGTCTTCATTCACTATAAATACAATTGAAGTTGGAGGGAAAGGTCTTCAACGAGAATTTGATCAACTTAGAGTCCCCTTCTTCTTCTCTCTCACTCTTCTTCTTCCTCTAACCCTAATTTCTGGAGAGTGACTCTCTCGAAACAGTCTGTTATAGTGTTTGGGCTCATTACAGAATTATTTGATTATATAGCTCGGAGTAGATGACTTTTACTTACCTATAAAAAAAAAGGAGATGACTTTTACTTTTCTTACAAGATATGAAATGATTGATTCTGATTTAGACAAATGTACTGAGATTAAAGTGATCTCATTGACACACACAAGGATTCAAGTTAGAGAGAGCGAGAGAGTAAAAGTTGTCCCCTAAAGTGATTAAAAAAACCTGAAATTTTTGAATAGAATTGTTGAGGCAACCAGTTGATATATTAAAGGGACTATCTGCTTAGAGTCGATACTGAAATGTTATAAAAACTAAGTCCGTGCTCTAAGAAGTTATTACCAAACTTATTGCATAGCAGAATATTGAAGATAAAGATTTACCAAAAAATCAATTCATGTTGGAAAGATATCCCAACGATATCTCTCATTCATGCAGTAGCCATCGCTAAAGGCATGTCCATTGATGAGGGGATACCCCAGTATGTATTAACTACATAACAAACATAGATTTCTTTCTTTGGAAATTGTTGTTAGTTACAAGCATTTCATATTTATTTGATAAGGTAGCAAAACACCTGCGTCGATCATCCAATTGATCATTTATGGGTGTAGTGCTACTGGTGGTCTTAATCATCCAGGTGCAGTGGCCCCAACCATAGTAATGGCGTTTGATGTCTTATTATTAGCCACAAATAATAAACGATCATGAGTCAATTTGCATTGAAACTGCATGTTCACACATGCCTTGCAGATAAATGGTTGAGTCACGAGGATGGTAAGATTGAACTCATTTACAACTTTGAACTTCATGTCTTAGTAACAATTTCTTAAGTGATTCACACCTTTTATGATTGCAATAAAATTTATTGCAACGTGATATTTATTTATTTAACATTACCGAAAATTCTTCCATGTAAAAATTTAAATGAGTTGTAATGATTGCTTGGTTCTGTCTATGCACACTATTGTCAGGCCTTGAAAAAGCTGGTCCAATACAGCTAAATTTGCAATTTCAAACCCAGAATTTGTTTTTAATTTTTATTTTAATCTTTATCTGAGATGCTTTAAGAAGGTTGATGCTCATGTGGCTAAAAGGCTCTAAATAAATGATGAGGCATGAATACAAATGTCCAAAAATTTCAAAGCTATGGTTGTTGAGGCGAGGGATTACGAGAATGTGTCATTCGGGGAGGAGTGTCAAAACTACATTGACAAAGCACGACAACTTCGCCTCATGGTTGTAGGTGCTGAAGCTTTATGTAACTATTTTCAAGATATTAAAAAAAAATCCAAATTTCTACTATTAGATAGACGTAGACCATGAGTTGCGGTTAAAGAATGTGTTTTGGGTAGACGCCTGAAGTAGAGCTACTTATGAATCATTTAGGGATGTAATTACATTTAATACAACATATCTGACTAATGCGTATAAGATGCCTGTTACACTGTTTGTGGGTGTGAACCACCATGGTCAGTCAATTTTATTCTGGTGCGAATTGATATCCAATGAGGACATACATATCTTTGAGTGGTTGTTTGAGTCATGGTTGAAGTGTATGAATGACCAACCGCCAAAGGCAATCATCACATATTAAGACAAGGCAATGAAAATTGCAATTTCGAGGGTGTTTCCAACATCTAGGCATCTCTTTTGTTTGTGGCATATAATGAAAAAGACTCCTGAGAAGTTTGGATCACATTCTTGATATCAAGAGTACTCTACAAATGTGCGTGTATGACTTTTTAAGTCAGCATGAATTCGAAGAACGTTGGCATGATTTACTTGATACCTATGATCTGCATGAGAATGCATGGTTAGGATCACTACATAGTGATCGGTGTTTTTGGGTGCCGGCCTACATTAGAGATACATTTTGAGCAAGAATGTCAACTACACAACGGATTGAAAACATGAATGTCTTTTTCGATGACTATGTTAATTCTAGGACAACTCTCAAACAATTTGTTGATCAGTACGATTCAGCACTTAGGAGGAAGGTATAGAATGAAGCAATTGCTAACTTTAATTCATTAAACAATGAGATTCATTGCATTAGTCCCTATCCTCTTGAGAAACAATTTAAAAAAACGTACACAATTGCTAAATTCAAAGAAGTACAAGAGGAATTGTGGGAATTTCAATATTTGACTACCTCGTTATTGGGATGTGAGGGTGGTAGATATACGTTCATAGTTGTCGATGAGATTCAAGTGCACGATAACTTATTAAAACGTGCAAACTACATTGCCGAAGTTGATGAAGATCCCCTTGATGTTAAATGCAGTTGCAAGTTGTTTGAGTTTAGAAGCATATTATGCAGGCACGCTCTTTGTATCTTGACTCAGCTAGGCAAGCATACAGTACCATCAAAATACATCTTGGATCGGTGGAGAAAGGATGTAAAGCGAAAATACACCTTCATCAAATGTAGTTATGACATAAGTAGCAACTACGATGCCCGAAGGTATGATAGGATCCAAAATTGCTTCTATGAATTGTGTTCCAATGCTTCAAAGGCCGAGCGCAGCTGTGTGAAATTGATTAGCCAGCTAGAGTAGTTGAAGGTAGAGTACCCTGGGATCGCTGATCATGATACTAGCAACACAGTTGATCCAGTGGCTTCCATGGAGGGCATGACAGGTAGAGTTCTTAGTCCGTTGGTAGTTTGGAGTAAGGAAAGACCACCGTCTAAGAGAAAGGTGCATCCCGTTGAGAAGAGTCTTAAGAAATCGAGTATGACAAGGAGATTGCACCATGGCGAAGTTGAGGTTCCCTTTTAATAATGTTGTATACTACATTTGACTAACAAATTTTTATAATGATAAATTTTTATATTTTTTCCAATGCACAGCGAAGTAGTCACTTACCAAATGAATGCAATGTGAGCGGCACACATAATGAGACTTCTCAAACTCAGGTACTTTTTTGTTGTTCATGGTTGTTACATTTTGTATGTTTATAAACACATATTAGCAAAAATAATATTGATCATTGCCCGAGTTAAATGGCTATAGGATCAACAAAGTCAAGTTTGGACATATGCACCAACTTTTTTTTCGACTCCTTCAACTACTACGGATTATTTTGGTGATGGGCAGACTTCTCCTCCCTCACAGGTAATTCAAACTATATTATGGTATAATATATTTTTAGTGTGTTGGTTTTTTTAACATATATTTTTTTTATGCCACTCACAATACACTAATCAAGCATACACTACTGATTATTTTGGTATTGGACAGATTACTTCTTCCTCACAGGTACTTCAAACTACATTGCTAGTTTAACATATTTTTTAGTGTGGTGGTTCTTTTAACATGTTTCTTTTATGCCACTAACATGACACACCCGATCAAGTTTATACTACATATTATTTTGGTATTGGACGGACTCCTCCTTCCTCACAGGTACTTTTTAACTACATTATTGTATAACATATTTTTAGTGTGTTGGTTCTTTTAACATATTTTTTTATGCCACTCACAGTACACACTTGATCAAGTATACACCATGGAGGCTCTTCATATTAGACCGACTGCTCCTCCAATGAAGGTAGTGTCAACTTGAAATATGGGCAACAATATACTTTTCTTTCTTTCTTTCTTTCTTTCTTTTTTTGGAGAGGATAGTAGTGACTTTTTGTTCACTAAGGTCCAAAGTGGAGGATTGCATCTCTCAGACCAAGATGATGATCCAAGACATTATTTCTGAATGATGCAGTTTTGTGGAGATGATTAAATCTTGGTGGAGATAACTATTTTTTGGTGGAGTATTATTGGGGGAGATGGTTATTTATGGGTGGTGAAGATGACTTATTTTTTGTGAAGTATCATTTGTGGAGATGACATCTTTTGGTGGAGATGATTATTTTTAGTGTATTTTGTCTCTATAAACATGTGGCTATTGTAAATTCCAGATGTTGTGGCCATAGCCTTTTTTGTAATACATATTTATTAGATGATAACATTATTTATTAAATGGTAGTATTTTTTTCCCTGAACTATTGACTGATAGCATTAGTCGATGATGATAAAGAATGGCCCTGACATTGCATGTCTATAGAGAATCATTGATTATATTTCCATTGATCGGGAATTTGTTACAAGTTTTACCTCACTTGATTGAGAATTTGCTCTTTAATGACATTATTTAATCAGGATATTTTCATTCTTCCCTTATGCAGATGTGTCTTCTCTTTGTGATCTTGGTGAGTTACATTTCTATAGGTTATAGTTGCACATTTGGTAATGTAGCTTAGTATAAGTCTCGAGAAAGAAAAACCTGAAGAAACTCTAAATTTAGAGAATATTCATGTGCTTACCTCTATCTGAGAAACGGTGCATTCTTGTAACTTCAAAAGTGTAACACAAGATTTTGTATGAACTATATTCACGTAACACAACATTCAAAAGCGTAAAGTTGTTTGAACAAAAATTTGTTTACGTGGCATCTGGAATAGAGGGCATAGTAGTTGTTTCATACAAAGAGTGACATCCGAGTAAATTTAAAAGCTGAAAATTAAGCCATAATAAAAACGTCATACAAAATCATGAGCAAATTACATCTTGGTCACATTATTTTCACAAAATTTTCCTAAATAAAATCATAAACAAAGTACCCACAATATTGAAATTACTATAACTAAATTGACACTCAAGTTTTCTCTTGAGCCTCTCGGTCTCTATTTCCAGTCGATGTCGAGTTGTTTCGATATCCATTGTTAGTTGTATCTTTTAAAGTTTGGTTTTTAGTCGGTTGATTTTCTTTTCACCATACGGTAGTAATTTTGGGTCATATTAACAAAACAAAACAAAAAAACTGCAAGAATGCCAACCTACAAAATCAAAGAACACATATTAGCAAACCAAGATTACCAATCACTTCTTAGCAAACAAGAGTACCAATAAATAACATACCTCAAAGTTTTGGCAACCGAAAAATTGGCGCCCCTCATTATCCTCCATATGAGCAATTCGCCAACATGCTTTAATACCATAATAACATACTGTGTATTCATTTTGATAAGGGTTTCTTGAGCGTGAGATATTGCTAGTGCTACTACGTGCTTCGAACATTGTTTTTTTTTTTTTTATAAGTAATCAAAGTGTATTAATAAAAGAATAGGCAAAGCCATATGTTACAAAAAAAAAGCCCTAAATTACGTAGGGACAATAGATACAAGGAAGTCATGAAAGGCTTGAGCATTAAAATTAATGGCAATGACCCAGGTACAAAGAGTTCTAAAAAAGAAAGTTTTTAGTTTCTCCATTGATCTCTCTTTGTCCACAAAAGTCTGTTCATTATGCTCCTGCCATACGCACCACATGATACAAATAGGAATCATCTTCCATACAGCCTTGATTTGTTGATTGCCTCTTAAATCTGTCCAGCTAACAAGTGCTGCCACAACTGTCTCAGGCATAACCCAACCCAAATCTAGTCTACTAAATACCTCGTGCCATAACCCATGAGCTACATCACAATGTAGTAAGAGATGGTCCACCGATTCCCCCCCCCCCCCAATTCTTATACATGTAACACCAATCTGTGATGATCACCCTTCATTTCCTCAAATAATCCATTGTGAGTATCTTACCCAAAGAGGCGATCCACACAAAAAATGCTGCTTTTGAGAGGCGCCTTATGTCTCCAGAGTTTTTTCCATGGTAATTGAATAGGAGGTTCTTGTGATAGAGACTTATAGAACGAGCAAACCGAGAACATACCTTTACTTGTAGGTAACCACTACAACAAGTTAGCCTGTTGTTTGTTATTTTGAAGGGAGTACAAAAGGCTGAAAAGAGCTTCAATACTATCCATTTCCCAATCATTTGCCACCCAGCTAAAATTGATGTTCCACTGAATTTGTCCCCCTACTTCAGACATACCTTTAAAGCACCGTTACCACACCAAGTGTCATGACAGAATTTAATTATGGCTCCATCACCTAGGCATAGTCTTGAATGGCAAGAGAAAACCCCTCATCCTCTTCTCATGGGTTTCCACAAACCCAATCCATAAGCCCCTCCCACTTCATTGGAACACCATCCTCTCCATAAACCACCATATTTACTCTCAATCACCATCTTCCATAGGACTTATGGTTCTTTATGGTATCTCCAAACCATTTTTCAAGTAACACTCGATTAAAAATTCTCAGGTTTCTAATGCCCAAACCTCCATTAGATATGGGACTACATACCTTCTCCCACCTGACTAGGTGGAATTTAAATTCCTCGCCTCTTCCACCCCACAAAAAATCTTGTTGTAATTTCTCGATGCGAAGCGCCACACTTGCTAGAATAGGAAATAAGTACAAGAAATATGAGTCAGTAGGTTAGATAATGTACTCTTTATCAAAGTAATCCTACCACCTTTTGGTAGGTACACTCTCTTCCAACCTGCTAAGCGACACTCTACTTTCTCAATCACTGTATCCCAAACAGAAGCCGCTCTCGAGGCGGCCCCCAACGGAAGGACAAGGTATGTCATAGGAAGTGAGGCAGTCTTGCACCTCAGCGTATTAGCCAACTGTCTTAGATTCTAAACATTCGCAATAGGCACAATTTCTGATTTGTCCAGATTCACTTTCAACCCCAAAGATGCTTCAAAACAAAGTAGGAGGGCCTTCAATACTCGAATCTGGTTACAGTTTGCCTCACAGAAAATAAGAGTGTCATCTGCAAAAAATAAATGAAAAATGTTAATAGAACCCTCTCCTGGGGATCCAATCGAGTAACCTGACACACACCCGTTGAGGACCAAGGCTGAAATCATTCTCCTCAAAGCGTTCATCACATGCAATAACAAAGAGTAAGGGGGACAGTGGATCTCCTTGTCTTAGGCCTCTTGTGCTATCGAAGAAACCTGTTGGACTTCCATTTATCAAAAATGAGTATTTCACCGTAGATATACACCAATGGATCCATGTTAGCCATTTCTCTCCAAAACCACACCTCCTAAGAAGGTCGAGTAGGAAGTCCCAATTAACATGATCATACGCCTTCTCTAGATCTAACTTGCAAAATATCCCTTCCTTGCCAGCTTTCAATCTACTATCCAAACATTCATTTGCAATAAGCACCGTATCTAAAATCTGTCTATCTTTTACAAAGGCATTTTGGGGCTTTGAGATCATCTTTCCCACAACCTCACTAAGGTGATTAGCAAGTACCTTAGAAAGGATCTTGTATACCCTATTTACTAGATTAATGGGTCGAAACTCCTTAATCTCCTCAGCTCCAACCTTCTTTAGTATCAAAGCAAGGAAAGTGGCGTTAAGGCTTTTCTCAAATTTTCCCACCAAATGGAACTCCTATAATACCTTCATGAGGTCATCCTTTAACACATCCCAGTACGTTTGGAAGGAATCCATAGAAAACCATTAGGACCCGGAGCCTTGTCTTTAGCCATTTTCCTCAGCACATCAAAAACCTCAGCCTCCTTGAAAGGCCTCTCCAAATGGTTACCATCCAAGGGACCAATAGAATCAAAAATCAACCCATCGGGCTTAGGCCTCTAGCCCACCTGCTCAAATAGTAGCTGTACAAAAAACCAACTACATGAGAATTAATCACATTATCATCCTTACAAAAGACCCCATCAATCCTCAACGTCTCAATATTATTGGATCTCCTATGCGAGTTGGCTACCCTATGAAAAAACTTGGTACTTCGGTCTCCTTCCTTAAACCATAAAGCTCTAGATTTTTGCTATCGCGAAGTTTCTTCTAAAAGAATGATCCCGCTCAAGATCTGCAACCAGCACTAGCTTTTGAGCTAATTCCTCGTGTTAAAGTCCTAGACTCTTGTAACCTTTCCAGCACATAGATCTCTCTTAACTTACTTTCCTTTTGTTCCCTTATATCGCCAAATGACTATCTATTCCAAAGCTTCAAATCTTGTTTTAAAGCTTTCAATTTACCCACAAACATGAAGTTAGGGGTACCCTATATCTAATAAGAAGATCACCAATGTCTAACCCTATCCACAAAATCTTTCGATTTCAACCACATGTTTTCAAACTTAAAGTACCTTCGTCTTCTTTGAATTCCCCTATACGAACCCCCAGCCATTGGTAAGTCCACTAAATTCAACTCAAAGATGCATTCCAAAAATTCTAACATTGCTGGTCGCATTCTTTTGTTGCCAAAGCACTCACTGGGAGAGATTATTATGTTAAAATCTCCATCAATGCACCATGGAAGATCCCACCAGTTGTGTGAACCAACTAGTTCATCCCACAATAATCTATGATCAAAGTCTGAGTTGGGACTATAAACACCTGCAAAGGCCCACAAAAAACTATCGGCCACACTCCTAAAAGAACATGCTACCGAAAATGACCCAATGAACTCCTCTTGTTTTTCCACCACCCGTTGGTCTCACATCACCAACATGCCTCCTGAGGCCCCATCAGCAGCCACATAAACCCAATCCAAATGTACACAACTCCATATGCTTCGTACGATTTTTGTAGTAATAACTTTCAACTTCGTCTCCAGCAAACAATCGATGTTTGCCTTCCATCCTCGTAGTAAGTTTCTTATTTGAAGACGCTTACTGGCCTCATTTAACCAGTGGATATTCTACGAGACAATTTTTTGTTTCACTTTGGATAGACTAGCCCTTTCCCCTTAGACCTGTCCCTGCTAGAACCACATTCCGAGTTCATAGACCAAGTTAACCTCTTGTGTTCCTGTTGTCTCTTAGAACCCGCTTTCCTTTGTTGTTGGTGTCTCACTTCAATAGTGATGAGTAATGCTATGAATTGCTCCTCTTATCCTTCACATTTCAGACCCACCAAATCCTGGATATCGCTCACTGTGTCAAACACCCAATTTGAGACACTTGACTGGTCTGGAAACAAAAAATTTAAAGGGATGGGTTTCTGTAAATTGAACTCTAGTTGTTCCTCTAAAAACTCTTTCCTAGTTAAAAAACCCACTTGGTTTTCCTCATCTGAGAGGAAAATATCTTCATTGGCTGAGTCCCCTAAAACCAGTTTCTTGCTAACCCCCACATCATTGGTTGTGTCCCTTGGGGCCACTTTCTGACCCCCATCACAAACACCTCACTGTTTAGCTCATTGGTACTTGCGGGGCCACCATCTCCCCCCCCCAACACACCATCAGCAACTTTTGTATACTTCTCAGAGGAGAAGTGTTGTTCTGTGTTGAAAGAGGGGCAACAACCGACTCTGTCATCAATCTCAAATTCTCCAATAGATCCACTCGAGCCACCGATGAGATCTCTACCGTCATCGGCATCATTTATTGCCAGCACGAAGACTCTAGCACATACGCCACCCTCTGGTGTCGTCACGGAGTCGACAACGACACAGAGGGCCTTGCCCCTTTGTGCACATGACCAACCCGAGCCTTCCACTCTTATCGAGCTGGTTTCTGCTTGATGGGCTTGAAGACAGGTCTACCATGGCCAGTATAGAGGCCTTTGTCTGACGCAACGGGCTTATGCCCTTTAAAAATTATCACGGGCCTGATGGCCCAGCCCATCTGCCATGTGAGGCACCCTGAAAGCCTGATAAGCGCCATGTCTCCCACGTGAGGCTTTAGTGTTTTCCTTCTGAAATGCCCCGTTTACATAACTCTGATATGCACCGTATCCCCCAGCTCTCCCCTTTCATTCCTTCCTTATTAACCTTGACCCTTCATGCCACTTTTCCCAAATCCTTCTAAAAAAACTCCATTTGCACCTGCAACTCCCTCACCATACAGTAAACATCTTTGTCATAGTCCCTCTCCCGTGACAGACCACGAGGGGCTCAATGCACGTCGCAATCATGGTACCCCCCGCCAGCTCCATATCTTGAAACGCCGTGACTCTCTGCCGAAATGAGAGCCTCTTTGTAAGACTTCCCTCCCACTTCAGTTTCTTTCCATGGCTACCTCAAAACAACCCCACCAGACCCCTCTCTGACCTCTTGGGTTGCCTCCATGACCACCTCCTTCATTCTCCACCAACCTCTTCCCCCCTTATTTCGGAATAATAACAAAACTTCATCGTCCCCTGTCGCCATAAACTGCCACCTCGAAGAATCTCCCACAACTATTATGACATCTCTAAGCTATGAAACTTCGAAAGCCCTCCCTCTTGGATGCATAAAAGTCCTTACTTTCTCCCTTCGCACAGTCCTCCAACACCCACCCTAACCAACACATAGTACCCAAACCCAATAATATCTCTTGTTTAAACCTTCTACCTCTCAGTGATGTGAACCAGACCACCTTCTCTCACGATAGAAAAAAGTTTGGATTCAATCAAAAACTTCCATGTAAAAATCATCGTGAAATCATTGTCAGCTTAATACTAACTAATGACCATCATCGGCAACAAGTAAAAACACAGAAAAACTACTTTTTAGTCTACTTTTGAAAGAATTTTAGGCACAAATTCATATTGCTTTTAGACTACAAACATCAGTGAAGCAGTGATGCTTGTAGTTCATATTGCTTTAGATATTGTGTCAATATGAACTACAAAAATCTTTCACCCCCAGTGATATTTTAAGAACTATTAACGCAGCAATTACACCTCATCAATATTTTGTCAAAAGAAAAAATGTATGAATACAGGATATAAAGTTTATGTTAGCTATTTCATAATCTGCTTTATTTTATTAATACAATTAAGTTCTTGTTGACTGTCATCTTGTGCTTAAAAGTAGTAACTTGGCAAGCCAGCATTGATTACAAGTGTAGAAGATTAACCTTTCATTTGATTCTGAAGAAATTTATAGTAGGTGCTCACATAGACGTTTGTTTGCAGCTGATCTGCAAAGTATTATCTAAATTATCCCCATTATACGTTTGCAGTGTAACTCTTAGTCTCCTACAACATTCATTTCCAAGATTATATAGTAGCTAACATATTCAACTCCCCATATATACCTTATTGATTATTTTCGTTTGACTACATAGCTTATATTGTAAAGTGCTAAAAAGAAGCATGTGATGGCCCTTCCTCCACTCTGCCTATATTGTGTTCAATCCAGGAGCGAGACAAGCACATGAAATTTCTAACAAAGTTTAAAGACATGTTCCAGAATTTTCCAACATGACACTCAAAATATCAGTTGGATGTGGCATTTTATGCATTATAAAACTCATAGCACATACAACATGTCGAATCTTGCTCAATGGCATTGAATCCATGGTTACAAATTGGCTGACTTTGTATAGATTGAAATCAAGTTAGCCCCAAACCAAATTCCAGAGACCAAAAGCTAGCCCCAAATTTGCACCATAAAAAGTTAAAAAGTCTCTACACTTCCTTCTTTCTTAGTAAAAAATACACTTGTTTTGCTTCTTCTTCTAATGTAAAGTGAATGTGCAGTAATATAATACACATATTCTATGATTCATATTTTCCAAAATTAAACTGTTTTTCTCCACTTGAAATACATTTTGTAACTTCCTAAATGCCAAATTGCCAATGGCACGAGTTGAGTACTTTTCAAAATTTTAATCTAATTTTAGAAAACTAAACAGTTTTTATCCTCTTTATATATATTCTATAAATTTATAAACTACTATAATCCTAAGGCCATTTCAGCAGACAATATCAAAAACTACTTTGCATTTCAATTGGAGTTTCTACGCTCGATTTAGCTTTCGCATTGAACATGAATCATATATTAGCAAACATAAATCCATAGAGTAATTCGAGGGACAATCCATGCAAGAAAAATTATAACAAAGAAGAAATTACATGATAGATAGATATAAAGTAACAACATCGGTTTTTATGTGAGGGAACCCAGACCACGGCATAAATGGAGATTTGCACCACGGTCTCAACCAGCAGGGACGGTAGGCTCAATGGTGAGGGGGTTGGCCTCAGGCTTTGGGGAGTCCAATAGAGGGGAGGCGGCAGAGCTCTTAGGATTTCAAATTTGGGAGAGGACACTAGAGAGACTTCAGTTTCAGGCTTTGGGATGGAGCGACGAGGTTACAATCACAAATCCGAGGGATGGAGGAGACGGTGGCTCAATGGTGATGCTCTAGGCGTTGGGGAGTCGATGTGTTTCTGATTTGGGAGAGAGTGGAGTTGTGGATGAGAATGAGGGAGGGATGGATGGAACGGGAGGGAGGGAGGGAGGAGATATGAGATTAGTTTTAGGGTTTCTGATTTGGGAGGGATGGAGATTTACGAAAGAATTTCATTTTTTATTTTTTATTTTAGCTCGATTTTCTCATAATTGAAGGAGCCACGTGGCTGTAGCCACGTCAGTCAAGATGGAAGCCTTAGGAGATTTATTCAGTGGGTTTAGCATTTCTGCTTTCAAATTGAATCTGAGCATATCAGATTTCCAAAAATATGCAGGTCCACTGCAACAAAATGTTCTATTTATTTATTTATTTATTTTCAATACATGAAGTTTTATTTACAAACACTAATTACTAAGAAATATACTATCGTCAAGATAGTATGGCATTGAATAATTTTTTTTATTGAATAAGTACGTGTTGGACCAATTACCCCCCCCCCCTAATCTGGCAATCTCGAAAAAAAGAAATGCTTAGGAATTCGATAAAGGTTCGAGCATTTCTCCAGATACCATTTTTTTATTTTGTATTTTTTTTATTTAGTGATTAAGTAATTTTTATTGATATTGTGAATTTTATTTTATTTAAAAACATATTTATGAGTATTTTAAAAATACATGAGAAAAAAGCAAAATAAAATAAAATAAAATTTACAATTGATTTGTCTAAAGTCAGTGATTGTAGAACCACTCCTCGGAAAATCTCCCAACATTTTGAAGTTACCGAGCATATTGTTGGCAAGGACAATATTGGGATGCACACTAAATGTGTATGTCAAATATGTGTACCAGTGTCAGTGACGAGAGCAATATTATTAATATTAGAATTTGATCGCTAAAAAATCATTAAGTGAGCAAGGCAACCTCCCAAACCTTCAAACACTATATTTATTTTTTAATTTTTTAATTTTTTATAGTTTATTTTTCTTAAACTAATTAAATTCTTTTATTCATTATCTATATATTAAATATTTGATAAAAAATAATAATAAAGAGTAATGTTATATACTTATGTTGAACCTAAGGTTTCAAGTTTTGTGTAATTATATATTTACACATGGATTTTGATGATAACAAATGAATTCAAAGAATGAAGGAGTCTCAAGCTCAATTTGTCCACACAATGGAGTCAAGCACATCAAGGAACCAAGCATGAGCAAGAAGGAAACAAGTTCACATTAAAGTCATAGAGAAATGTTGTAAATCTCTTAAAATTCGAAATTAGGATTAAGGCTCAAAAATTAATATTTTATCATAAAGCATTAAAATACATTTTCCACATGTGCATGAATATTTTGAAAATTAAATTTGAAAATTTTGAAAGATAATTGATTGTCATTTTCACATGTGCATGCCATGATTAAAGGTTGAACTTTGAAAATATTAAAGATATTGATTGTCATCTTTCACATGTGCATGCCATGATTAAAGGTTTGAACTTTGAAAATATTAAAGATGATTGATTGTCATCTTTCACATGTGCATGTTTTATTTGAATATTTTCAAAAGTGATTGATGCTTTTCTTGACTTATGCAAAAGGAAGATGTCTTTGTTTGAAAATTTTGAAAAGTAAAGTGTGCTCCTTTTGTCATATGCAAAAAGTAAAATGATTAGGTTTGAATTTTTTTTAAAAAGTAAAGTGTGCTCCTTTTGTCATATGCAAAAAGTAAAAAGATTAGATTTGAATTTTTGAAAAATGAATGATGATGTTTTTGACATGTGAATCTTTTTAAATTTGAATATGAAGTCTCATATGCCTATAAATAGATCATTTGAGAGCTTCACATTCACAACACCAAGAGCATACAACTCTCATTCAAAGCTTTCATTCTCTCTTCTCTAAACATTGAGCCTTAACTCTTATTCATTTTGAGAGATATAGTTTGTGCTTGTATTGTTCTTATTTCACTCATTGAGGAGTGTTTTCTGATATCCTACCCACTATCAATTCTTGTATCAGTAAAAGGGTGTGTACAACCCTTGTGCGTGTAGAAAGTGTTCTACACAGGGAATCGTTGAATCACCACGTGTAAGGTGATTGCAAGTGTAGAGGGTGTTCTACACGGATCCTTTGTAGCGGTGTTGTTCAAAGGTGTAATAGGTTTCTATCTCCACCTGAAGGAGATTGAATAGTGAATTCGGGGATCCTCAAGGGGTAGCTTGAGGCGAGGACGTAGGCAGTGGGGCCGAACCTCGTTAACATACTGAGTTTGCTTCTCTCTTACCCTTACTCTTTATATTTATTGTTTCATATTTTGTTTATATTTTATATTGTATATTTGATTTATAATTGTTATTTTTTTAAATACAACTCAATTCACCCCCCCTCTTGTGTTAGTCATCTGGGCTACATACTACACCATCATCTCACTTGCATTGTACTATATATGATGTGGTGCATTTATCACCATTTAATAATAAAGAAGCATGCAATAAAATATCATTCAATAGTAGTAAATGTGTCACATCTTACTTAATAGGATATAAGTAGGATGGTAGTATGATGTATAAAATTTTCTTTTATGAGTATAATGTCACTGGTTGGAGGGTACTTGCAAGATTAGTGTCTATACGAAAATGATAATGTAGATAATCATTTTAAAATGCCTTTCCCCCTCTACATACCCTTCCTTTTATAGGTATCATAATAGTGCATTCTATAATTGCATGCGACAAAAATATTAAAAAGTATACAGTAATATGATAATGATTGTTGAAAGTTGTTTTGTTCTGATGTGTCGACCGAAACAACAAAATCGGAACAATAATAATAACTATTCTTGTCCCGATGTATGGCTTGAATAATTGTATGTTTTTATAATTAAAGACCTTATATATATATATTTATTTTTATGACACAAGATGTGGATCGTAATTTGAAAAGTCCAAAATTTCTTGTGGATGGAATATCATGAATTTGAAAACAAAATGATATATCGAAATATGCTTACTAAAACGAAAGATTGCTAAAAGAATAAAATACATTGATTTCATAACAAGCACAAGTCAAGCAAATTATAAATTGTCTTAATGCAATGCAGACCAAGAACCACAAAAGAGAGCATTTGTTTGCTTACGTAATAAGTAGTCCTCAAATTGTTTTGGCAAAATAACATGAAAATCAAATATTAAATATTTTAATATATCAATGTTTAACCATTTTAAGTTCAAATATACTTGTTGTAGACGTGTTTCGCACTCCTGCCAATGACATCCAATAACCTGCACCAAGAAAATCAATTTTATTTCATCTCATCTCATATCCTTCTCAAATATCACCTAAATATAAATATTTTTAAACTAAATATTACAACTTTTTTCAAATTAATCAATATAACTTTTCCAAATAAATCATTACAACTTTCTTAAACTTTCAAATAAAAAATAAAAATAATTTAACTTTTTCAAATTTCTAAATAAAGATAATATTAAAAAACTTTATATAAACAATATTTTAATTTTATAATATTTTTTATTCAACTTTTTTTCTCTCATTTATCAAGATCCCATAAAATATTAACTCAAACTATCTCACTACTATTTACAAATTATCTTACTACTATTAATAAAATTTTCATTTTATTTCACTCTCCAAACTTGTCCTTAGTACAATCAACCATCATGTACAAACAAATTCAGATTCAACAAAATGTGGAACATTAGATTCTCTTGTGGAACTACTGCAAAGATTAAGCATAAGGTAAATTTCTTCCACCAAGTACATATACATATATATATATATATATATATATATATATATATATATATATATATGTATCTAACACAAACTAACTTCAAGTAGAATCACAAAGTGTCTTGGGAGATTTTAACCCAAATTGAATATGTAGATAAAAGAAAAATTCATTTGAAACCTCCTCCAAATACATTTGAGAATATTGATGGATCAACAAAATAAGATCATTCACAATGGCTTCTTTATCCAATCATTTAAAATATATCACTAAAACTCACTTTTTCTATTTTACATATTAACTTTTACAATACATCATACATTAGCTTATCTATTTTTTCCATATATCATTTAAATATTATACTTTNTTTTCAAAATATTCAAACAAAGGCATCTTCCTTTTGCATAAGTCAAGAAAAGCATCAATCACTTTTGAAAATATTAAAATAAAACATGCACATGTGAAAGATAACAATCAATCATCTTTAATATTTTCAAAGTTCAAACCTTTAATCATGGCATGTACATGTGAAAGATGACAATCAATTATCTTTCAAAATTTTCAAATTTAATTTTTAAAATATTCATGCACATGTGGAAAATGTATTTTAATGCTTTATGATAAAATATTAATTTTTGAGCCTTAATCCTAATTTCGAATTTTAAGAGATTTACCACATTTCTCTTTGACTTTAATGTGAACTTATTTCCTTCTTGCTCATGCTTGGTTCCTTGATGTGTTTGACTCCATTGTGTGGACAAATTGAGCTTGAGACTCCTTCATTTTTTGAATTCATTTGTTATCATCAAAATCCATGTGTAAATATATAATTACACAAAACTTGAAACCTTAGGTTCAACATATTTCATCTCATCTCATATCCTTCTCAAATATCACTCAAATATAAATATTTTTAAACTAATTATTATAACTTTTTTCAAATTAATCAATATAAATTTTCCAAACAAATCATTACAATTTTCCTAAACTTTCAAATAAAAAATAAAAACAATTTAACTTTTTCAAATTTCTAAATAAAGATAATATTAAAAAACTTTATATAAACAATATTTTAATTTTATAATATTTTTTATTCAACTTTTTTTCTCTCATTTATCAAGATCCCATAAAATATTAACTCAAACTATCTCACTACTATTTACAAATTATCTTACTACTATTCATAAAATTCTCATTTTATTTCACTCTCCAAACTTGTCCTTAGTACAATCAACCATCATGTAGAAACAAATTCAGATTCAACGAAATGTGGAACGTTAGATTCTCTTGTGGAACAATTGCAAAGATTAAGCATAAGGTAACTTTCTTCCACCATGTACATATATATATATATATATATATATAGATCTAACACTAACTAACTTCAAGTAGAATCACAAAGTGTCTTGGGAGATTTTAACCCAAATTGAATATGTAGATAAAAGAAAAATTCATTTGAAACCTCCTCCAAATACATTTGAGAATATTGATGGATCAACAAAATAAGATCATTCACAATGGCTTCTTTATCCAATCATTTAAAATATATCACTAAAACTCACTTTTTCTATTTTACATATTAACTTTTACAATACATCATACATTAGCTTATCTATTTTTTCCATATATCATTTAAATATTATACTTTTTAAAATTTTTATTCATTTTAAATATTTTCTCTAACTACCAATGATATCTTTGTATCTAATTTTGATAATCAAGTTGATCGTGGAAAAGAAAAAGAATATGCAGAGCAGAATCAGTGGTGCTGCTTTGAGCATGGATATGAGACAGAGCAAGACAGATGACAATATCTCATTTTCAATGGAAGATGACGCCAAAGACGGGCTGAAACGAAATTAGGATAAAGGGGAAAAAAAGAATTTAGGAGAGATGAATGAATTAAATATTTTTTATATGGGTGAACAGTATTCTCTAGATGTAGCGGGGTTACATTTACAACATCTATTGAATTTCTGTTTTGATCAACATTGTTTATATTTTATATAAAACTGTATTTTCCAATATCCATTGAGAATGCTCTTAAGTAAAGATCTTTAGTGGCCTTCTAAAGAATCACTCTTGATGAACGTCTGACCCAAAAAAACAATGTCATGCTCCCCTCCTTCGTTATTCAAAAGTTCATGTGCTATAATACGTTTTGATTCCTCGTTTAATTTAAACACTGGACAAATGTACTATAAAATTATAAATACCTTTTGTACCATTCAAAAGTCCAGTGCTATATCAATTCAAATGATAAATTATTTCAATTGATTACTTGAGTCATAAATGAGCGTTTTGTATATGAGTAATGCTACGCCGTTGTTAAGGACGTGTTCAATACCACCAACTGCATGAATGACTTGCAATAAAATGAAAAAGTGGTACGGGGTATCTAGTGGAACTCCGATGCCTAAGTTAGAGAGAAGTGATCTCAATATAAGTTCGTGAGTGAGTGAATACATTACCTTTAAGTGTTATTTATAGGAGTGTAATGATGGTGATAACGATTAGCTCAAGAGTTTATCTTGAAGACTCTCCGAATTAAGTGGATTGATTACCTTATTGATTAATCAAAGATGTTATATATTCTGTATTATCCAACGTATATCAATAGGATCAATCCTTGGTCCTGTAGATCAGCCTCGACATCTCAAACTTGCGCCCTTCAACACATGAACTTGTTCCTTCAAGGCCCTAAATATCCATTCCAGTCATGGAGTATGCAAGCGTCATGCAATCTTTTTACCAAGGTGGCAGACAGTCAAGTGGCGAACAGTTGAGTCTGAAAAAACCAAGGTCCCTGACTCTAAAAACGTCGGGCGTGGTGGCAGTAAGAGCTTCTCGGTGTGATGGCGCGTGGATCTTGTGTGCGCTTTGACCAGCACGTGTGACTCACACGCTGCTCTGTTCGACGAAAATCTTTGGCCATCTGAAAGATCAGCAGCCTGGGAATCCTACAGTGGGGTGCGTGGTGGTTGTTGGGCTCCGAAAAAAAAAATTCGGCATTTCACCATACTATAAATAAAAAACTAAAAAATAAAGGGCTACACATTTTCTGGTCTAACCAAATGGGAGGATGAAGGGAGGAGCCGAAACTCCACCATCCTCTAGACGAGGTTTTTCTGTAGGCGAGTCTTTGGAGAGAAATTAAAATAGTATTGTTAAATAATAAATATTTGAATATATAATTCTTCAAACTAAAATAATAAAGAAGAAGGAGAGATAAGAAAAGGAAAATATAGAAAATTTTAATATTCAAGTGTGCACTGAAAATAGGTAGTTTTTTTTTTCCTCAGCAAATAAGACATTTATAGATAAACTAGCGGATACAAAATACAAGTTCGATGAAGTAAGAGTCTCCTATAATCTTTCCAAAATCAATACACATTACAACACAAAAGAGAAAGAACAAAGGGGGTGATTGGAGCCAAAAAATTGGCTCTCACCCAATTTCAATAAGAGAAGACCGCATAGTGACAACTTTTAAATAGTGTGATGAATAAACTATAAAACTACAGCTAGAAGTCGTAGTAGAGAGGGGTGTGCTGTAATGTGTTGGTTTGGACTAGCTGGAAGAAACTGTTGCATCTACTTTCACTCGATCCTTGGTTAGGGAAAGCGGGAACATAGTGTAGCAATTGAAAACTGTGACGAATCATCGGTGAGGGGATGATAATGGCGGTGGCAGCGAATGCAGGCCACGTGCCACATATGGAGTGAAGAAAATAGTCGGGATCTAGAAAATACGGTGCGTGGTGGTAGATAGCTCTCCAAGACGTGGCAGCACATGAAAATCACGTGCAGGATAAATTGCGCGTGAGGCGTACGTGCCACACGTATGGGGGGATTTCTTTTACCAACTTGACGATCGGCACTTGGGGAAGCTGATGAAGGGGCGTGTGTCTGCCCTAGGTCGCCGGAAAGTAGCAGATTGACAAAGTTGAACAATGTTAATGAAAAAAAAATTAAAAAAGAGAAAAAATAAAGATAAACAAAAATAAAAGCCGTGGCTGGCAATGAAAGGAAGTAGGTAGAGCTGAAGCACCAACTCTCCTTCCCTGGTGAATGAAAAAACTTTTTGGGTGCGGCGATGAGAACGTTGGAGATAAACTTGGTTGGGTAGAGAAATACAATTAATGTATTAGTTCCTGAAAATAGGTAGTTAGAACAGAGAATATTTTTTTAATTTCTTTTTTATTTGATTAAAACGGTGAAAGTTGCACAGTACTGTTTAACCGAACCCTAAAACAAAAAATCTCAATATCTATATATTTTTTTTATTGTTTCGGGTTTTTTTTCAAACAAGAGGACATAGCGTCCGGTTCCCCGCCGCTATAACTGCTCTTTTCTCCATTGCATCTGGAACAGAGAAGTCTAGTTAGTAATGACCCCTCTACTGCTGCTGCTTCTGCTGTAACCTGTTTAAAGAGAGAGAGAGAGAGTGAGAGAATGAAAGAAGAGGGAGAGCGAGAGGTGGTGACACCTGGGGAAGTGCTGGGGAAGGCATCCGATGTGAGAGCAGGGAGAGGTGCCTACTTGGCGCCCCACAACAACTTGGTCTACGCTTCACTCACCGGCTTCCGCCGCGCCTTATCCCCTTCCCCCAACTCCCCCGACCAGGTACTTTTTCTCTTGCATCAACAAATTTCTATACTTGTACTGTTTTTGTTATCTACGCTAAAAAAAGTATCAACTTGGCTGTTCAGTGGGAAAATCTGGTCAGAGTCGTGAATTATCTTTGGAAATGCTGGAAAACTTATATCATATTGCTATTTTTCCTTAATCGACTAGGCATAGAATTTGTATTCATTATTTGTATCAGCTGAGCGACTGGTAGGACATTTTGGAGATACTCGGATTTGGAATTGAATTTCTGAATTGATGCAGAAGTTTGAAGTTTAAGACTCTGTATACATGAAAATTATAAATAATAGGTAAATTATCATATTCAAAAGTTGTATTGTAATTGAAATTTATGATTTGTAAAACAAAAGCCTAGGGAATGTTTTGGACTGGACTGACTTAAGTGTTTCATTTGCCAGAGAAACATAATCAGTTATTCGAAACAAAGCTTTTCTTGCGGGCGCCACCCCCACACCCTCCCCCTTTCTCCTCCCTCCTCTTTTTTTTTTTTTTTTTTTCCTGTTTGGTTTATGTATTGTCTTGCCGTTCGTGGTACCCATAACACAATTGTAGGATTTAATTATTATTATTTAATTACTGAACTAAAATACCTTTTTAGATTCTAACTTCTCTGTAATAGTGACCCTGTGTTATTAACTAGTGACAAGTACCACCTTCTTTGCTCATTCATTTTTCTTTAAATGATCAATTTGTGTAATAAATAATATATATTGTATAGCTAGGATTCGAGTTTTTAAATAAGTGACAATCTGAATGGAAGCATATGCCAACTGATAAGGGCTGGCCCCCCGAGTCTCTATGCCGGTGCAAACTTTCAGTTTGCATAATGTGGTCTTAACAATTAATCAGAGTTTTGAGCTTAGAAAATATTCATGAGAAAAAAGAACCCACATGGATTTACGAAAACAGTTAATATTTCTCTTCAATTGCTAATTTAACTCAGTGGAAGTTTATCTCATACGCACTTGTTCTATTGGGTTCCTGTTGTTGACTTGGTTCCTTATTATTTACAGAGACCCACTGTGGAAATAACTGATCACAAGGCCCATGGTGCCGTTCCAGAACCGGGATCCATTGTTATTGCTAGAGTAAGCGGCCTGTTTGCAGACCCTCCCATTGTAATGTTGGTATCTGAAAGCCAATAATTATACCAGTATTTGGTTGATATATATCCTTAATGGTTTATGAAGTGAAAGCATCAAAGACTGTTAAATGACTAATTCATCGAAATTAAGGGGTGTTAAGAACAAAGGAATTGTTAGAAATCTATTGCTGCTCACGAGAAAGCAAGTCCAAAAGTACTCAAGAATAGGCATGTCGTAAGGTGAAGCATTTCCTTTTTGAGAACTTATGTTATAAGAAATATTAAACAATAATTGAAAATATTATGTGTGGATAAATTATTTTCAATTATTATCCACATATGTTAATAATATGTATAAGAGCTGAAAGGTTCTTCCAAGAATATAACATCTGTATGCATATCTATTTATAGACATATTTGGGGCCTCCCTAGATATGTCATGCCACTCATCTTCGGGTTGTCCCCCTTTCACACTTGTTAATAAAGACTATTATTACTGATAAATTTTTATTTTGATTGGCGCTGTGTGTCTTGGAACAAAGTCTCGACTAATACCGGGGATGCACAAGCTCTTGACAAGGACTTTCCTGCAAGTGCACATTCGGTAATTCAAGGGGAAATTCCCCCAGTTTGATAGCCCATAAAAATTGTTTGCACCCAAGGGCTCGAACTTTAGACCTGAAGGGAGCATACCTCCTAGACCAAGGCCCTAACTGCTTGAGCCAGCCCCTAGGGGTTTACCTGTAACTCCTATACCAAGGCCCTTACTGCTTGAGCCAGCCCCTAGGGGTTTACCTGTAAAAAAAAATTAGCTTCTGGTTGTCTTATAATCAGAGAATGAATCATGTTAGTAAGTTTTCAAGTAAGAGATAAAGACAAAGTTTCACTCTTTGGTCATATTCATTATACTCTTAAAGCCTTTTTTTTTCTTTCCTTAAAAGTATTTCAAATTTGGCTACATGCTTTAAATTGTGGCAACTGAATATATGTTTCTAGCTCTCTGCTTCATTATTTGTCAGGTGCTTTCTTGTTGCTATCAAGTTTAATAATTAATAACTTGCTTTGTTTCTCTGAACTATGTTCACTGGCATACGTGCGCGTACGTGTGTGCGAGTCTCATATTGTTTTCCTGATTATGATAGGTTACGAAAGTGATGGCTAAGATGGCTTCAGCTGATATCATGTGTGTTGGTCCCAAGTCTGTTCGAGAAAAATTCAGTGGCATAATTAGGTGTGTATCATGTTTTAAACATAATTATATATGTAAAACATTTATTTAGTGAGGGAAGAGTAGGATTCATCTAAGTGCATATTAGGCTTGTTGTTTCTGAAATAAATTTAAATTACATTTGTAAATTTTTAAAAATTGCTAGCTCCTTCCATGCCTTTTTATTCTATAGGCTTACTTGAACAACTGGGTTTATACATATAAAATAAAAACTGGGTTTCATAGAATCAGTTGCTATTGGTTCACTAAACTTTATAACTTATTGGCATTACTTGCATGATGATAATATCGTCTCTGGTCTTAAGAATTCTGCATCTGCTGAGTGGATCTGAATGGTATTAAAAATTTTATTGTTGGGTTTTTGTAATTAGTTAATTTCTACCTTTCTATCTCGATGGGAAGTGTGAAGGCTGCCTCAGCCCTCTACAGTGGAGTGACAGTGGGGTGCTGACCCTACCCAACTTCTTTTTTTGATGACGAGGTATCTGAGAACTTTTACTGCCCTAGATAAGGCTCTGTTTCTCGACTAATCCCTGAGGTAAAAGACGTCTCCGCTAGCAAATTTGTCACCTTCACTGCAGTGCCTTGTTCACAAGGACCAGATCAGCCAGAAGCAACCCACCTGTAGGGTCTCCTTTCAATGCCTTTCTCGCCCAAATTGGGGTCTCTAGGGAGCCTTTTAACCTCAGGAGGGCCCCTACCCAACTTCTTAATGTTATAATCTTGAATATAATAAAATAAAGTTTTGATAACCTTATGAAACTATTTTATACTTATTAAATATTTGGTAACATAAAGCCAGAATTGGATTTTTGCCATTATTGTTAAGGGTTAGAGTCATGAGTTCAGACACATAAAGATTTGTAAGTTGAATTTCCATTCTCCTTGTTCTTTCTGAGGATCAAATGGAGCCTATCCTTATTCTAAACTTGAGATTTTAGAGCTTGAAAAATGCCTTTCCTTGGCTGTTACATAATGAATCTCTTTCAATTGGGTGGTATTCCAATGGAACGGAGGCTAACTACATGTGGCTCAGAGCGTTTAACTGGGAATTTCATTTTCAGAGGTGCTAGATTGCATGAATGATTTTAAATTAAAGAGTAGTTTTAATTCTGTTGTGGTTTGTATTGGGGAAAACAATCGTGTCCATTTCCATTTCTCTTCTTTCCACTTCTGATTCTACCTCATCAGTTATCTGGTTATGATTTTTATGTAACATCTATTTATTTTAAGGGACAATGTGTTTATCTATATGCTTCATTTTGTTCACACAGACTTTTGCAAGCTATTGATTTCTCATGATCAGTTATGTGTACTTGCATGGAAGCTTATAGCTTGATTGTAGCACCCCTTCCCATAGGGTCAGAAATCTCACTTTCATAACATTACATTGAGCCAGGCTATAAGAGGTCCGCAAATACCTCCAAGTAAACTGAAAATTTTATTAAAACTTACTGATACTTTTAGAAGAATACAAAAGCTGAATCTTTGGGAAAGATCCTCAATGTCACTTTGTTCCAACGTAAATAAAAGTCTAAACTATTTGATGGATACTTATTGACTAGGACGTGGTCTCCTTTGCTAGTTCTGGCTTGCATTCTCATCCTCAAACTCACCCATGACATTTAAAATATAAAAGCAAAGTGAACCAAATACTTAGTAAATAGATCCATCACACAGTAAATAGGTTAAAGCGAGTTTCTTTTTCAAATAATATTCACACATATCACAAACATTTTTTCTTTAACCACTTAAGTGGCCAACACAAACCTACATCCCGTGGGTAAGGTTTACTAATAAAAGATCCTGGTTCCCTTTCCGTGGCAGGCACAACCTTTTTTATTTTTATTTATTTTTATTATTTTTTTTATCAGTCTAAGATATGGCCATCACTTGATAAACTAGGCACACTCAAATCCTAACATACCATACAAGTTGGCTGCTCCCGTAGGTTAGGAGTGTTACGTACTTTTGTAGTATGAAACAATTTAGACCTATAATAGGCAGGTTATTTGGAAATTCTAGAGAGGATACCTACTGACACTTGCCTTCAATTAAAATTATAGGTTGCACTTAAAACAAAGCCTCTAGATTATCATGCATAGGTGATTCTCTTGGATATGTCCCGTGTACTTGGTCTCTTGCCTACTCTTATTTTCAACAAAATTTTGTTTAATGATTAAAAAAAAAAAAGATGTTAAAATGGTGGAAAACACAAGGTCAGTGCAATGACTTCACTGCTGCAAAAAATAAAAATAAAAATAAAAATAAAAAAGAAAACAAAAATTAGGGATGATTCATTCAACATTGTAGTGTAGAATAGTCTGAATTGCTCATGAAGCAGTGTCACCAGGGAGAGAAGAGGACTGTAATTTAGGATCTTCAAAATTGAAGCTCCTAATCTGGAAAGCTGCATAAAAGGGCAGCTGGTGGCTGTTTTCTGAATATTTTATGAAGAAGAGTGTTGAAACTTGAAAGTTCCTGCTTACCTATGGCTGTGGTAGATTCTGGGAAGAATTTTCATGGCTGCTACCTTGAATTGGTGATGAAAATATGAGGAAAGTGGCTGCAAAAATGGTCAGAGGACTTGGAGGTTAGTCTCCTATGATTCTCATTGACTTTTTTTTTATTAGAATTTTAGGGTAAAATGGCAGAGAAGGCATCAGACTTAGGGAATATTTAGAGTGATTTTCCGTCAACAACTAACTAACTAAGAGAGTCTCCTTGATTCCATGGCTCTGACCAAGTAAGTTTTCTCTCCGTACAACTTTTTCATGCACACTCATAACCTCACCTTTGGTGCTTCTTGTCGGAGTTGAGTCACCCGTTTCCAAGGTGATTTCATTTTTTGGTATCTATTTAGTCAATTTTGTTTTCATCTATGGAGTATGTTAGGCACTTCAAGGTGGAAGCAAAATCTTGTGCTTTCTCATTGGAGGGGGGTAGTAGTATTTGAATCACTGAACGTAGCAGAAGATTGGTCACATCCATCGTAGTAATCAGGGCTTTGGCTACATGGGTGGTACAGATGGTGGAGGAAGGGTTAGCCTCTTGTCAACGTGATACTTTCTTTAAGCAAAAGAGGATGGGAAATGGAGTCTTTGCTATTCAAAGGCACGTAAACGCTAGGTGGTGCTTCTTGCACTTGGCAGAACTCGGGTATGAAAAGAAGAGGGGATTGGTAATGGTTCCTGAAGGCTTGAAGGGCAGTGGTTGGGAGGATTTTGCTTACCACCTGGGCAAAGTTGCTAGCCACCGTTCAAGAAGGGAGACAGCTAAGGACTTGGAGGAAGAGAGTTTTCCACCCTCCAATGGGGCATCATATGCATCGGCATTGAGTTTGCCGGCAAGGAGTGTTCCTAATACGGTGGCTGACAGGCTGGGTAGCGTAGGAAACCTCTTTAGCAGACCTACCACTGACATTGGTGGTAAGGGAGCCTCTGTCGCAGGTACTATGTTGGGCGACGTAAAAGGGGTGCTGTGGGAGGTCAGAGGCCATCTGTTAGGTCTTTTAAAAGAAATTTTTGCTCTAATGAGGAAAGTTGATTGGGGCTTAAGTGTGGTAATTGGCCAAGGAAGTGGGTTGTTCATTCTGAAGAGGCTGAGAAGTTTGAAGAGGCCGCTGGACCGAGCCTGCACAGGAAGGGACTTGACCTTCCTTCCCGGGCTGGGCCCTTGAACGGGAAGCCCACTAGGCCCATCCTGTCTGGTGGGCAAAGGATCCCTCTTGGGCCCGATCCTCCTCCTCAGGCTCGAGTGCCATAAACCCACTGGCACCACAGATAATGTCGCTGGCCCCCATTGACCCTTTCGGCACAAACAGTGCTCACCTAAAGGGCACGGTGGCGACGACGTTGATAGGGCTGGATTTGAATGATGCCGTCGTTTGTTCTCAGGCCATCGAAGGCTCGACGTCGACACAGAGTGTAACAGCCCGCTAGAAATTCAATGGTGGAATTTCTATAGACATTAGAAATCTCGTGAAAACCCCATAAGTTTTTACGAATCGGCTAATCGCATAAGCTCTAGTATGTCAACATAATTAGTTTTATCACTCACTATGGTGCTAGAAATGTGATTTTATTTGTTTGAGGTAGTTAGAAGTGTCAGATTACGTTATAGTTTACGCCACTAGACTCAGTTGAATATTTAGGATTTTTCAGTACTAAGTTTATTATGCACTTTTTCGGAGTGAATAGTAACCTCGATAAGCGTACTAAGTGCAGTGGTTTCAAAATCACAGTGTGAAATGTCCAAATTAGGTTAGAGAAGTTTTNTTGAGTTTGCCAGCAAGGAGTGTTCCTAATACGGTGGCTGACAGGCTGGGTAGCGTAGGAAACCTCTTTAGCAGACCTACCACTGACATTGGTGGTAAGGGAGCCTCTGTCGCAGGTACTATGTTGGGCGATGTAAAAGGGGTGCTGTGGGAGGTCAGAGGCCATCTGTTAGGTCTTTTAAAAGAAATTTTTGCTCTAATGAGGAAAGTTGATTGGGGCTTAAGTGTGGTAATTGGCCAAGGAAGTGGGGTTGTTCATTCTGAAGCGGCTGAGAAGTTTGAAGAGGCCGCTGGACCGAGCCTGCACAGGAAGGGACCTGACCTTCCTTCCCGGGTTGGGCCCTTGAACGGGAAGCCCACTAGACCCATCAACCCTGTCTGGTGGGCAAAGGATCCCTCTTGGGCCCGATCCTCCTCCTCAGGCTTGAGTGCCATAAACCCACTGGCACCACAGATAATGTCGCTGGCCCCCATTGACCCTTTTGGCACAAACAGTGCTCACCTAAAGGGCACGGTGGCGACGACGTTGATAGGGCTGGATTTGAATGACTCCGTCGTCTGTTCTCAGGCCATCGAAGACTTGACGTCGACACAGAGTGGGTTGTCCTTCCTAGCCGCACCCTTGGGTTTCAACTTGGACCACTTCTCTACTCGGGAGGAAGCTTCCATGATTCCCATGGTTGAAGCCCATGCTGGTCAACCGCCATTCAAAGCCCCCACTGGTCTCCAGCATCACCAACACCCTAGGACCCGGGATCTTTTTCCAACGGCGGCAACAGTCATGGGCACAAAACACTCTCCCAAGGGTCCTCTCTCAATGGCAATTTCTGAGATCCCTTCCAGGGTCCTTTGCACAGTTGAGGAAGAAGAGGAAATTGTTTCTGAAGAGGAGGCTCTCTCTGATGGCAAGCCTCCAATTGGGTCTGATTCTTACTTGGCTTGCAAAGCGTCTGGAGATATTGTACCTTTTGCTGAATTGGGGGACATTGGGGATGATCCCAGTCCTATTTGTTCTCTGCCTCTAGCTTTTCTGCGGTCTGATCCATAGTCAGATTGGGTATTGAAGAAGGTTGAAGAGATTTGGCATTGCGCAGGGATCTCCTGTGTTGGTTTTGAGGATCAACTTACAGCGTTAGTCACAGCCATTGTAGCAGGACAACCCCACTTAAATAGATCTGCCAATAAAAGCGAAAGGGAGCTTAAGAGGCTATCTTGTTCCATAAATTATTAATCAAGGGAAGGAAGCGCTAGCAGGGGGAGGATTATTGACAGGGTGAATCTAGGCAATCCATGAAGCCCAAGATCCTTTCATGGAATGTTTGGGGTTTGAATAACTCGAACAAATGCCTTAGAGTGAAGAACTTATTCCGGGATTGGAAGGCAGACATTATTTGTTTGCAGGAGACTAAATTGAAGTACGTTGACAGGAAAATTATAAGAAGTTTATGGAATTATTCGTATGTGGGATAGACTAGCCTTGCTTCAAAGGTTGCATCAAGGGGCATTATAGTGATGTGAGACAAGAGAGTTGTTGATTTGGTGGAGGAGTTTATTGGTGAGTTTGTGGTTGCATGTTCTTTCATTAATTTGGATGATGGTTTCAGGTGGGGTTTTGAAGGTGTTTATGGACTTAACAATGACAACAGCAGGAAGCTTCTTTGGGATGAGATTACTGGTTTGTGTAGCTGGTGGGAGGGTCCTTGGTGCATTGGAGGCGATTTCAACATCACTTGCTTTTGAGTGCAAGGTTGAGGGTTTCTAACTCGGGGTTAGCCATGGTTGACTTTTCAGCTTTATTGTTTGAGCTGGACCTAATAGACCTACCACTAGTGGGGGGTGACTACACTTGGTCAAATGGGAGGGCATGGTCTAGGCTGGAGAGATTCATTGTTTCTCCTTCCTAGGAGGCACACTTTTCCACCCTATACCAGAAATGCCTCCCCAGGCTTTGCTCAGACCACTTCCCACTCTTGCTGGATTGTGGGGGTCTTCATGAGAGGCGGAGATATTTCAAATTTGAGAATATATGGTTGAAGGTGGATGGGTTCATGGATAAAATTATATCGTGGTGGTTCTCCAATCAGATCTCGGGCACTCCCAGTTTCGTCTTAGCCGGGAAACTCAAAGCCTTGAAAAATGACTTGAGGATATGGAACATGGAAGTCTTTGGGAACCTAAATGACCAAGGGTATAACTTTTTTCAGGAACTACAACAATTTGAGGATAAAGAGGTGACTGGGGCCCTCTTGGCTGATGAAAAGGAAAGGAAAATGGTTGTAGTAGCTGAATTGGAAAAAATCAGTCTTATGGAGGAGATATCTTGGAGACAAAAATCTCGTGCCCTTTGGTCGAAGGAAGGGGACAAGAGCACAAAAGTTTTCCATCATGTAGCTAATTCTCATCAAAGAACCAATGGCATTGAGGTTCTTCATTCCGAAGGGAGGATTCAATCAGAAAGAGTAGCCATAAAGGATCACATTGTACACTTTTAAGACCTACTCCTCAAAGAGCAACACCCTTGGCGGCCTAAGGTCGTTGGGCTGATCTTTTATTCTATTGATTCACCAAGTGCAGTTTGGTTGAAGAGACCATTTGAAGAGAAGGAGGTGTTTAAAGTGCTGAAAGGGATGGAAAAAGACAAGGTCCCAGACCCAGATGGTTTCACAATGGCTTTCTTTCAAGCTAGCTGGGACATTGTCAAGGAGGATATCATGAAGGTATTTCTCGAATTTCACTCTTTCTTGAAATTTGAGAGAAGCCTCAATCCTTCATTTATTACCCTTATTCCAAAAAGGGCAAGGTCAGTGGAGGTGCAAGATTTTCGCCCTATAAGTTTGGTGAGTGGTGTTTATAAAATCATCTCCAAAGTGCTAGCCCAGCGGATGAGCTCAGTAATGGGGAAGATGCCTTCGTAAAAGGAAGGAAAATTCTTGACTCGGTCCTCATAACTAATGAATGCTTGGAAAGTAGAGTCAAAGCTGGCATTCCAGGTATCTTATGCAAGTTGGATATGGAGAAAGCTTTTGATCATGGAAATTGGGATTTCTTGGTGTACATACTTGCAGGTACGGCTTTGGGGAAATGTGGTGCCAATGGATGAAGCATTGTATCACTACAGTTAGATTCTTTGTTCTGGTTAATGGCACTCCTGAAGGCTTCTTTAATAGCTCTCGGGGTTTGAGGCAAGGGGACCCTTTATCCCCTCTCCTTTTTATCTTAGTAATGGATGTGCTGAGTAAAATGTTGAATGGAATGACGGATGGGGGTTTCATCGTGGGCTTCTCAGTAGGTTGCTCCACTCTTGGTAATCTCTCAATCTCTCATCTACTCTTTGCTGACGACATGCTAATTTTTTGTGAGCCATATCTTGATCATATTCGCTCCCTGAGAGCCCTTTTGCTCTGTTTTGAAGCCGTCTCTGGTCTCAAGGTGAATCTTTCAAAATCTGAAATTGTACTAGTCGGCGCGGTTGATAACTTAAGCAACTTGGCTGATTTTTTGGGCTGCAAGGTGTCATCCTTGCCTATAAAGTACCTTGATCTCCCTCTGGGGCCCCCTCATAAATCCAAGGTAATGTAGGATGAGATTGCCGAGAAGATTGAGCGCAAACTAGCGGTTTGGGAGAGACTTTACCTATCCAAAGGTGGCAAAATCACTCTTATTAAGAGCACACTCTCCAATCTACCCACATATATTCTCTCTTTATTCCCCTTGTCTGTAGGTGTGGCACATAGACTGGAGAAGACCTTTTGTGATTCCCTATGGGGCAGTCTTGAGGACATGAAAAAATTCCATTTGATCAAGTGGGAAAAGGTATGCACACCTTTATCTAACGGTGGATTGGGGCTTCGCAATTTGAGAACTTTCAACAAGGCCCTCCTAGGAAAATGGTTATGGTGGTATCATAGGGAAAGAGATTCCTTTTGGAGGGAAATTATCGACGTTAAATATGGGAGCATGCGGGGAGGTTGGTGTTCCAATGAAGTAAGAGGGACCTACGGCGTTGGTGCGTGGAAATTTATCCGCAATGGTTGGGCAGATTTTCTTGCTAGTTGCAGGTTTGTGGCAGGTAGGGACACACAAGTCAGATTTTGGCACGACACTTGGTGTGGCAAGGTTGCTTTGAAGGTTACTTTTCCCTCTCTTTTTAGGTCGCGTTCGATAAGGATGCTACAGTTGCTGATAATATGGCCCTCTCCTCCAACTCCACCCAATGGTCAGTGAGATTCACTAGAGCGGCACAGGACTGGGAATTAGAAGATATTGCTGATTTTTACAGAGCGTTACACGCGCTGAATCTCCATGCTGATGGAGAGGATCATTTGCTTTGGTCATCTTCAGGGTACACGAGCTTCTCAGTCTGTTCCTTTTACAAGGTATTATCAGCACACTCCCCCAATGCATTCCCTTGGAAGTGCATATAGAGGACTAAGGTTGAGTTTGGGTAGTGAGAAGTGTTGTGAATAGTAGTGAAAAATAATGAAAAGGTAATAATAGAATATTGAATAGTAGTAAAAAGTAATGAATAGTAGTAAAAAGTAGGTGAAAAATAATAATAAAGTAATTTATCAAAAAAGTAATAATAAAGTAATGAATAGTAGTGGAGTATGTTAAGAATACCTGTGATACTTTCAGTACCCAAACATAGCCTAAAAGTGGCTTTTTTGGTTTGGCTAGCATCCCACGTGAAGATTATGACTATCGATAAGCTGAGAAGGCGCAGCCTCTACTTAACAGACTAGTGTTTCATGTGCAAACATGACAGTGAGTCAATGGATCACCTACTTCTTCATTGCGAAATAGTTAAGGTTTTATGGGATGACATCTTCACAAGGCTCGGTATGGCATGGGCAATACCTAGAAGGGCGATATGGTTATTAACAAGCTTGAGAGGAATCTGAGGTAAGGGGTAGATGGCGTCTATTTGGAAGATGGTGCCTCTTTGCCTGATGTGGTGCACTTGAAACGAGATGAATATTCGTTGTTTTGAGGAGGAGCAGTCACCGGAAGGGTTTAGGGACTTTTTTTTTTTTTTATTGTCATACCTTGCTACTTTGGGCTTTTTCTATTGTACTAAATTGAACTTCTTTCAATGATCTCTATGCTGTTTTTTGCAGTTCTTAGCTTGTATCTAGGCTCTTTTGTACACCCCCTGTGTACTCGGGTCTTGCCTACTTTCGTGATTTAATAATATTTCTTCTTACTTATAATAATAATAATAATAAAAATAAGGAATTAGCTGACAGGCATCCTAATTGCCTGCAGATTCTTGGCTGTTCAGGGATTTCCTATGTTAATTGGAGGCCCAGTATAATTTCTTTGGGTTCTAGAAGCCTCTTTTACCTTAATTACAGCTAGGTCAATGGTTCCTATCTACATGGAGTTGGCAGTTTGCATAGCAGTCCCATTTAAGCAGTTTTCCTGCTATGCAATTGTCTAGATTGGATCCAATTTTAGCAAGTTCTGCTTACCTTGCCTTCTATAGCTAATTAAGGCCATAAATAAAGCAAATCAGCAATAGTAATAAGACAAACCAGCACCTCTAATACAATTAAGCATGATTGACAAGGCTCAAGTGGTAAGGGTCTTGGTCTTGGTGGTATGCTCTCTCCACATTTAAGGTTTGAATCCTCTTGGGTGCAAACAATTTTTGGAGGCTATCGGACTAGGGACCTTTTCGCTTGAATTACCTAAGTTGTATTTGCAGAAAAATCCATGCCGAGGGCCTATGCATGCCTGGGATTAGTAGGGACTTTGGTCTTGGACACCTGGTGCCAATAAAATTCACAAAAATAAATATAAAATATGCTTTATTTTGGGACATTATAGGCCTGGGTATGACATTGATGCACGAAACACTAGATAATGATGAAAATATCTTAAAAAAAGATCAAATACTTTTTCCATCCTCTCTAATTGTGATTTTTATTGTTTTGCTTTAGTTGCAAATATTAGATGATATTTCCAATGATATTTTTCTAACAGTAAATAAAAATTTTATTGTTGAGGAATATGCATAGCCCAAGTACACGGGACATATGCAAGAGCAAATATTTTCATTGATATTATTGTGCTTCACAGTATAATCTAATCTATATGGAAGTTGTACTTGATTGATCTATGGAATAGACATTTAGACCAAGCTTTGATTATTGTTGCACCCATTCTTTCTTTATCTTTGCAGGCAACAAGATGTAAGAGCGACTGAGATTGACAAAGTGGATATGCACTTATCCTTTCGGCCTGGTGACATTGTCAAAGCTATTGTGGTATCCTTAATGCTTGGTTGGCCTCTGATACCATGAGCGATTTCAATGTTTTATCTAATTTATAATATTTATTTGGAGCACTTATAAAAAATTATAATAATATATTCATTTGGGGCATTTTGCAAAAGAAACATCTCCAATACCCTTACATGCATTGTTTTTGGTGAGGCAGAGGGGAGTGTGGGTGGAGATTTGGTGGGCTAAATCATTCATTCAATGGCTTTTATAAAAAATAAAAAAAAATAAAAACAACAAAATCTTTTGAATTTGAGACTGAAATTTCTAAGATATTTTCCTTCTTGAATTAGTTAAACTACTTTATTTTTCAAAAAAGACTGGACCTTATACTGATCATGGGTAAACTATTGGGTGCTGGCATGGCAGACTTGACAAGAAGGATGAGAAAAGTGGTGAGAAATAGATTTAGTGGATTAGAAAAAACATGTACTTGCGCATTTTTAAAATTGATTGGTGAAAAGCCGATGATTTACCTTATCTGTATGATGGAGGCGCGTTACACAAGTCAAGGATTTAATTGGGTAAAAGAAATGTTGTGTTTGCACAGTTTAGGATTCGCATCATACAAAAAAATTGTCCAAATGAATTTAACCTTCTGCCCTCTTTTTCTTTTGGCCTCTCTTCGGTTTGTGCCATTTGATAAAAATAGTATGTCTTTGTCACTGGGTGATTTGAAGTAGAAGAAAATATAAGGATGGAATGCATGCATTTCAAAGGTTTAAGGGCATATTTCATCTATCTTGGTGGCAAAATATAGCGGAACAAACCTTAGCAGGTGCAAAGTTAGACTAGGAAGGTGAAGTGAAATTGGCTTGGACCATTGAAAGCAAAGCTTAGTTTACCTAGAACCAATTTGTGTGAATTTTAAAATTCTATACTGTTTGGAGAGTAGAATCAAAACTAGAGTGCCACACATTTAATGCGAGTTGGACATGGAAAAGGCTTATGACCATGTGAATTGAACTTTCCTATTTTACTTGCTTGGGAGGTGTGGTTTTGTGGAGAGGTGGTGTAGGTGGATCAAGCATTGTATAAGCACCATCTGTTTTCTCCATTTTTGTAAATGGCACTCTTGTTGGTTTCTTCAACAGCTCTCGCGTAGTGAGACAAGGGAATCCTTTGTCCCCCTTTCTCTTTGTGATTACTATGGATACGCTTAGTCATATTTTGGAGGCTTCTATTGAGAGGGGTTCTCTCTCAGGCTTCTCGGTGGGAAGCACTAACAATGGCTTTATCAATGTCTCCCATCTTCTTTTTGTAGATGACACATTACTTTTTTGTGATTTGGACCCTGGCTATATTTAGTCAATGAGGGTTCTTTCGCTGTTTTGAAGTAGTCTCTGGCCTAAAGGTGAATTTAGGAAAGTCTAAGATGGTGCGGGTGGGTGAAGTGAGAAACATTAGAGGCTTGGCAAGTATTTTGGGGTGTGCAAGGCGGCCTCATTGCCTATGAAATACATGGGTCTTCCTCTTGGGGCTACTTTCAAGGCAAAGACTGAGAGGAGGTTGAGAGGTTGGAAAAGGATGTACTTGTCAAAAGGGGGATGAACCACATTAATCAAGAGCACTCTTTCTAATCTTCCCACATATTTTCTGTCTTTGTTTCCATTCCCTGCAGGTGTGGCTAATCAGATTGAGAAGATTTTTTAGCTTTCTTGTGGGGGGGAATTGGAGAGGAGGCTAGGTTCCACTTGGTTAGTTGGAACAAGGTCTACTCCCCGGTTTCAAGTGGAGGGTTGGGGTTCAAAATCAGGGGATCTTTAATAAGGCATTTCTTGGGTAATGGTTATGGCAATACCATCAGGAAGGGAGGTCTTTGTGGAGGGCTATTACTAAGTCCAATGAAGTGAGGGGCGCACATGGTGTTGGTTTGTGGAAGAATATTAAATATGGATGGGACGTTTTTGCTCGTCGCATTAGAATTGCAGTTGGAGAGGGATCCAAGGTCAGATTTTGGCGTGATACTTGGTGCTGTAATTCAGCCCTCAAAGTTGTGTTTCCTTCCCTTTTCCGGATTGTTCTTGATCAGGAGGCTTTGGTGTTGGATCTTTTGGACAGCTATAGTGGATGTTCACATTGGAATGTTTTCTTAGAACTGCCCAGGATTGGGAAATTGGAGGTATTTCTGACTTTTTTCAGCTTCTTGTATACCTCAAGCACTGGTAGTATTGAGGAGAACAGGATGCTTGGAAGGGTTATTGGGGATAGGAAGTTCATTAGGCAATCTTTGTATAAGGCTTTGTCATGTCAGAACCCTACACTCTGTTTCCCTAGAAGTGTATTTGAGTAAGGTTTCTCCCAAAATTGCTTTCTTTGTTGAACTGCATCTCTTGGGAAAATACTGACTATGGACAACTTGAGAAAGTGTGGACTTATTGTGATGGATTGGTGCTACATGTGCCAGAAGAGTGGTGAATCTGTGGATCATCTATTGCTTAACTGTGAGGTGGCAAGGGTGTTATGGGCTAAGATCTTTAACAGGACCAGACTTATAATGGTGATGCCTAGGAGGGTGGTCGACTTGTTTGCTTGCCGGAAAGACCTTTAGGGCAATCCCCAAATTGCTGTATGTATGGAGAATGATTCCTTTATGGGTAGCGCCCTTTGGATGAGCTTAGAAGTTTCTTTTTCCACACTTCATTTCTTTTGGCTTCTGCTAGTATTTTCAATGGAGCCAAGCTTTCATGACCTTTTTATTTTTTTTTTATCATTTTCTAGCTCCTAACTTGTAACTAGATGTTCTCAGTTGTATACTTCCTCTTTACTTGGGCTATGCCTATTTACTTCGATTCAATAAAACTAAATTTACCCATAAAAAGAAAAGTCATGCGAACTTTGATAAATGTGACTCTTATCCATTTTTCTTTCTCGGCAATGATGGATAGATTCTTATTAGTTCATTTTTTGGGGGAAACTTCTAAGTCATCAATGTAGTTTCTAAGAGCAAAATTGAATGAAGTTGGTACTTGGTAGCAACTTAGAAATTTGTCTTTTTTGTTAGTCCTGCATCCGTATCATTTTTTAATTCCCATTGACTTTTTAAATTGATATTTCGAAAAAGGGAGTTCTCCTTAAGATAGTTTTTTTATAAGCTATCCCTTGGAGATGCACGTGCCTATTATCTATCAACTGCAAAGAATGAATTGGGTGTTGTGTCTGCGGAGAGTACAGCAGGTAAGAAGCTTTTTTTAATGTTTTCTTACGAAAATTTAATCAACTAAGAATTTTTGCTTGTTTGAATTTATTGGAATTTTACAATAATTTGATTTTATTTGCACTATAAATGAGTAGAATTTTCAATTTCATGGTACAGTTATATGCTTTTCCATATTTTGATCAGAGTTTTCATGTATCTTTTTCCATTATAGTGTGTTTTTCCACTCCTTTCACATTCAAGTGCATTATATTGTTCTTGTTTTCTAATAGTTTTCTTATAAATTGAACTCGATAAGATCTAGCCCAAATAATATTACCTGCGCTCATTAGAACATTTGTTCTTAACAATGGGATGAAGGGCGAGGTCATGCACTCAAGAGCCACTGGATTTGTTTATAAATTTACTACAAAGGAGGAAGGAACTTGAGCATGGCTGACAGTCTTGTGAGCAATGGTAGTCAGCCCCCTGTCATGTTCTATCCATTAGACTTGATGAACAGGCCCCCCCCCCCCCCCCCCCCCCCCCCCCCCCCCCTCCCCCGATCTTTTTTTTTAAAGGAAGAGGACAGTATCCCAATTTTATTGATATGCCCTCACGTATGGCGGAGGAATACCATATTACAAAAAAAGCCCAGGGTTACAAAAAAAATCCCAAACAAAGCTTTAAAACCTCATTCTATCAGACAGCTAAAGTATTAACAGATGAATGACAGAGAAAATTAACCCCATCTAAAATATGGTAAACCTGCTTTGTTAACCATCAAAATACCATACAGATTATGAGTTAGATGACAAGTTGAGGAGAAAGATAAGTTGTGACCAGCTGCACCAAGGTTTGCAAGTCCATCAGCTACTCCATTAGCCTCCCAGTGAGCCATTGGTTGCCAATATCAGGATTCCTCCCAAATATCTATGGGCGTGTTTGAGGTTGAGGTAGGAGTTTTAAAAAGTGCTTAAATAGTCTTAAAAGCTCTTTAATGGAAAAATTAGGTTGTTTGGGTATTACATATTAAAACACCTTTTATCTCAAATAAGTTAAAAAGTATGTTTGAGAAAAACCATCATTTTGTCGTCCAATTTTGATGCTTTTCCAGATAATACGGAATGTAATTCGAATTTTAAAAAGACTGTTAATGGACGAAAATACCCATATAATTTTCAAGTAATTATAACTTTCAAACTTTTAAGGCTATGGTCATAATATTTAAAAATTCAAATAATCGTAATTTCTACATCAGAAAACACTTTTTTAATCTATTTCCAAACAAATGTAACATGTTTGAAAGTGTTTTAAATATATAGTTACCAAACAGTAAATAACTTTTTAATAGTAGAACTTATTACTTAAGTTATAAGCTATAAATGCTAAAGCTATAAGCTAGATTTCCCACCATAATCCCAAACATGCACTAAATAGCTTCAAGGAGGTTTCTGCAGTTGATGAAACCAATTTACTGCAAGTAAAAAGTCTGTTTCTACTTCAAGATCACAGGCCCCTTTTTAACACACCTTAAACCAATCTAAGTTTACAGAAATACGCCTGTCTCTTCAAATAAAAAATAAAAAAAAAGCGAAAAAGAAAATAAAGTTGACTTCTCCTTGCCTGAATCAAGGTGTGCGTGCTGTATTGGGTAAGAAGAAAGAAATTGGCTTGGGGGTGAAACAGTGAAGAGACCTCAAAGCTTTGGATGGCTGTTCTAAGAAATCTAAATTCACATTGTTTCACCTCCAATTAGCATACAGCAAACCCATTGAGCCCATTTTTTAAAACAAGTCTTTCAGGTGGACTTCAATTTCTATTTGGTACAGATAGAGAGAATGTTAGAGTCTACTGTTCACCTAACTCTATTTTATTTAATTATTTATTTTATTTGGCTTTCCGTCTATTACTCTTCATCTTTTATTCTATCATTTAAAATCTTGGCCTCTTTCTTGTTTCTTTTTAAAGTTTACATTCCCATGTGCATTCTTTTGATATAACTCTGCATTTGCTGACTTGGGATACTCTTAGAAATTGTGGAACTAGGGAACAATTAGCACATAAATTTAAGGTGCCAACTGAAAATTAGAAAAAATGGCATGTTGGTGGCAATCGGTGTAAAAAACAACTGTATTTGGTCATCAATTTGTAACGGTGTTGGTAAAAACACACTTCAAGTGTTTAGTTCCAAGGCTGAAGCACTTCTCTTACCAAAAGTGAAGCACATTTACAAAAGCATGCTTCTGAACTTAAATATATATATATATATATATATATATATCAGTTCAAGATCCGGAAAATGATACAAACAAATATTCTCAAGTATTTAGTTGATATTAAAGATTGTTTACATACCATTGCTCCACATGTTGTCGTATGTGATGTATATACTTTGAACACTGCTATTAATAATATATGCTTTGGACTTGGTTTATGCCATTGCTCTCATTAATAAAGATCTTCTAAAAAATGCTTTGAACCTGATATAATAGCTCAAGTTGGTTTTCTACATGGAATGATATTTGATTGCTTATGTTAGAAGTCAATACCCACAACGCTTGAGCTTTTGGTCATGGCCTTTTTAGTATTTTATTGAACCATGTACTTTAATTTATTGTGAATATTTAGTATCATTGTGTGTATATTTAGTAAAGCATGGCAGAATTGTAAAAATCTTATGTAATTAGTTGAACTTGATTTTTATGTTGCTTAATAATCTAACAAATTGATTTAATACGCTCAACATACTACCACCTTGCTTCTTTGAACACTTTTTATCATATGAATTTTCATCAACTTTAAAGAAGTGCGCTACTTCAATCAGGTATGCTTTGCGCCTAGACTCTAGACAGCATATGCTTAAGTGTGCCTAATGCTTTCACCAACACTGGTTTGTAATAGAAGCCTAGCTCCTACATTAGCTTTACTCAGTTAGGTACTCCCCTGGGCATATTAGTTGACCTTTCAACCAGCAGCTATTGGTTGCATTGTATTTATTGTTTCAATGAATTTACCTGCAATATTACCCACTGTGTCTTGAAATCATCACCATAGCCATGCATTGCACGAATTGTGCGAAAATGGACAGTGACCAAATTGGGATAGCGGAATAGCATCTAATACACCGTTAGCTTTGCTCATGCTTTGCCGAATGTTACTATCACTGGTTACTTTTTTTTTTCCTTTTCCTTTTTCTGCTGCCTTTTTATCTGTGTGAACAGGGTGTAGATAATGTGTATGTTCTTCAATGGCGAGCATAATGAGTATGACTAGGGTTGAGCAAAAATCCAAAAATCTGACTCCACTCCGGCTCCACTCTGACTCTAACAAAATAGAGTCAGAGTGGATTTCTTTTTTAATTTTTTGGTCGGAGTCAAAGGTGTCGCTGGACCAACTCTGACTTTGCCCTCAGACTCTGACTCCAATATTGTATAGATGTTACAAAATATGTATTTATCTATATATTTATCATATATACTAATATAATTATATATTTATATAACTAGAACTTATATAGTTGAATTCAATAATATACTAGTATGAGCTAATTATTATAAAATAATATACTTATACTATAACATAAATAGACTAATGATAATTTAGTATTTCTAAACATTATAGTTTTACTACTATACATAATCAAGTATAGAAATAAGTTAGACACTATTATTTAAATAAGCCTAGTATAATAAGTTAATAATACATAATGCTAAATTACTAAATATAATAACATGTAATTAGACACTAGAAAGTCTAGTATATAATTGAGTTAGAAATAACTTAGACATTAGTATAATAACATGTAATTAAACACTATAGTATAAGTCTTGTACAGAAATAAATTAGACACTAGTATAGAAATAACTAATAAGTCTAGTATAATATGTTAATAACACATAATACCAATTTTCTAAAGAATAATAACATGTAATTAGACACTCGAAATAAGACTAGTATAGAAATAAGTTATAAATAAGTTAGACACTAGTATAATATAATAGCATGTAATACTCTAGTATAATAACATGTAATTAGACACTAAGAATAATATGTAATACTATAATATGATAACATGTAATTAGACACTATAGTATATGTTTAGTATAAAAATAAGTTAGATATTAGTATAGAAGTAAATTAACAGTGAATGATTTAATTTTAGTTTTAAATTTTTTCGAAAAATTGATATTTGAAAGCCCACAAAAAATTCTTTTTTAAATGGGCTAAATATGAATCTAAAAAAAAGAAGTCAAAACCTGAAAGCCCAAATCCAACTCCACTCTGACTCCCTCCCAACAAGTCGGAGTCGGAGTTGGAGTTCAGATTTGAAATCCGACAAAGTCGGAGTCAGAAGTCGGATTTAGGGGAATCCAACTCCGACTAAGTTGGTGCTCACCCCAAAGTATGACATAGTGTAAGTTCTAATACCCCTACATAGTTTTGGGTTGTGGACCAAATACAACCAAATGTATATTATGATTAAACCGTTGCTTCAAGTCATTAATAGATCTCAGGACCTATTTGTTGTTAGGCTGGTCAATTGAATTATATATTATTTGTTTCTCTCCTGTCCCAACTTGCCCTTAATGCATTATCTTGCAATTGTAGCGTACTCGGGAGAGTCTGTTCAAACTTACATGTTTTGGACATATTTTTTGGATTGAGTTCACATGGATTTTGTTTATTAGTAGTCATCTAGCGTTCCTTTGCTCCCTCAACGAGTCTCTTTGTGGCAATCTTAATCAGTTTTTGCTTCTATCAGCAACGTCGATGATTTATATAAAATACTTCGTTCTCTTTCTAGCTGAAATAGCTACAATTGTACTTGAATATAAACTTTGATAATCCTAGCTACTGACCAACTTGCTTCTGTTTGTATGTAGTAGAGAACCAAGCCTGGTTGAACAATTTTGTTTTTATGTATTGTGTGATTCTTAAGATGAAAGTATAAACATTCATGGCATCAGTGATTATTGCATACCTGTTTGCAACGTTTTATATATTTATTTATTTTTTTCAGCTAGCATGTGCTTTAGCCTATAATATCTGTGCATGATGCCCCCAATTATTGATGTTTCACTGTAGGTGCAACGATGGTTCCAATAAGTTGGACCGAGATGCAATGCCCATTAACAGCCCAAATTGAGCACAGAAAGGTCGCTAAGATCGGAGGTTGACAGCCTAAAATCAAACTAAGCTAGATAGTGTTCGATGTTTCTTATATTCCCCTAAGTATATGTTAGGGGAAGTATGCTTGGGATTTTTTTTAATTAATTGCAGAATATAATTATAGTTTAATGCCAGATTCAGTATCCACCTTCTATGGTTATGTTTGCAAGCTGTATCTTCCATTAGTAGCTGAGTACAATATAGCATTTTCATCGGCTTTTTGTCGTTGATTTGCTGGTTTGTTTTTTGTGTTCACGACCTAGGAAAATTATGCACTTCTTGGGTGGACAACTTGCGTCCTTTCACTGTAAATTAGAACATTAATTTGCAGCCTAATGGTATTTAGCGTTGTCCGGGGGTCGAGTACCCATGGCTTAACTTCCCTTATAAGAAAAGAATCTATTTCAAAAGGAAACATTGTCTTTGTGTGTGTTTCCTTTATATTTATAAATTTCTGCTTCACAGATAAAAATAATAAGAAGAATCTTATTTGTAAGTCACTATGTAAAGCACATCTTCCATATCGTTAACATAGCAAAACTTAATTTGAAAAATAATTTAAAATTTTAATTCTTTTATAAATTAAATTCTGTTGATGTAAAGAGTATTTTTCTCACCGATTTATAAATAAAAAAACTCAAAGAATAACATGTCCTAGCTACTCTAGCCCACTAATTTTACCGTGGGTTGATTGTATTTATTTTCTTTTTCTATTTTGTTGTTCATGTCAATTTTTTATTTTCGTCACGTGGCAGTCTAAGTGTCATGCACATGGCAGTACTTGCAGCCTTATATGGACCATATAAATGGTCTAGATTTGAGCATTAAAAATAAAATAAAAATACCATACAACCCTTAGATTTTTTACACGTGGCATGAGGAGGAGATTTTGGTTGAACCTCATTTTATCAGCACAACATGCCCAATCCCTCTTATCTCATGGATCTTCAATTTTTATTTCATTTTCTCAGCATTTGGAGTCCCAAACAACAATTTCTCAACATAATTGTAAGAAAGGGAGTCCGTAGCTTGATTTTTGCAATTTAAGTTAGTTCTTCTAAATCTTAATTATTATTATTATTTATTTATGTTAAGTTTACATGATATTGCTTAATATGTGAGTTAATGAAGATTGAAAGTTAAGTTGATGATATATTTGAAAACAAAACTGCTAATTACAACTGGCTTATTGTCACGTCAAAATTTTTCAGAATTTTTTTTTAAAAAAAAAGGAGAAATTTGAGAAAATTAGAACCTCGGACTGTAAAGAAGATTTGAGACGAAAATCAGATAACTCGGATATATAGTAAGATATATACCCATGTGCATACGGAGAATCAGATATATAACTTAGGCACAACATTCTTATTCTCTGTGCATGACAAGCAAAATGTATGCACAAAATGTGAGTTATCTATCAGATGATCGGATTGTAAACATCTGAGAAGAAGTAGAACCTTGGGAAAAAGATCTGAGAAAAGTTCATATTTGAGTGAAAGCATTTCGCACAGAGAATTTACACTGTAAGCATTTCAATTATCTAGGAAGAAGAATGTTGTTCGAGTTAGGGTTGTACATTGATGGGTTCGGCCGACACCACCGACCAAAACCGTGGGTTTGGAGAGAGAAAATCGATCATATCAGTCTCGACGTGCGTTGGTACAGTCGTAGGTTTACTGTCGGCATCTTTTGTGAAGGAGGAGGAACTGAGGATGAAAGAATTTGCATCGTGCCGTCGTCTGCCATGGAAGACGAAGAACGTTGCAAATAGGAACTGAGGTAGAAGATGACACGGGGAAGAAGAAGAGGGGTGGGGGGGTTATTAATTCATTTTGGAACGGCGAATTTCCAGGCTTCAAAACGACGCCATCTCACTTATTTAAGTGAAACGGCGCTGTTTCTATATGTATAAAAAAGAAAAAAATATATATATGAACCGGTCGGTTGGTTCAGCAGTTTTCCCTTGGGTCGAATTGAGACCGAGCCAATCGACATCGGTTCCTACATATTTCACTCAACTGCCGACATGTTCTTTGCCGGTTTCGACGTTTAGCGGTCGGTGGAGGTCGGTTACGCGATTTCATATACACACCTAGTTCAAGTGAGGGCATTTTGACATAAAGGTGGTGTTGAAGCCCATTTCCAAGGAAAGGAAAAAGACCATGGAAAATACCACAGAGTGGAAGCAACCCATCTTTTGTCACCTTCCTACGTTTACATTACTTGTACTCAAGTCATACCCATGTGCCTGGGAATTGGATATATAGTCAGCCCAGATCCAGGAAAAGAAAATCCCCAGTAAATGCAACAGTTGCAGAAGAAAGCACTAGTTTTTTTTTCCTCATATTGAAAAGAAATTCAGATTTGCATGAATTACTTGGTTGAGACGAACGGTGGAAAGTTTAGACAGAAAATCAATTACTTAAACCAAATAAGAATGAGAAGAAGAAGCAGCAGCAGTAGATCGAGAGGAGGAAGCTAATCATTTGAGAACTTTACAAGAGAGTGGAAGAGCAAAGAGCATTTTGGAGTCCTCGTGTGTTAGCTAAATTTTCTTCTCTCTAGAATCCCGCCTACCGCAATGTAAAAATGAAACACAGCGTTTCATTTAATGACGTGGAAACTCCTTCTCACTAGTTGCACAAGCTGGTTGCAAGAAGCATTTTTCATTTGAAAAATAATGAAGAAGGAGTAGTGAAAATGTAAGGGGTTGCTTCTTTGCACTCTAGGTTTTCTTGTAGTACAAATTGCTATGCTTCGCTTGTCTTTATATGATAAGATGCACATTGGTTGTTACACTTCCCATGGGTAATAGCAAGCACAAATGATCTTTTATCTCTTCTATTAGCAAAGTAGGTTCTGGACATGTCTATTAAATGAACCTTAGAGTGAGCGAGTGAAGCCTTCAATTTAGTTAGTGGCTTCGCCCCTCACCTGACTCTTTAATTTCTGCTTGCTTGCTGTCTTTTCTTTGTGAATAACATGTTTTGGTAGCCTAGGAACTTAACTTATTAAGGTCTCATGCTTAAATTTTGTGATTTTTGGAGTTAATACATAGAGTTTAAAAATGTAAGAAATTAGAGTTTCTATATTGTAGTGGAGAGCTCGCAAACCATGAGAGGAGGATGCCAAAAGGCTCCTGTCAACTTGATCCTTTTTTTTTTAAGAGTGTTCATCTGGGCCCCTTTTACCGGCTTGGCCAAGCGGTTGCAGTTTTAGCCCTGGTCAAACCTGGGTGGACTCGGGTACCCAGGTTTTTTTTATGCGGTAAAGAAAACCCTCCCTGGCTCTCTCATTCATTTTCTTCTCACTTTCTCTCTCCCCCTCTCTTATCTTTGCATTGAAAACCCTCTCTCAGTCTCTTCGAAACCCTAGTCGTTGTCCCTCTCTTAGTCTCTTCGAAACCCTAGCCGTCATCTTCATCCTCATGCCTCGCCTTTATCCATTCTTCCCTCAAGATCTAAGGCCTGCTTCTTCTTTTTGTTTATGGGTTAGATCCATCGTCTTCATCCTTGGGTCAGTTTTCTTCTCTTTGTTTGTTTTTATTTGAAATATTTGTTCACTGTTTGTTGATTTTGGGTCAGTTTTCTTCTTTTTGAAATATATATATATCTTATATATTGTTTTTTACTATACCCTGACTTAATTTTCCCTTAGCATCCCTTGGGTTGGCTTCTAAACTTGTAAATTCTAAATATGTACAAATCTTGTTTATATACTCTACTTTGTATCTTTGAAAATGTTGTTTAGTTTTCTAAATTATACGACCTGCATATATCATGCATTGATGTCCAAGAAAACTCCATTACACACCAATTTAAGGCAAAAACTATAATTTTCATTTTTAGAAGGATTTGACCTCATATCATGTGCTCTATATTGTGTACCTCATAGTGGTTGGGAAAGTTGGGATTTTATGCATGTAAATGCTATGCTCTAAACCCTAAAGTAGGGATGTCACCAAAAAAGTATGCAAATAAAGTCTTAAAAAATGCTAGCTCTAAAACTCTTTATCTTTTTATGATGCAATTAATGGGCAAGTTGAAAATCTAAGCTACTAATGATAATTTATACTCTTTCTCAAATATATGTTCTTGACATCCTGTTGTCATGAAGATCCATGTAGACTCCTATTATTTGGAGGAAAACAAATTGAGATTTTGGCTCATAAAATGATGGCATAGCCTCCAAAATTAACATTCACAGCATGTTCCACCAGAAATGACTAACAAAATGTTAGTTCAGGGGTCATTAAAATCCATAATCATAAAATGTTTGTTAATTGAGTTTGGGAATGGTTAGGTTCCCCCAAGGGGATGTTTGTTATATAGTTATTTTTATTTATTTATTTAAATATTTATTGGGTAATCTTACAGGTTGGTTGATTTCGTTTGTTGGGAAGTCGTGCATCTAAGCACAAGGTGACGCAACAATTCTTAGCCCTTAGTAGTAAGAATTAGGTAGAAGTTCTCCTGAAGTAGAGCATCTGGTTTGTTTTCTATATACGACATTCAGGTTGCATTTATATGATACATGAGAGAAGATTATGTTGTAACATGTTTGTTTAAAACTTTTGTTTTTTGCAGGCTCTCTTTCAATCAGATCACTTGAAGTTGCTACTTAGTGTGAGATTAAATCATTGATAGAAGACCATGTTAATGATTTTGAACAATCTAATACCCGAATTACGGCCTCGGTACCAAACCGGGTATACCATGGCCGAAACCTGGCCCAAATTTGAAACCCAGGTTTCGGGCATAATCGGATTCCCGATCCGGAACCTGGGTGAACATTCCTATTTTTTATTGTCCTGGATGGCATCATCATCTATTAATGTGGGCGACTTTGTCACCTTGTGATTAAATCAAGAGAATTATCCCTTATGGTCGCAATAGATCCTAGGCTTGGACGAGAGCCAAGACCCACTTAGCTTACTCACAGGGTGGCTTCTTACCCATGCAAAATTTCTCTACCGTCCTAAATGTTCTAGTGATAGACATGCTCAAATTAATCCCAAGTATATTCAATAGAAGAAATTTGACCAATTACTTAAAGGCTAGATTATTTGTTCCTTGACTGAAGAAGCCTTGGGTCTAGAAATTATGGCACAAGTATGACAAGCTTTACAGAAAGCATATGCACGAGTGTCCTAAGAGCGTCAGCTTTAATTGCAACAACAATTGTGTTACATGCGTAAGACTGCTGAAATCTCCCTCAGTGATTATTTGAGAAAATTTGACAGCATTGGTGGTAACTTAGGAGCCATAGGATCCCCTATACATGACAAACATACAACATTCTCTCTTCTCAATAGTCTTGGCCCCAAATATGAACCTTTTACCACTGCCAAGCTCAAACCCCAAATGGCTTCATATTATGAAATTACCCCCCTTTTCAAACTTATGAAACTAGGCTCAATCTCCATGAAACCGAGAGACCTTTACTCATGTTATATTTCATTCCAACAAACACTTATCTCAAAAGCGATATACTAAATCACAACATCACTAGTTTCACTCCAGTGCACAATAGAGTCAGTTTTCTTTCCAAGCTAAGGGCTTTCATCCACAACATTCTCAAGCCTCTAACGCTAATGGTTCTCCTCAGAAAAATTCAACTAGCAATCATGTCTTGGTTTGCCCAATATGTGGAAAGAAAAGGCATGACGTCCTTCGATACCGGCATCAATTCGATAAAGCTTACCAAGATACTAATGTCCCATAAGTGTTGGCTACCTTAACTTTCTCACAAATGAAGATTGGATGGTAGACACAGAGGCCTCGGCACAGATGACAGCCCACTTTTCATTCGTAGCATGAGTCCAACCTTCATGTTTTAAAGCAGAGCAGACAGTTTTATGTTATTGAGAGAACAAAAAATCTATGCATAGTCACTTTTGTTTACTCTTTGTGCATTCCATTAATGTGATTGGCTGTTTCACTTTTTTTATTTATAAAATAGCTGTTTTGACCAATTATATCAATGGAGTGCAAGGAATACGCAAAAATGATTCTATGTAGTAGAACTTTATAGAGAAATGGGTATCACATTCTAAAAGCTAGCATATTTTGGGTTTGGCTTATGGATACCAACCTTGGATTGAGCAAGCGCAGGGTGATGTGTGGATGAAATATTGCCTCGAGTGTTGGCTCGAGAGGAGAGGATAGGATGGACAGTGTTTCGGTAGGGGCTTGAGATGAGATGGATTAGAGGTGGAGTTATTGAAGGCCACATGTGTAGGAAGGAGTGCATGAGAAGAGGTTGACATGGGTGCACTAGAGTCTAGAAGTGGATCTAGGTTGGAAGTGGAGGAGTGCGGGTCAAGGAGTCTTGGAAGCCATGGTGCTAGAGGGCTTTCATGTGGAGAAGTGGTGGAAGTGTGAGAATTGCCATAGGTGCAAAATCATGTGAATGTGGGGTTTGGGAAGGAACCAATGTAAGTCACTAGGGAATGCATTGGGTGCAATTGAGCATTATTATGTGCAGGTGCCACTGAGGGAAAATAAAGGGAATTAAAAATATGATAGTGATATTCTGAGAAGGTTTATAACAAATGAGAATGGGAGGAATGGCAATGAAGGTTGGCCGTATTTATCAAGGGAAGGTCTCCTCCTTGTAAACCACTCGAGACATATACATGCGTCTAGTAAGTAGATAAAAGCACTTATAACCTTTGTGTTTGGTGCTATATCCCATGATATGGGAGAGATTTTAGGTCAAATTTATTGGTGGTGTTATTCCATAGATAATGGCTTAGCATTGTTAAGTATTTTTATTAAACCAAGAGAATAAAAGAGTCTAAACGGTTGTAACTTAAGGATGCCCAAGTCGTTGATGCCAAAGCTTCTTGTTTACGGATTGAAAGTAAACTATGAAACATGGTAGTAAATTTCATCCAAGTAGTCAATGCATAAAGGTTGGACTCGTGCTATTCATTAAAGTCGATGGCTCTCTTGATGGCTATAAATGGGTTACCATCAAGTTGATAGCATTGACTACTCGGAAACATTCTCCCCAGTCATTACACCTGGAACAATTATAATTGTTCTCATTGTGGCTTTAGTTCATAAATGGGATATTCGCCAATTAGATTTCAAAAATACTTTTTCATATAGGTTCTTAAAAAAATCAGTTTTTATGGATCAACCCCCTAGTTTCATTGGGATTGACTTCCCTAATAATGTTTGTGAATTGATCATTTCAGTACTTTCCTTTTAAAACTTGGCTTCTTTAGTAGTTTTCTAGTCTGATCTTTGTTCTTCTATTCCTCTCTCTTTTATTTGTCATTTGTCTCAAGGATATATATTTTTTATCACTTAATGTGGATGAAATTATTCTCACCGATTCTAATACAATGTTAGTTAATGACTTTATTATTGCTCTTCATCGTTAATTTGATATGAAAGACTTAGGATTGTTACATTATTTAGTTAATCCTTAAGTACACTTGTTTGCGAAGATCATACTTTAAATAAAAGCATGTGTCTAAAAATGAGGGGAAAATAAGCAAAATGCTTAAAGTTCCCTATGCTCAAGTTGTGGAAAGTTCGTGTATGCAATGACAAGTACGAGACCAGATATTTGTCACACAGTAGGATTAATAAGTAGATATCAATCTAATCCAGGTAAGGAATATTGGTAAGTAATGAAGCGTATATTAATGTATCTACAAGGTACTAAAAATATGAAATTGTCCTTTGGAATCAGTGATCTAAAACTAATCGACTATAATGATGCTAATTTTGGAAATGATGTAGATGATAAAAAATCTACAAGTGGATATATATATATATATTTCTATTTGGTAAAACATCAGTTTCTTGGTTGAATAAGAAACGGGGCTATGTTGTTAAGTCTACAATGGAAGTAGAATATATTGCTTGTAGTATTGCAATGAGTAATGCGATGTGAATGATATGCTTTATTGAAAGCCTAAATTTAGGTATATCCATAAAATCAATCAATGTTTTTTGTGATAATCAATTTGTCATTTCATTGATAAAAGTGGAACATAGAGTCTCAAGGAAAAATATATTGATGTGCATTATCACTATATTTTAGATATAGTAAAAAACGGTGAGGTGAAGGTTAATTTTATTTTCTCGACTGAGATGGTAGCATATCCGATGACCAAGGGATTTTCTATGGAGAAATTCAGAGAACATGTGACTAGGATGAGGTTGAGAGATACCTAGCTGAAACAACCTCATCGTAACCTCATACCTAGGTGAAACAACCTCATCGTCAACATGTACAAATCAAGAAATTCTAGGGATGCCTAGATAAATTGAGTAATGGTTATTTACCTAAATGAAATTTTGGTCATTTGTTAAGTTGCTGATAAGATGATTAAGGAAAACTTTAGGAATGGCCTTAGGGTAGTAAATACTTGATAAAATTTCAGAGGAGGTTGATTAACCAAAAAATTGATTGATCATTTGTAAAGTCGCTGATAAGATGATTAGGAAAAACTTCAGGAATAGCCTTTAGAGGAACTACTTAACGAAATAGCTTTTAGAGGAACTACTTAATGAAAATTCAGCATGGGCAGATATACGTGTTATGTATTCGACTGAAGTCGTCAATTGTGACAGGAATATTGATTATTGATCCAATCACAGAGAATTGATGCCGTTTACTAAAATTTTAATAAAATGAAGTCACCCTTTATATGTGGTCAGTGGAAGCACATATGGTAGATGGTGCGATCAGATAAATTAATGATAAAAGCGTGTGCACGTAGAGGCTTGTCATGCTCTAATGCTAATCTGGAGGAGTCCGAAGATGACGGTTGAGTAATAAAAAACTTATATTTGTACCAAGGTAAAATACACAACCGGCACCATTTTGTGTGATCAAGTGGGAGATGTAATTTTAAGGGGTGTAATCACTAAACAGTATACCCCTTGGAATGACAGCCTCTTCATGGTAATGGTTCCCATGGGAGCAATGGTTGAGGAAGTGTTATGAAAAACAACAATTTTCAAATTCTCTAAATATCCATGTATTGTAACACATAGATCTACCAATTCATTCAATAAATTGGTTAGTTGACATTAATGCAATTATATAATAAGAATACACCAATATAAAATAAATTAATTGCATAACACCAATATTGGTAACGAAGGAAAACTCTTTAAAGAACTCTTAAAGGTAAAACTCAATGAGGCAGCCAAACCCAGAAAATTCAATTTTATTTTTTGAAAATTTGTTACAAGTAAGTTCCAATTACAAAACTTTTATTAATTGACATGACAATTGACCTGTTTGGCTCTACCGCAGTAGCAGTCAGAACCTCTAATAATCTTCAAATATTGATTTTTCTCCTAGAACTATAGTGGCTGAAACATAACCACTCTATCTCCAACATGGAGCACAATCATACTTAATGCGAGAAAACAACTAGAAAATTCTATCACACATACACTCAGAAAATAATCTCCAATGTCCCCCAAGGTCGAATCACTCTAGATCCTAATTAATAGGATAGCTTCAATATCTTAACTAGAAGCCGTTTGTAAGACAATGGAACTCTATTGATGGAATGATTATGTTACAACAGATTCTACTAATGGTTTGCTGACACTTGGCAATTTATCTTCTCAGTAGTGATAGTTTCACATTCAAAATCTTCTCTAGATAAGATCAATCTCTTGGAACTCAACTTCAACTGTTTTAACTCACCTAAAACACTTACTAACACCTCTAGATAAAATCAAAACAAACTTTAGGTAAACTCAAAGTATTTTATATTCATCCAAAATATAAATTCCAACACAAGATGATGTCTATCATCTTAGTCACCTAGTCCTAGCCAAACTCTTGCACTTTGCATTTTCAATCTCCCCCTTTGGTGGATTGGTGACAAAATCAACCTTTGATGAATGTAACTTGATCCTATCAAAACACAACCAACAAACTAGGAAACTGAGAAGAAATTCAAAGCAAATAATCACAAATCAAAAATACTGATGTAGAATAGTGACTAAGATTAGTGCCATCAACATCCACAAGTTTAAAAATCTAGATCTAAGTATGTTCTAATCCACCATCAAAATATTTTCAGCAAACACAACATTAAGTCATAAAAAAAAATCATCATGTCCTAATTACAAACCAAATTAAAATTCAAGATAATTAATAATAATAATAAAATCTGCTACTCCCCCTCAGTCAGCTACTGCTACTTTGCTACTCTCCCTCAATGTATATGACTACTCCCCATTTTTGTCAACAAGTTGACAAAGAGTAGCCTATTCAGCATCGAAGGCAATAAGACTCTCTATAACCTACTGCATATCTAGCGATAGTTGAACCAACTTATTATTTACTTGCTCATAGTCAAAGTGAACAACAACAATATCTTGCTCCATCTTAGACTGTTTGGCCTTCAATTTTGTAACAATTGGATCAATTTTCTGTGATAGGAGAGTTAATTGTTCGCACACTTGAGAACTGGGGACCGATGGCTCCAGTGGAGAGGAAATAGACTATGATACGGGGTCTCTGCTTGGATGGCGTAGCTTCAGACTTAACCACTATGATAGCATAAATAGAACCAGCTATCTTCATAGATAACTCATTGTCCCGAAAAGGGATCTTAACCTTGATGGCCAACTTAGTGATTAAGCTTCCAAATGGCAAATCCAACTCCTTATCCACATGTGAGTGGTGAATAATATCAATAGCATGTCTAGAAAAATCTATGGAGCCATCAATAGCCAAGGCATACATAAAATAGGCATGCTCTAGAGGGAGCTCAGTCTGACGACTAATGGGCCAAAGATTTGACAAAATAATTTTGGCTAAAAGTCTGAATTTAGGGAGCATGACATTGATTCGAAGTCTATGGACCTAAGGATTCCACTTTGGGCCTTAAGGGTCAACAAAACGATTGCACATGGCAATTTTTTGTTGGAGAACCCATGCCTTGATATGGATATAAGGGCGAGTCCACAAAAAGTAGATCAAATAACTTCTTAAGAATGGCAGGAGAAATCTCAATGATGGTTACCCTAACAACATAAATTATGTTATGGTCATCCAAGTTGAAGTGAGCAATATTGGAATAAAACTCTCTAACTGTCTCAACACACAGAGTAGGTGAGGAGTGTGTGAGATTTTCCCAATTTCTATCCATAAAAATTCGACAAATAATATCATACTCAGTGGATGGGAAATCAACAAGACTAATGTCTCTCTCACCTAGAACTAGTCTATGAGAGAAGATATTTCTATATGCAACTTCAACTTTTGGTGAATTGAAATGCTCATACGCAGTACCAGACCGTTGAGGTGCAGAAGGAGTGGTAGCAGGAAGCCCTTCCTCCATTGGAGGCTCTTCCTCAGTTGAAGAATTTTCGGGTGTTGGAACATTTGTGAACTTCCTATTGGCACAATCCTTGAATTTAATCTGTGAAGAGTCAGTGATACTGTTATAATTAGAAGAAATAGATATGAAACCTATGTATGTAGTGTAAAAGGCAATAGGATCCTCCTTTATTTGACATGGCCAAAACAGCTAATGATCTCAACTCTATAATGCAGTATGATTAGGATGAGATATATGCATGAATGCATGTAAAAGACTTGACAAAATGCCTAAAGCTTTTAGTTGAGACAAAAGGTCAACCACCTGGTGGGCAATCCACCAAATCTGAAACGCATAATGCCATAACCCACCAAAATCCATCCTTAATACATAAAGTTTAAAAGAAACTCAGAACCCAATCATCATGTAAGACAACTCAAAACTCCAAACCAAGAGATTCAGACCGAAACACTAAATGCCCATGTAAACCCGAAGCCAAATCCAAATGGATGAGAACCAAACCCTAGAAAAAACGGAAGAGGAGAAAAGGGAATTTATTGTGACTGAGAATCACGTAGAGGATGATGTCTGTGCAATTTCTAGGGGACGAAGTGATCTAAAACACGAGTAAATGTAGGAACTTGTATTCAGCTAAGGCACATAGAGTGAGAGATGTGAGAGAGTGGACGATTGACTTTCGGGGGCAATGGTGCTGGGCAACTAAGTCTTAGACTTAGTAAGTGAATTTGCCACGCACATGAGCCTATGGCTCAGAGTCTCACTAGGACTTTTACCTCAATAATATGACTCCCAGACATATATTCTTGAACAAAAAATGCAGAAAAGTACCCATGTAAAAAAAATACCAAAAGAATAATAAACCAAAAACAAAACCAAAATAATCTCAAAAATAATAAAAAATTAAGATTGAGCCAAAAATAAAATTTAAGAAAATCAAATTCAATCAAGTCAAAGCACTTGTCTAAGTGCATCACATGTCCAAGCATATATAACAATCACACAACCAAAAAAGTAAAATGAATGTGAACTCCCCATATGTTCATCATGACCAAAGTCCATGTGGGTGTGTGAGCGAGGTTACTTACCCTCATAAAGAAATATTTCATTTTTATATTTTTTTTATATACCTTCTTTTTCTTTTTCTTTTTTATATATTTATTTTGCATAGATACTCCCACATGGTTTATCTCTCACCTTAAAGGTCAAACTTTATGCTAGGGTCAAGATACTTTGAAAGAATATCTTCTCTAAACATATGTTGCTCAACCCTTGACATGTCTATTTTATTGCTCATCTTTTTCCACAGTGAATAGAGCAATGATTTTTTTTTTCTTTAAGAACTAAAGGGATAGATCCGCGTAGGGTGTTTGACCTTTTCCCTTAATGATGAAATACCAACTTTTTCTATTTAGATCAAATCTTTATATTCGGCAAGAAGGGACCTCTTGATTTTTAGTACTAAGTTCAACTAATATTAGTCAATTTAAGGTATAGACTCCCCCTTTGGACAACATCTATGCAACTTTATGGAACATACATAATGAAGCAAAATATGGAAAATAAGTTCCTTACAGTGCACTAGAGTTTTATATTGGCAAAATGAGTCATAGGATCTACACTCCCGTTGTAGATTGCACAAAAATAGAGAGATGTTCCGGCTTCAAGTATAGGAAGTGTGAAGACCCAAGTACTCAAGACTTGGCACACCAAGCATGAACTTTGCTCAATTGAACAAAAATAAAACAGAAAAACAAATCAGAATCATGTAAAATAATGTAAAAATGAAGCAAAACAACAATATGTGAAATGCATGTCCGAGGCTAATGATGTGCAGAAAATAATAGAAAATGCAAGTGATATCACTTAATGTCACACACACCTATGACTATTTTTTAAAAACTCGAACCTTAAATTATCTAATGGTTTAGTAAACAAGTTAGGCAATTGATGCTTAGTGGGCTCGACCAAGTCTCTAATGAAATTGTGTCTAATGTCTATTTACTTGGTCTTAGAGTGCTGAACAAGATTTTTGAAGATATTAATTGCACTTGAGTTATTACAATAAATAGTCATAGTATCTTAAGAGAACCTATAATCTTGAAGCATCCTTTTCATCCAAAGTAGTTGAGTGCAACAACTTCTATCTGCTATATACTCGGCTTCAGCAGTAGACAAGGAAATTAAAATTTTCTTTTTCTCATCCAAGTTACAATATTTCCACCTACATAAAAAATCCCTGAAAAGTACACTTTCTATCATCAGCATTTCCAGCCCAATCCGCATCCAACTAGCTAGATCTTCTGATGAAAAGAGTCCTATAAGCTTGTCCTCTAGTGAAGTCATGTTCAAGTAAATAAGTTGTCAGTCTTTCATACCAAGCACAAGGTGCTTGTTTTAGCCCATAGAGAGCTTTCTTCTACCTATTGACTCAATTTAAAAATTGTTTTAGAATTACTCCCAAGTATAAGAGTTGTCAAGTAGTAATAGGGAAGTCCCTAAGTCATTTTCTCAAAGAACGATTAGTTTAAAATGCAAATTCATTCACTATCAAATTAAAATAAAATTATTAACTAAGGCTATCTACGATGATATTCACAATGAGAATTGATTTTTTGTGGACATTATAAAAAATGCCCTCATTTCCTTTTTGCATGAGATGGTGAATGAGTGCTAAAAATATGCAAGAAAAGTGAGTAAAATAAAGTGTTAACACGAGTGGAGAATAGAGAATATTTAGCTAGCAAGTAATAATTTTCGCTCTAATGCACATTGACGCTACTTCAATCGCTTTCATACATTAAATGGATCTGTGAACGTGCATTGATTAAATTATAATTATCCTCGCTTAAGAAGCTAAACCACATTCATCAATGTCATCTAATCCAATGTTTCTAAGCAATAAAAGGAAGTTCACGAAATTTACATTCTAAGGGACATTTAGCAAACATCATGTGTGCCAACCCAAAAGCCACTATTTTCCATCCAATAGAGTTCAATCTAAACCAGAAAAAATTACACTACTTAGACTAATCAACTTCAATGAAGATAATCTAACATTAAGGTCCAAACAATCCCAAGCAACCAACATAAATCAAGCAATAGTGGTGTGAAGATGACTGAAAACTACAAAAGAAATCACATACGACCGAAAATAAATTCAAACGTAATAGCTACTGAAAGTATTCGGCTAAATTGATAATAAACTGAATGAGAACAATTTAATGTAAATGAAATGTAAATAAAAACTTGAATCAAACACAAAGCAAGGGAAATGTAAAAACTGAAAACATGGAAATGAGAAAAAATGGGTTTTCGGAGCTTGATGAATTCTCCAGCAAAAACCACCGAGTGCATGCTCCCCCTTCCATTTTCTCCCACTTTTCTAGTACCCAAAGCATTGCCTTTATGTGATTTGGACCAACAAAGCCCAAATTCGTAACTCTCCAACTGCGTCTTCCCAATAGAGCAAAACTGCTCTTTGCCTTTCATTTTTTCAAGACCCAATACAACTCTGAAACTTGCATCTGTGTTCTAGGCTGGAGCTGGCGTGATTTCCATTTGATGCAGGGGCTGTATGTCAGTTAATTTTCGCATGGAGCAGGGGCTATATGTCCAAGAAGGGAAAGAGTAGCAGGACTTTTCGTGAGGTGCTTCCATATGTTGGTTTGACGAGATAAACTTTCCATAAATTGAAGACCATGTGTCCAGATGAAGCTGTTGTGAAGTAGGTCCATCGGTGAGTAGCAGGGGCTAGACGGGCTTGATGTGAAGGGTGAAGCTGAATTTACTTTTAACGCAGGTGGACGTGGTCCTCTTGAAGATAATTTCTGTGATTTACTCGTTATACTTTTAGGAGAAGTAAGCATGCTTATAGTCAAAAGTTGCTCTGCATATTTTCCTGATTTGCGTGTTATGCTTTAGAAGAGCCGAGTCCACTTTGAAGATAAGGGAAAAAGCAATGCTACTTTCCGTTTGACACAGGTGCTTGAATTTTCCATGTTGAAGTCAATTCCACGGAATGCTTTATTCATTGTTGAAGACCACTTGAAGATCAATTTACGTGTTGTGCTTTTGGGAAAAAAAGTCAAGGTGGGTCTACTTTGAAGATAAGCATGCATGAGAGCAAAAAGTTACCTCCTCCTCATATTACCCGTGATACATTGTTGTGTTCTAGTTGAAGAAAGAGTCAAGGTGGGTCCGAAGATAAGCCAAACTTCTTCATGTGGTGGTGTGCTTTTGACACAGGTGGACCCCAACTTGGACCATTCCATGTTATGCTTTTGGACTTAAGCATGCATCCTTTCCAAAACACAACTGCTGCCAATGAAACTATCCATGTTGAGGGCTGCTTGACCGCATGTATTTGTTTAGTGCTTCAGTGTGGTGATGGTTAGAATGTGTATGCAGCAATTGAGACAAACCAACTTGTAGACTCCGCATGCGTCCAGCTTTTCCGTGTGACTGGAAAATTGCTTTTCCACATGATTTATTGCATGTAATGCTAAATGGCAGGTCCTCACTTTGAAGATAAGCATGGAGCCTTGTGTGAAGTGCTTTGGAGTTTTGTCAAGCTTGCAGGGTCCACGTTCAGCATCACAATTTTGAATTTGCAACGGCGTGAGTGAAATGCATTTTCAGTCGCATGAATCCGTCAAACGTGTGTCTTCCGTGTGGAAAGTTCTGCACGGCTCACCTGCATATGTGCACAACAATTAACTTCCTCAATTTCTTGTAATAAATTAGAGATTAAGATCATAAAATTAGGTTGTTATCAATTGAGTTAGAATTTATTTATTGAGGCCAAACCCATTCAATTACTAGTAAGAAAAGTGTGATTGACTCGAATTTAAGTGCAAAATAATCATAATATTATAGCTCAATCACCTATAAACATGAACATAACAGAGATGATTAATGAAACCTTCAGGTTATTCAACATATACCTCTTCTTGTAGAATGTCATTTGAAAATGCACTCTTGACATCCATTTGATATAACTTGAAATTTAGATGACAAGTAATGGCAAGAAGTATGTAGACTGATTTTAAACGAGCAACCGAGGCAAAGGTTTCATCAAAGTCAATTTCTTCCACTTGTGCATAGCCTCGTGCAACCCGCCTAGCCTTGTTTCTTATAATGGTTCCATGTTCATTTGACTTATTCTTGAAGATCCACTTGGTTCTAATGATGTTGTAATTTTTAGGTCTAGGTACCAACTCCCCAACATCTTTCTTGTGAACTAATGAAGTACTTCATGCATGGCATTGACCCAACTTTAATCATCTAAGGCTTCATCTACTTTCTTGGGTTTAATCTGCGACAAATAACACACAAAAGAAACTTGATTTAGCACTATTTTTCGAAATCTCATACCTTCATCCAGCTCACCAAGAATGTTCTCTCTTGAATGGTTCTATGTAACTCTTAAGGAGTGTTCTTTGTCCTGTGGAGAAGGAGAATTTTGGAGTTTGTCCCATGTGGTTTTCATCACTTTTCTCTTGTGCACACTCTTCAACAGCTCGGCCTATCTCTTCTAAGTTTTCAAGTTCCTTTTTAATGTCTCGACTGACTCAACATCTACAACCACATTGATAGATTCTATGACTGTTTTTGTTCATAGGTTGTAGACTATATAAACCTTACTATTAGATGAATATCCAAGGAACACCCCTTCATCACTCTTGCTATCAAATTTATGTCAGTTCTTACAATCTTGCAAGATGGAGCATTTGTTGTTCAAGACTCTAAAATATTTGACAGTGTGCTTTTTATTTTTTTACATGCCATAAGAAGTATGTTTGGTGATGGTCCGTAGAACAACTGTATTTATGATGAGACTTGCCATGTTTATAGCTTTTTCCAAAAAATACAAAGCCATTTTCTGGCTGTTCAACATGGTTCGTGCCATTTATTGAATAGCCCTATCTTTCCTTTCAACCACTCCATTTTGTTTAGGAGTGATAGAAGTAGAAAACTCTTGGTGAATATCCTATTCATCACAAAATGAGGAAAGTATTCTCAAATTCATTACCATGATCACTATAAATTATAGAGATAGAAAGATCATTCTCTATTTATAGTCGGTAAGGTTAAACATTTCATATATTTCTCTTAAGAGGATGATCCAAGTAAATTTGAAAAAAATCATCCATAACAAGCATAATATACTTCTTTTCACCCAAGCTTTTCAGTTTGTGTTGGACCCATCAAATCCATGTGAAGTAGCTCAAGTGGCCGAGATGTAAGAATATCTAAAACTTTCTTATGTTGTACTCTTCCCTCTTGGCATGGTTTACAAACCATCTTTTTGACTTTAAGAGACTTAGGCAAACTTGCAACAACTCCCCTTTTTGAGAGTTTTGATAAGTCTCTAAAATTAATATGACCGAGTCGTTGGTGTCATAGCTTGGCTTCATCCAATAGAACTCTATGGCAACACAATTGGGATATTGAGGAGACTACATAGCAATCATCGGATGTTCTAGTGCTTTCCAAGATCTATTCTCCAGCATTGTTGTAAATGTTGGATTGATCATTTGAAAACTATACGAAAAGATCATCATAACAAAATTGACTAATGCTTAGTAAGTTAGTTTTAAGATCATCAACAAATAAAATATTATGAAAAATAGGTAATCCAGGTATTTCAACTCCCTTTCCCTTCAACAATGGACTTGCTACCATCTCCAAAGGTCACAGTGCCTCCACTACTCAACTCGATCTTCTTGAACAAAGTCTTGTCATTGGACATATGTCTCGAGCATGTGCTGTCCAGATACCAAATGCAATTATCCATCGACTTAAGGGTTGTGAGAGCAACTAGGCATACGACATATTGTTTTATCACCCATTTTGCTTTTAGTTTTGAGCAATTATTTTCATCATCACCACTTTATATGATCTTTTCCTTGTTGTGAAGACAAAATTCAGATAGTTCACCTAGCTTTAGGCTTATAGAGGTTATTTAATGACTTAACTATTGAATTTAATTTTCAAGAGTCTTTGCCTTCTTCTTTGACTTTCTCACACCTCCATTTTTCTACAATTTGCTCAAATTAAAGAAATATGACCTTATATGATTAGAAATACAACAATGATGACAAATATGTATAAACTTACCTTTCAAACTTACCTCGGTTTAACTTCTTTGGGGTTGATCTTTCATGTAGTTTTTCAAGATGATTTGACTTTGAAGTGACTTCTTTTGGAGCATACATAACTTGACTTCATTTGACAAAGACGATACTCTTAGAGATAGAGGTAGCGGATGATGAGGTATGAGGATTTTTATCTTGGGAAGTTGTATACCCAAACCAGTACGGTCATAGCTGGACTTTTGAATACTTAACATCTCATCCAATTTGTAAGTTGCTGATTTTTGTTGACACTCTTCAATTCTTTGTCTAGTGCATACTTTGAGCCTTCAATCTCCAAATCTCAACTTCAGGAATTTTTAATGCCTCCAAAAGATTATTTTGTATATTCTCCATTGCTGTAAGTTTATTGTACAGCTTCTTGTTAATCTTTTTCGGCTTGATCACTTCTTCATATCAATCATTATAAGCCTATTGTATGCTTAGCTTATGGTCAGCATCAACAAGAGTTATATCCGAGTCACCATCATCAGATTCACTTTCAAATTTAGCTGGCATAATCTCAAGAAAATATTCAACAACAGTAATAAATGCCGTAAAGGAACTTTCATCATCCAAAAATGAACTAGAAACTTCAGATTCAGAACTGTCACTAAGTGTGATATTTAATACTTTTCCCTTATTTTTCTTAAAATTTGGGCACTCCACTCTTATGTGACCATATTTAGAGTATTCATGATGCTTCACTTTGTCCTTTTTCTTAGATTTTCCTTTATTTTATTTTTTGCAGGAAATTCCTTACCTCCTTTTTGTTTTCCACTAAATTTCTTGTTAAACAAAATTTTTTTGAATTTCCTTACTAACATTAAGTTTAGCAAAAAAATTATTAAAACTATAATCTTCCAGCATTTTAATCTCCTCAAATTTTGAGGTTAACATCTGTAATTTCGAATGTTTTACAATTATTGTGCCTTCATGTGTAACCTTCAAAATATCATAGACTTCTTTGGTAATCTTACACATGGAGATTCTTTTAAATTCTTCGGGAGATACATTTATGAAAATAGCATTAAGTTATTTGCTATTCTAGTTGTAATTGTTGATCTCATCTCTAATCCAAGCATCCAGAGTTGTCTTGGACTTAGTCCATCCAAGCATCTAGAGGATGGGAAAAGCCTTCATACAAACTTTTCAATAAGCATACTTTTCCCCATCAAAGTGTGGTGGGGCTAATAACGATGACGAGATGATCTACAGGGACATGAATCACACTCGAATGAGTGAACCATGACCTGATGTCAATTTAAATTCCCTAAATATCATTGTATTGTAATACAAAGATCTACTAATTCAATCAATAAATTGGCCAATCAATATTCATGCCATTATATAATAAGAATACACCACATAAAATAAATTAATTGTATAACACCAATATTGTTAACGAAGGGAAAACCTTTAAAAAACTCTTTAAATGTAAGACCCTATGGAGTAGTCAAACTCAAAAAAGTGAATTTTATTATTTGAAAATTTGTTGCAAGTTTCAATTACAAAATCTTTATCAATTGACTCTCTTACTTGACACAACAAACAACTCATTTGTCTATACTACAGTAACACCCAGAACTTCTAATGATCTTCAAATATTGGGCTTTTCTGCTGGAACTCTAGTGGCTGAAACATGATTACTTTATCTCCAACATGGAGTATGATCACACTCAACGAGAGAAAACAACTAGAAAATCCTGAGAATTTTCTCATACATAAGCACTTGGAAAATACTCTCCAATATCCCCCAAGGCCGAATCACTTCATATCCTAATTAATAAGATAACTTCAAAATCTTATCTGGAAGCAGTACTTTGTATGACAATGAAATTTTGATGACAGAATGATTATGTTACGAAGGATTCTACTGAAGGTTTGCTGACACTTGACACTTATCTTCTCAGCAATGGCAGTTTCACATTTAAACTTTTATCGGGATAAGATCAATCTCTTGGAATTTGACTTCAACTGTTTTGAATTATCTAAACCACTTACTAACAAACTCTAGATAAAATCAAAACAAGCTTTAGATAAAATCAAAGTATTTTACATTCCTCCAAAATACAAATTCCAACACAAGATGATGTCTATCATTTTAGTCACCTAGTTCTAGCCAAACTCTTGCACTTTGCATTTTCACTTTTGATTTAGTCAAAAGGTTATGTCACTTATCAATGGTTGTGCCCCTTGCCAACCAATGCCTCATGGTATATAAATAGAGACTATTTGTGCACAATTAACACATTTGACAAAAACCATCACGGGAGTGTTATCATAATGCCAAAACTCTATTAATTTCCTTTCTAAAAAATTCTAGAAGACTCAATCAACAGTTTTGTTGGAAGGTTTTCCGATAGAGAAAGAGAGACTGGGGAGAATCCGGGGGAGAGAGAGAGAGAGAGAGCAACTGAGATAGGTTTGTGACTGATGAGTTCTTAGCCTTTAACAGAGGATAAGTGAAAGTGAGCTTTATTGGATAGTCATTGGATCTAGGGGTGGGCTCCGACTTTGACAAAGTCAAAATGCCCACCTTCGACCTTCGACTCCTGGAATTAGAGATAGATATGCACTCTAACTCCAATCAGAGATCAATATGCATTCCGACTCCTATCGAAGTTCGGTGTTGAGTTGAAGTGGGCTTCACCTCTTTAGGCTTGATGGCCCTAATCAGATTGGGCCTGGGCCCACGACCCAATATAAAATACTGTCAAAAATCTAAAATATTTGTAAAAAAAGTAAAAAGGTTAAAATTTAAATATGATGATCACATCAAGAAAATAAGTGAATTAATGTGTGGAAATGATAAATTTAAATTTACAGTACCAAAATATAAATAATATCATAGATTTGATTCAAATAGACACAGTCCTGCATCAGTTCTGATAGTCCATACATTTGAGTCGATGACTTGATAGTGATTTCTTGCATGAAGTTTTACTGATCAGAAGCACTATCTTTATTTTTAAGTCATTTAACTATAGACTTTTAAACCATCAACAAAGTGATACATGACATAAAATATGACACATTATGAACTCACCTCCACCTCTAACTCTAGCAAGTTTTGGATGATGGTATTGAGTTTCTCACCTATAAAGGGGCCATGGGGTTTTCCATTTCAAAAATGCCATCTTAGTCATCCACAATTAGTCTGGGGTTCACAGTTAGGTCTATAAAATTATATAAATTATAAGTTAAATAATGAAAATATTAAAATTTAAGTAATCATTTAAAACCATAAACTTATCTGATTCAAGTTTATAGCTCTCAGCGTTAATGGTATCTACTCCAATGGGCGTTGAACTTAAGCAGTTTTGTGTGCAAATGAGGGTCTCGATAGTGGTCGGAGACAATGAAATCGATAAGCATCTAAGACATGATCTATGGTGCTAAACACTGACCCAGAGGCAATCGTAATGATAGGAATGGCTAGCACATCCCTAGCTATTTGAGAAAGGACTAGAAACTTGCAAGAAAAATTCACCTTTTACCAAGTTAATATCTGGAATGTTGCACTAGGTGCCTCGACATCTTCCATAAAGTAACACTGAACTTCAAATTTACACTGCATAATATTCTTCGATACGTGGATTTGATGATACCGTAGCATCAAAAGATTTGAACTATATGCATGCGTGTCATCTAAGGAAGATGTTGAGTCGGTCGAGCGTGAGGAGCTAGCACCTTTGGTTGAAGATTGACCACTACTGTTGTAATAACTATATAAATAATCAATATCACATTTAAGCTCTCTAATAAACTAGCAAGCGTTCTCATCACCAAGGATGTCCCTAATCAAAAATTCTACAATCGCTAACTTATATTGGGAGTCAAGGATCGCGGCCACAAATAATAATCTATTTATCTTCTCAACATCTCGCCAATATTTATTATATTTCATCCTTATAGTTATACCATTCAACAGACTCACACTATCATACAACTCTGTTGCAAGTGGTCATAAAGCCCCGAAAGCTCATCGAAAGTACATGTTCGCAGTAGGATATTTTGTCCAAGATATCGGCATAGTTGTGTTATAAAATAACTTCAAAAATCGAACATAATATCTGATATTGACCCAATCAATTGTGTTTGGTGTACTGAGCCTCTTTCTCCCGTAATTGACTCTAGCAAAGGATACCTCAAGCCCCTATCCTCGACCTTCATCCACTCGAACTCGTTCTGGTACTTCTTTGCTACATCCAACATCATGTATCTAGAGTTCCATTGAGTTGAAACGTTCAACTGTAACATATTGGAAGATAGGATCTCAAGCTATTCGACTATTACGTTAAACTGGTGGAGTCGTTTGGGAGAAGTCCTCACATATCTTACAAGGTTTGGACTTTAGTAATGGAATCATCAACCTCCTTTAATTTTTCAGAAATTATGAGGTTGATGATATAAGCACAACATCGAACATGGATAAGCTGGTGCTCATGAATGATATCCTCCTTTACCGTCATATTCCGCTTGAACCAATCAATGGCAGTGTCATTCGTACTGGCATTGTCAACTATGATACAAAGCACTTTTCTGATCCATTATTCCTTTATATAGTCATCCATCTTCTTGCCAATAAATGAACTGTTATGATCAACTATTTTTTTGAAGTCGATAATTCGCTTATGCAACGTCCACTCATTGTCAATAAAGTGGGTTGTGATACACATGTAACCCATATTCTGTATAGAGGTCCATGTATCAATCGTAAATGACACTCTCTGGCCAATGACAACAAACATTTCCTTCATCTATGCCTTTTTTTGGCATGCCTCTTAAAACAGTCGCGCATCATCATATATCGTGAAGGCATGGAAAATTATGGCTCAATAATGTACACAAATTTGCGGAAGCCTATTTTATTAATTGTGGTTTGATCTCTGTAAGCATATCCCTTAACAGCTTCTCACTGTATTAAGAGATTGACATAATTTTAATCTGCGTGCCATTAGTACCTGTAAAAGTCTTGTAACTCAGCTTCGTCTAATTAGTTGCCACCAATCCTTTGTGTATACCATTGGCAGCCCGTAAGATGTGCTATTAATACAAATGTCCCTTACTTCTTCAAATGACAACCGCATAGTTACCCACAGTAGTGGAATCGAGCATGCTGGCTCTCACGATCATCGGGAATTTTGGTGAAATATTCCCAAGTCCACGACCTTTTTTTACTAGGTCGTGGTTGTTGATCGATCTCAACCTTCATAAACTCATTCTCCTTATTAATCATATCAATATCTTCTAGATCTATTGAGACTCGACTACATGCACATGAGGTAGTTGCTTCAGATAGGATCTATGGCCTAAAGTACCTATCGATCAATGGTTGTGCATCATCCTCTTGTGGAAGTTCGGGCGACTGTGAGAAGGTGTAGCATCCATAGTTTGCTTAGCCTTGGTATAAAATTATATGACACAATTAACAAACAACCGTCATTTAACATGTTATGAAAATTATTTACATATTGAAAAGGAAAAATATATATGTCTAGTCATGTTTGTGGTTTTAAAAATAAATAAAACTCAAAAACTAAATGTTCACTTGAACGAACAATCTATGTGAAGTTCGCTCAAGCCCCAATCGAACGAGCATCGTGCAAATGTTGTCTGGAATAAAATTTAAAAAAAAAACCCAATTTTTTCTAAAAGTTAGATCCTCCAATTCTTAAATTTAACAGCCTAAAAATCAAAATCATTGACATGCAAACAAAAAATCATTGAAATGAACAACAAATCATACACATTTCACAAATTTCAAACCACAATGTGACAATTAAATGATTTTGGAATCCTAAAATTCTATAAAAAAAACTAAGAGAGTGAGTGGCTTACAAATACAATCAATTGATGAACTCACGAAGGTGGCTCGTGGTGACCTTAGCCGATGGCAGACGATTAGGAAGGTGAAGCACATTGTGGAGAGGAGGGAGATAAAGGGAGTTGCAGGTGTTGTGCAAAAGTGAGGGGGGTAGAAGGGGTTCCTGCATTTTGAACCCCATTCTTCAAGAAACGACGTCGTTTCACTTCAACCATAAAATTGTTTAGTAACTTTAGTAATGGGTACTGCGTTTTGGACCCCCTTATGAACGAAAAGACATCGCTTCTCTTGAAGTGGAATGACACTGTTTTGATTATGTGATTTAAAAAAAAAAAGATTGGAGTTCAGAGTCTGAGTTTGGAGCCAATATGGGCTCGAGACTCTGACTCCAACTTCGAGTAGGGGAGTTGGAGTCGAAGTCTTGTTAGAATTCAGACGGAGTCAGAGTGTAGAGGTTTTTGCCCACTCCTAACTGGATCTATGATAAGTACATGAGACTATTGACATGTCTCCTTCTATTTAGTGGTGTAAAACTTAGTTTGTCACCTCATCTGGTTTTAAGATTTTCTCATGTATTTGTACCTTTCTAGGATTGATTTGAGATTTTGTATTTTTTTTTGGAAAAATCAAAATTTAAAGACTTCAAAAAATAGAAACATATTTCTTGTTTTTTCTAAAATGTTTCTTAAATTTCAATGGGAAAAAAAGTCAAATTTTCAAGTGGCTGTGGGACCAAATTTTCAAATCCAATTTACTGCGAAACTGTTGTTGGTTGCTGAGTTATAACTTAGAGCACTAGTAGTGGGCTCAACAATCTTTAGCTAAAATTTAGCTAAATAATTCACTTTTATAAATTTTAACTAGTCACTTTTTACAACATCAAATAATAAGCTCAACAAATCTTTCACCATTCTATTAAAATATTAATTTTTTGGACAACAGTAAATGTTTAATAAATTGTAAATGTTATAACTTCTTTTATATGTTTATTTATTAATTTGATGTACTCTATGTCCTCTTGATGGTTTAAATGCAGTAACGATCGCATCAAAAATGTGAAAGAAGCTTGAAAATCTAAGCTGCAAAAATTGCATAAAAAATGTAGAAAAAAAATAATCAAAACTTGAGAATCTAAGTTGTAGAAATCGCATAAAAAAACAAATAAAACCAGAAAAATTAAAATGAAAGAAGAATCCAGTATTATTTTACTCTAAAAATAATGCTTAGCTAGTGAAGTTGGCTCAACAAATTTGACTAGCCATTTAGTTGAAGGCCAAATTTACTGTAATTTTATTAAGTTCATTGTAGAACTTTTTTCCACATTTTCACTATTTTTTAACTATATTTTAACTTTATTAAACCCACTAACAGTGATCTTATAAGTTTCGACACCGCGATGGGAAGCTGATCAGCATCACACTCATGCAGATCAATGTCTTTTACGACAGGAAGTTGACGGCCCAGCACTTTGTTGGACTCACTGAGCANGTGTAGAGGTTTTTGCCCACTCCTAACTGGATCTATGATAAGTACATGAGACTATTGACATGTCTCCTTCTATTTAGTGGTGTAAAACTTAGTTTGTCACCTCATCTGGTTTTAAGATTTTCTCATGTATTTGTACCTTTCTAGGATTGATTTGAGATTTTGCATTTTTTTTTTGGAAAAATCAAAATTTAAAGACTTAAAAAAATAGAAACATATTTCTTGTTTTTTCTAAAATGTTACTAAAATTTCAATGGGAAAAAAGTCAAATTTTCAAGTGGCTGTGGGACCAAATTCTCAAATCCAATTTACTGCGAAACTGTTGTTGGTTGCTTAGTTATAACTTGGAGCATTAGTAGTGGGCTCAACAATCTTTAGCTAAAATTTAGCTAAACAATTCACTTTTATAAATTTTAGCTAGTCACTTTTTACAACATCAAATAATAGGCTCAACAAATCTTTCACCATTCTATTAAAATATTAATTTTTTGGACAACAGTAAATGTTTAATAAATTGTAAATGTTATAACTTCTTTTATGTGTTTATTTATTAATTTGATGTACTCTATGTCCTCTTGATGGTTTAAATGCAGTAACGATCGCATCAAAAATGTGAAAGAAGCTTGAAAATTCAAGCTGCAGAAATTGCATAAAAAATGTAGAAAAAAAATAATCAAAATTTGAGAATCTAAGTTACAGAAATCGCATAAAAAAACAAATAAAACCAGAAGAATTAAAGTGAAAGAAGAATCCAGTATTATTTTACTCTAAAAATAACGTTTAGCTAGTGAAATTGGCTCAACAAATTTAGCTAGACATTTGGTTAAAGGCTGAATTTACTGTAGTTTTATTGAGTTCATTGTAAGACTTTTTTCCATATTTTTATTATTCTTTAACTATATTTTAACTTTGTTGAGCCGACTCTTATAAGTTTGCTCTCGTAAGTTTCGACACCGCTATGGGAAGCTGATCAGCATCACACTCATGCAGATCAGTGTCTTTTACGACAGGAAGTTGACGGCCCAGCACTTTGTTGGACTCACTGAGCACCACGCATCTGTTGCTACTTCTGCTTCAAAATCAAAAAGGGCAAGCGGGTTTTACATTTCAAGCATGGAGGACGAGGAAAATAATAAGAAAAGGAAGCAGAAGAAGCAAGGTAAGAAAGCCGTCGTTGTTGAGAGGCCCCGACGAGTGGCTAGAGAACGACCGCATTCACCAACAGAGAAACAAGAAGAAGATGACATAGAAGATATTGTTAAGTGGAGTTTCAGCGGGGATGAAACCCAGAAAATTAGGGAATGTTTGTTGGAGTGGTACGACCTGAACAAGAGGGACCTGCCCTGGCGCTCAAAGAAATTAGATTCATCATCACCATCACAACCACAGGAAGAAAGGGCTTATGGGGTTTGGGTTTCGGAAGTAATGCTTCAACAGACGAGGGTTCAGACTGTCATTCAATACTACAACCGTTGGATGCACAAATGGCCAACCCTTCACCTTCTCTCTCAGGCTTCTCTTGAGGTAAAGAAGGCTCCTTTTATTTTTATTTTTCTCTAATTTAAACAAAACCGTCTCTATTTGTTTCGTTGGTTCATACAAGATTGAGAACTCTAGTCGTTTTAATCTTGTGAGCAGGAGGTGAATGAAATGTGGGCTGGTTTGGGGTACTACCGCCGTGCACGTTTTCTGTTGGAGGTATTCTCTCATCATTTGCCATTGTCTCGTCCTTGTTTTCCTTTCAAAATTAGCTTTTCCTGCTTTGCAGAAAAAACTCGCGTTCTTTAATTGACGGTTCTATTTTTTTTAAGACTCAATTTAGAACGCATGAAACGCATTGCCTCGATTTCTTGTTTTCTTTTTATGAAACCTACTCTAATGACCATTTTTGGCTACGCACCACCTGAACAAAGGTAGATTATTTACTCTGCTTGATTACCATTGGAGTAATGATGGACAAACAATTTTTTTCACTTTTCAGTTATAAATCGGAGTACTTTTGTAAAATAATAATACCCATCATTTAAAATACTTTTGTAATTATTTTATGAGTTATTTTACAAAAATGCCCATCATTTAAACTATGATTGCGAAAAGGGTTGTTAAAAAAGTTGTGTTTATCAGTTTCCATACCCATAAATTGTTGCCTTTTCTTCCGAAGCCCCTTTTAAGGTATCTTACACGATATGTTATGTTCACAAGTTTTTCGTGTTTTTGTGTTGCATTCATCTACTATGCATATGATGTGAATGTGTTTTAAGTTACGAAAAGTTACGAGTAGGGAGAAAAATATGTATGCGTGCATATGTATGCAATGGAAATCTTTAGCTACTGCCCAAAGGAACAAGTTTTGAAAAAGAGACGTTTAAGTTCATCCATTGTTTTTATCCTATAATTTTCATCCAAACTTGGAACTGTCTAGTTCTCAGTCTTCTATAATGATCTTTTACATATTTGGTGGTGGAATGTTATTCTCATCCATGCTGTCAATCTTTTCACAAGCTTATCAAGTGCAAACCATCAGGACCCCTCTTATATTTTTATATTTTATGGTTTCTATTCTTGTCTAGGTTGAGCTTAGTAGTCAAAACTTAAAAAGCCTTTTAAGTCCCATCATGGTTGGCTACTAAATGTCTATATATAAATGTATCTATTAAATTGAGTATGCATACTTAATTATTTTTGTAAGTAATGCAAAATTTTATCGAAAGTGCAAAGGGGCACAACTCTAAGTACACAAGAAGTATACAAAAAGATACACCCAACTAGCAAGAAGGTGAAAAGAGCAAATTTTTTAAAATCTAAAAGGTTGGAAACATGGGGGCTGTTGTGAGCTTTCGTCCAAGCATAAAGATTGTTAAGCAATATGGCTTATAGTTCCGCCATCGTTCTCTCCGAGTCTTCAGAAGCTCGGGTATTACTACTCCAAGTACGCAAGAAGTATACAAAAGGATACACCCAACTAGCAAGAGGTGATTAAGAGCAAAAATCCTTAAAATCTAAAAGGTTGGAAAAATGGTTATTGGGCTTTTGCCTCTCCTTTTTCTCTGTTATTGGCCAGCCGCCCTAGAGGAGTTCTAAGGGTTTTTTCCTCTTTTTGAAAAATGGTTCCCTTGTTAGTTTTGTTTAACCCTAATGGAGGTGCTGATGTGGTATACCACCAAGGTATTGCTTCCCCCATCCACCCTTCTTCCTACCCTAGCATCCTGAAAACTAGTGATATAGTACATTATGGTTCTTAGACATCTTGAAGTAAGTGGAATTCCTAATAGGTGGACTGGCAACATCTTTGTGTTGTCACAAAGAGCTTAGGGTCTATAATGAAGGCCTTTAGACAGTTGTGAACGGTCTGTTTTATATCTTTGATCTCAACTGAAGATCTGTTTTGTGTCTTTGAGATGAGAAGGGTGAGTTCTTGCAATCTCAAAGGAAAGAACAGCAATCTAATTTAAAAGGGAGAGACTCCCATCGTTATCTTGACCATAAACCATGTCCTAATTCTCTCTTTCTCGATTTTTTTTTTTCGTTGTAAGGGAGCAAAGATGGTTGTTGCGGGAGGAGGTAGATTTCCTAAAACAGTTTCTGAACTGCGAAAGATTCAAGGAATTGGAGACTATACTGCTGGGGCTATTGCTTCAATTGCATTTGGGGAGGTGAGTAGCATATGGAATTGTTTTGTTTGATCGGTTTCCACCCTTGTTCAAGTTTTACTACATCAGGTAGTGCCGGTGGTTGATGGGAACGTGATAAGGGTGATTACTAGACTAAGGGCTATTTCTGCAAATCCAAAAGACTTGGTGACTGTCAAGAAAATATGGTGAGCTCTAGTGACCCCTACAACATTTTCTTTGATTTTCATTTGTTGCATAAACTTCATTTTGATTTGGTGGAATAGAGGATTTTAGTTAGCATATCTTTATCTATTCTTTTTTTTTTTTTTAATTGTATCCTGTTCATTAAGAAACCATGCATTTTTAGTCATCTATAGAGCAATTTGTGTAATGATCTCCAGGGTTTCTTGGCATAGAAAAAAAAAAAAAAAAAACTTGCATAATGGGTCATACCAGTCACATTTGCGTCAGCATTCATGATTCAATTGAAGTGATTACAAGGTGGTAATAAGTAGATAATATTTCCTGGAAGTCTCATGGTTAGATTTTATGTGGTGTGGGAATAGGAAACTAGCAGCTCAACTAGTTGATCCTATCCGGCCTGGAGACTTAAATCAGGCTCTCATGGAACTTGGTGCAACCATATGCACCCCATTGAACCCAAGCTGCTCTTCATGTCCTGCATCCGGACACTGCCATGCATTGTCAGTCTCTGGACACGATAGTTTGGTACAGGTGACAGATTTCCCTGCTAAGGGAGTGAAGGTCAAAAAGAGACATGATTTTTCTGCTGTATGTGTGGTGGAACTACTGGGAGGTCAAAAGAAATTGGAGGGAAATCAAAATGACAGTAGATTTATTCTCGTAAAAAGGCCGGATGAAGGTCTGCTTGCTGGCCTCTGGGAGTTCCCGTCTGTCTTGCTGGATGGAGATGCTGGTTTGGCAACTAGAAGAGAAGCAATTGATCACTTTCTGGAAAAGAAGTTTGGACTTGATTCTAAAAAGACCAGCAACATAGTTTTCAGGAAAGATGTCGGAGAGTTTGTCCACATGTTCACTCACATTCGTCTAAAAATTTTTGTGGAATTGTTGGTAGTTCGTCTAAAAGGTTTGCTCTCTCTCTCTCTCTCTCTCTCTCTCATATCTGATATGGCAAATAGGTGTGCTTATTTTAATAACTGGTTTTAATAATAATTCTTTTTTGGAAAGTGTGTAAAATTGTACTTTTTATGTTTTCTGGTCATACTCTTGGTTAAGTTCTTTTGGAGCATGGTCCCTTTGCATTTGATGTGGTGTATTCAGTGGGAACGAAATTCTCAGGCTGTTGAAGGTTGTGAGAGGATGGTGTTAGAATTAAGAACCATTATGTTTTATTCGCTGTATGTTTGGATGGTGACACAAATACCTTTGCTTCTCTAGCTTTCTAGATTTTATGGAACTTTGCTCTCTTTCCTTCATCCATCTAATTGGGTTTTTCTTAGTGTATGGTCTATGTGCTTGTTTTGCATCCCTTTGCACTTTGAAAATTACCTGCCTATATATTTCTAAACCATTTACAAAACTATATTAGCATAGTTTAGGCAAATTCTATTATGTTAATTTTGGATTTTACAGAATGCTGGTTTTATCTAAAACTGATATGAAACATCCAAGGTTTAGCAATATAATTTTCAAACCATTGTGTTATGTTTTGGAGCAAATTAATGGAACAAAATAATTTGAATTTTTGTGTGTTTGGATATCCTCCCTCTATATTTTCCCCCATTTTTAGATACTTGTGGAAGTGTCATAATATACTCGGTGCAACTTTATGCATGCCAACACCAATAAATTGTTCTTCTATGATGGTTGGGCATTTAACACACTCAATTAATCACCTATAAGTTTCTTTTGACTTGTATTTTATGTTGTTGCTTTTTTCATATGTAAGCTAAATATTTTCTTTATGGCAAAAAAGGGTGTTACTTTCAATACACAGGAAGTACAAGAGATCCACTTAACTAACTAATGGGAAAGGTGATAGAAATTCTGGAAAGGTGCTAGAAATTCTTGAAAATTAGAAATAGAAAGGGCAACACCATAGCGGTCCATTATCCAATGATAACGGGTATTAAGAATGAAACACTTATGCTCTGGTTACGATCTTTCATGACCCTCCAAGCTGCGCTTATTTCTTTCCACGTACACGTAATAAGCACGATGAGTTCATCCTCCACAAAAGTGCGCATTGATGGTTTCCAAACTGCCCTTTTCAACTCCTTAGGAGATCCACCACCAAAGAAGGCATTCCCCAACACATCCCAAAGAGGCCAAAAAGACCATGTTTCAGAGAATGCTAGCAAACTCACAATGTACAAGAAGGCGCTCCACTGATTCTCCCCGTATCTTGCACATGCAATGACGATTACAAGGCCTTGGTTTCTCACAGTCAAAAGTAAGAACCTACAACGTGATTTCTTGGGTGGAGGAATGGATGGTGAGCTCAAATTTCATCCTTTGAACTGGGCAAAGGTATGCACTCCAATCCCAAGGGAGGGTTAGGAGTTTGTCACTTGTTGGTTTTCAACCGTGCTATTAGGGAAACAGCTTTGGAGATATCAACAAGAAATGGAGACTTTTTGGAAGGCAGTTTGGTGGGGTTGGTGTGGATGGTGCTCTAATGAAGTGCAAGGATCACATGGGGTGGCCTGGTGGGTTGGAAGCGCATAAACTTTCTCTCGGCGCATACTCGGTTTGAGGTAGGTGATGGGTCTAGAATTAAGTTATGGTATGACCTTTGGTGTGACAACAGGATCCTGAGGAATGCCTTTCCAGGTGTGTACAATTTGCAAGGGTGAAGGAACCCTCCGTAGCAGATGTTTTGGAGCTGTCCAATGGTGTTATTCAATGGAATGTCGGTTTCTGTAGAGCAACACAAGATTGAGAAATTGATGCTTTCATAGAGTTACATAATCTTTTATACTCTATTAGTGTCAGCATGGGAGATGTAGACAACGTGTTCTGGTGCCTTTAAATAAGAGAAGTTCATCGTCCTTCATTCTATCACGACCTTATCATTCAAAATGCAAATCCATTTCCTTGGAGGAGTATTTGGAAGACTCATTTGGATGTTGAGATGAGATGATAAATTTCTTATCTCAACATTCAAACATCACTCAAACACAAACACTTTTCAATTTTAAATCTTCAACTTTTTCATCTAATCATTAACCTAATCATTACAATTTTCCAAACTTTCAAACAAAACACAAAAAATAATTGATCATTTTCAAATCCCTAAACAAAAATTATATTAAAAAAAATATATTCTAACAATATTTTAACTTTATAATATTTTTATTCAACTTTTTCTCTCTCATTTCCCAAAATCCCATAAAACATCTTAACTCAAACTATTTTACTATTATTTACAGATTTTTCATCTCATCACAACATCCAAATGAGGCTTAAGGTGCCAGTCAAAGCAACTTTTTTGTATGGATAACTTCATTAGGAAGGATTCTCACCATCGACAACTTAAGGAAGCACTGGATTATCATTATGGATTGGTGTTGTATGTGCAAAACAAACGGGGAGACAGTTGATCACCTACTTCTTCATTGTAAGATTGCCACTCACATTATGGAATGATTTCTTCAATAGGATGGGATTAGCATGGGTGACGCCTAGAAGGTTGGTAAATTTCTTAGTAAGTTGGAGAGGATTACATGGAAATTTGGAGGATGGCTCCCACTTCTCTTCTAATAGTGCCTTTGGAGGGAAAGAAATTATAGAAGTTTTGAAGAATGCGAGTGGACTACAAGGGAACTTGGAGTGTTCTCTACCTCAACACTTTATTCCAATGGTCAATTGTAATAGATTTTAATGGACTAAGTGTCCATGATTTTCTTGTATTGGTTGTTAATCATACTTTGGTGTCTCTCTTGTATATGTACTGTAAACATGCGCTATGCCTATTATTGAAAAAAACAACCTGTCTAGAATTATTCTAATGGTCAATTGTAATAGTCTGCTGGGAAGTGGCTAAAGATGAAGGTATTCCAAGATTTCCATACAAATGCAAGGTTTGAAAAAAGTCTTACAGCATGTTTGGATGCTTGGAGTATCTCAAAATTTTGTGAATAGTAGTGAAATGGTTTGAGTGAAAATGTTTTATTGGGTTTTGGGAAATGAGAGAGAAAAAGTTGAATAAAAGTATTATAAAGTTAAAAAATTGTTTGAATATTATTTTTGTTTTGGAAGTTTGTAAAAGTTGTATTGATTTTTGTGTTTGAATAATGATTATGTAATGATTAGATGAAAAATTTGATAATTTGAAATTGAAAAATGTTGTGTTTGAGTAATGTTTGAGAATAAAATTATTAGAAGTTTTGAGAATTTTAAAAATTTTAAGAATTCTCATATTTTCCAAACATCCCCTTAATGCTACCTTCATAGCTCTTATTCCCAAAAAGCCAAGTAGTGGATATGAAAGACTCTTGCCCTATCAGTCTTGTTAATGTTTTGGCGAACCGATTGGGTATGATGATGGAGAAGCCAATATCGAAGCCTCAAAACACTTTTGTCAAAGGTGGATAAATTATAGATTTAGTATTTATTTTTAATGAAGGTTTGGATGGTAGATTCAAGTCAAGAGAACATGGGCTAATTTGCAAGTTGGACATTGAGAAAGCTTATGACCATGTCAGCTGGAATTTCTTGTTGACTGTCCAAAGCGGGTAGGCTTACTCTAATCAAATGCACTCTCTCGAACTTGCCCACATAGCTTTTATCCTTGTTTCCACTTCCTATAAAAGTTGCCAATCCTATTGAGAAGCTACAATGAGATTTCATGTGGAGTGGGATGGGGAACGAGTTTAAATTTCATCTCGTGAATTGGTCAATGTTATCTACACCAATTTTCAGTGGAGGATTGGGTGTTTGTAGCTTGGTGATGTTCAACCAAACTCTCTTGGGAAAATGGTTGTGGCAATACCAAGAAGCAAGGGAGGCTTTATGGAAGGCCGTTATAGATTCAAAGTCAGTGAATCATGGGGGCAGCTGGTGGTCGAATGAGGTAAGTGGACCACATAGGGTGTGGAAGCACATAAGAAGAGGATGGGAAGCTTACTCGTATTGAGTTGGGTGATAGCTCTCAAATCAAATTTTGGCATGGCATATTGTGTGGTGATTGAAGCCTCAAAGACACATTTCCAGCATTATTTGATATTTCACAGGCGAAGGAAGCTTCAATAGCTATGCTCTTGGAATTTTCCCTAGAGGCTCTCCTCAATGGAACATTAACTTTGATAGTAGCAGAAGACTTGGAATTAGATATTGTCACTGAGTTTTTTACTCTATTTTGGACTCCACAAGAGTGACAGTTGGAACTATTGACAAGATCACATGGAGCCCCTCCAAGAAAGGTTGATTCACTGTCCGATCTTTTTATCAGGTCTTGACTAGCCAAGGCACGAATGCCTTTCCATGGAGGAACATATGGAAAACTAAAGCTCCCTTGAAAGCAACTTTTTTCATGGGGACTACCTCCTTGGGAAAGATCTTTACTTTACCATAGACAGCTTAAGGAAGTGACAGATCATGGTGTTAGATGGTGTTGCATGTGCAAGAAGAATGGTGAATCGGTGAATCATTTGCTTCTACACTGCGAGGTGGCCAGGCCTTTGTGCGATGATTTTTTTGCAAGAGTTGGAATATCATGGGTCATCCCTAGAAGACTGGTGGATTTTCTTGCAAGTTGGAGAGGCTTTCATGGCAAACCACAAGTGGCGGTAATCTGGAAGATGGCTCCTATATGTATGTGTTGTTGTATTTGGAGGGAGAGAAATAATAGAAGCTTTGAAGATCGCAAGCGCACAATGGATGAGTTAAAATCTTTCTTCGTAAAACTTTGCTTTGTGGGCAGTGGAAATAGATTCTAGTGGGCCTAGGTGATTCGAAGACAAATGACTTTGCTTCAATCGACAAATAATTTGACAATCCAATTGAAAATATTAAGTTTTTAGAACCAAACAGCATCTATACTATATATACTGCTGAGAGCAGAGCAGAGTATTTGCAAGAGAGAAATGATGAGGAAAGGAGGTATCTCCAGCATGAATCACCTGAGGTAGCCATCAGAGGTAGAGTGAGGAGAGAGAAAGAGAGAGGAATGTGAGAACACTTTCCAGTAAGATGAGGTATAATGGAAAGAGAAGTCAGAATAGTTGAAGATACCCCTCAATTTTATGCTGTTTATATTATATTATGACCTTACTTTTTCTGGGTAGGTCAATGTCAAAGAGAAGTCATATTTGCAAAATGATCAAAGCAAGCGTAGTTTTGAGGGACTGTGAAATATTGGTGTCAGAGTTAAAGTTTTTTTTGGTTCTCTAACACCTTGTATCATGGACAAAAGGCACATTATAGTGCTCTCTTTTCTATTTCTATTTTTTGGGACTTTATACTTTATAGCTCTTTTCCTTTCGTCCATTGAGTGGATCCATGTGTACTTACTGACTACGGGGATATTATCCCTTTTTCATCATTAATAATATTTATCTTAGTTATAAAAGAATATTTGGAAAATGATACAAATTGTGACAGCATATTTTTTAGGCAATATCATTAGACTGGTAGCTACGTTACCTTTTATTGGAAGGGCATACATATTTAACCGTTTTAGTTCTTTTTATTCCTTTTGGTGAAGAGGATCTCCTCAAGCTTTCTCCACTCATATGCTCACACACACGTTCATGTCTTTGCATAATCCTTGTTTGCTTTCTAATGGCATGAAGGGAGGAAAAATGACTTATTTGGAAGGCAAGACAAAGAAGCTATGCATTGGAAATGTGTGGATGGGAATGCCCTTTCAAGTTTGGGATTGACATCTGCTGTGAGAAAGGTAAATACACGTAATCTAAATGTTCCTATCTTCATTTCTAAATTTATATACATATAATTCGTGCTACTTAATACTTCCTATTGAAGAACTCTATAATTGACACTAACCGCTCACTCACTTCCCTTTTAGTTATTTACTAATTGGGCCATTTTTCCAGTTAGTTGGTATGGCCAAAGCCACTGAGATAGATACATGTTGGCAGATGTCGAAAACTGCAGAGCTAATTTTATAGTTCAATTTTGAGCATTGTATTCTACCAAGCTCTAGTTAGAATGAAAAAAAAAAAAAAAGCATATTATGATTCAAACCCCTCAGTTGCAAAATGGGAGCTCTTAGTCAAAAGTATATTATTATAAATTCCTGAACTTAATTCTCAGGATTGATCTTTTTTCATTCTTTTTCTAAATTTGGGCTGGACATAATAGTTTTTTCTGTTCTCTGTCATTTTGCCTCTCTATAAGTAGTATTTGAGTTGTGCGATTTGGTTATCGAATTGAATGTGTTTGCATTGTCAACTACTTGCAAGTAAATCTTTATCCTAATGCAGGCATACATCATGGTTCAAAAATTTAAGCAGGAAAAGCTGTCCAATAATTTTACCCCATCAAGAAAGAGGAACAGAATGACATGAACAAAACAACATATTCCTGCTTGAGCCTGTTCAAGTGACCCAAAGGGGGTGCCTTATTAAACTAATTCAACGAGAAAGGCCTCATGAGACCTATTCTCTACATTTATGTGTTACAGAAGTGCACATTGGACATGCAACAATGCAGATTATTTGGTGAGGAGAACTGCTACATACAGTCACTTTTGTGTACTATTTGCATACATCACTGATGTGATTGGCTAAAACAGTTATTTTACACTTAAAAAAAGTGATGCAGCCAATCACATTAATGCAGTGCACAATGAGTATGCAAAAAAGACTACACATAAAATTTTTGATTGGTGAGTGCTAGCTCTCGGGTTTTGCTACTCTTCATTTTATATGCTTGCAATATGGTACTTGAGGACTTGGTATGATTCGTTGTTTTGTAGTTATCATTGCACATGCAACAATGCAGATTATTGGTGGGTACTACCGGCGGAATACCATGATTCGTTGTTTTTTGTTGTCATTGTTTTGTGATTATGATGATGATGTCGTAGGTGGACTATGGAGTGCTTTTCCATAGGTATTGTATTTAATGAATTGGAAGGCAATGAACAGTCGGACCCAGAAACAAACTCAACAAACAGACGTGCATATTTAAGTTTTTAACTTGGTGGTGTACCATAAGATCGATATCATAGGCGGTTGCACATGCCTTCCAAATTCTGGAGGCAGCATGTATTGAACCGTGGTTTCTCTTTTTTGTTCTCAGTGGAGAGAATATACTTCTATTCTGATGAGGAATTATGCTTGAAGCATGTACAACCAACCTTTAATTTGGCAAATCATTTGTTTATTAGTTTTTTTAATTTTTAAAAATTTTGTGCATTATTATGGTTTAGCATTTTTCCCATAGCCAAGGTGTCCAAAATTGTGTAGGAAACACATACATTTTCTTTTTTAAATGATGAGGAATCTCGGAGACCGTGAATAGCCAATATGTCTATTATCTAGTTAAACTCCAGACTTGTATAACTCACCCCATCAGCTTTGGCTTTTCTCCAATGGGCAAGGTCATCTTTCAGATATTAAGATCGGTTGCCAATCTCCCTCAATCACCAACCTTTTTTTTTATGCAGATGGTCTCCTTTTTGGGAAAGCTAACAAGAAAACAAGAATAATTCTAATTGCAGCCCCTTGTGAGAGGACGCCTAGTGCACACCTGACTTGGAGAATAGTGACCTGAATATAGTTCGGAATTCTCGGAGCAATTTCTATTAAGTTTAGGTGATGAAATTTGAAGGAGTTATAAATAGGGATAGAACAAGATTTAATTTCATAAATTTATGAGTATGGAAATAGGCCTTGAACATATTTTCGGATCTAGAATTTCTAGTTTTACGGCAAAAAAACGTGAAAATTAGTATGTATTTAAAGATACTAGAGTAAAATAAATTAGTTTGAGGTCATTTGGAGTTAGATGAACCGGTTATAAATTTTTATTTTATTTTATTTTATTTTTTTCATGCATTCTGTTATAAATGTGTTGGGGAAAAAAGTTGAAGAGTTTTAGTAAAGGGGGAGTGTTGGTGATCTTGAATAATGGAGAAGTCAACAGAAGAAAATGAAAGAAAAAACCATACTAACAAGTAAATAGATAATAACTTGGTACCTCACAAATTTACAGGAATCAATTCTCCCATTTTTTCCTCTTCCAGTCTTACTTTGTTCTTCTTTTTAAAACTCTGCCCTATCTTCTTCATAGCTCCTTTTAGCCGTATAGTGCTAGTCACTCAATTGTTCACCGAAGATAACTTTTGCACATAGAAGCGATGGATGTCAATGGCAATCAGTGTTAAACCAACAGATGCTGATCCTTTCTTTCCTATGTGGACAAGATGCAATGATATAATAACCTCTTGGCTTCTACATTAACTCAAGGGCACAATTCTGTGAGCATCTATCATTTTCAAGTAAAAGGTTTTTGGGATGAACTGTTAAACTTAAAGCCTATACCAATTTGTACATGTGCTTCTACGAAGCATTATATGGAACATCAGCAAGAAGAATAATTTTTGTAGTTTTCTATGTTGTCTTAATGACTTCTATTCTCGATTTAGTGGACAAATTCAGTTGATGGAACCCTTTCATTCCATTTACAAAGTCCTTTCTCTAGTATTGCAAGAAGAAAAACAAAGGGTAGTCATTATTGGTAAGACCATTGATTCATCCGCTACATTGACAACAAAGACTAATAATACTAGTTCTTCAACAGTTTTAGGTAGTTGGTAGCCACCTGGTTGGAAGTCAACCAAGGGCAAGAAATTTTCATCGAATGCTATGAATCGAGCACTGTTGATGAGACGTTCTCTCATATTGCAGCTATTTCGGAGCATTGTAACAGCTGATTGCTTACTCAATCTACCTCACTCAGACAAAACATCTACAATCAATCAGTTTGGGTTGCTACAATCCGCAGTTCACCAAGCTAGTCTATTGCCAACACCCATTTTAGGGAATCTATTTGGTCAAATTCATATTTTTTTTTATGTTTTCAATCCTTCCACATTCCAATCTCCTTTTTTTTTTTTTTTGAAATGATATTGTATTAAAACAGCTATGGAACCATAGCTCGAATACAAGATGGGATGTTAACAAAAGTTGTGGTACAACCACTGATGCTAAGAGCATCCTTGCTTAAGGCACGAGCTACTACATTAATAGCTCTAACAACATGCCTTTGTTGACCATGAAACAAAGGTGTTTAGGGTGTCTCTTGTGTCTGCAATAATCAGGCCAGTATAATTGAGATCCTCTGTCTTTGATGTTAAACCCGTTACCACCAATAAGGAGTCTCCTTCCAAAATGATGTCTTGGTAGCCTAGAGATTTGCAGAATGTTACTGCCTGGTATGTTGCAAAGGCTTCTGCCATGTGAGGATTCGGAAACAGGTCTTGCTTCATGTGAAGGGTTGCTAGCACTTTACTCCTCCAGTCCCGGATAATGACCCCTACCCCACTTTGCTTGAGGCTTTGTCCACTGAAGCATTCCAATTAACTTTGATTTTGCCTTGAGTAGGAGCCTCCCATTGAGAGATGTTCTGTTGGCTCGGTGTCTTGGTCTTCTTGCTTACCTGAATCTGTTGCAGGTCTTCTACCAATTGTTGGGATTGTTTGACCACTGAGGAGGGGTGAGTGAGGTGGCCTTTGAAGACTGCTTCATTTCTTCTTTTCCATAGGTTCCATGCAGTAATGGAAAAGGTGAGTAACTCTTCTGACCCCAGAGAGGCCTCAAGGCTTTCTAATTTTTCTGCAAAAGGAGGAGAATTAGTGCTGGCCTTTTGAAATTTCCTATTACTCAGTGCCCACACATCTCTTGCTGAGGGGCAATCCCAAAGAATGTGTTCAATGGTCTCTGTATCATGTAGACATATGAGGCAAGCAGGATCTTCTATCACCTTCCTTCTTTTTAGATTGATTCGAGTGGGTAGAGCATTAAGGCATGCTCTCCAAAGGAAAGTTTTTATGGCATTGGGGAGATTTAAGTTCCATAAACTAGACCATGGAACTTTTTGTGTTCTGGTATTAGAGGGTTGGCCTTTAGCTTGGTCTTCTAGCTCATTTAGGAGGTGGTAGGCTGATTTGACAGTAAACTGTCCTGATGAAGTGCATCTCCAGAACATCCTGTCAGTCTTGGAGAGGGGACTAATAGGGATCCTCAGTATTAATTCAGCCTCTTCCTTGGTAAACATGGAGAAAACCAAATCCCTTTTCCATTGGTGCGTACAGCCATCTATGAGACAGGCAACTTTTGTATTTTCATGTAAAAACCTGAAGGAGGCCTGAGGCTTGTAAGTATTTGGTTTGGGAAGCCATTTATCCTTCCATATCTCGGTTGTCTTTCCATCTCCAATTCTCCACATCATCCCTTCCAAGAGTATAGGTCTTGCTGCTAGAAAACTTTGCCACACAAAGGAAGTGTTCTGCCCCAGTTTTGCATTGAGGAAATTGTTGTTGGGGTAGTATTTTTCCTTGAGCACTTGGGCCGCTAAGGAGTTGGGGTTGGAGACTAGTTTCCATCCTTGCTTGGCTAGGAGGCCAATGTTGAAATTTGAAAAATCTCTAAGGCCAAGACCCCCATTGCATTTGGCCTTTTTCATCTGATTCCAGCCTACCCAGTGAATTTTAGACTCCTGATTCTGCTGTCCCCACCAGAAATTCCTTACCAATTTGTTAAGTTCATGGACTAATTGTTTGGGAAGCTTGAAAATACCCATGGCTGGGATGGCCTGAATGATAGCTTTAATGAGAACTTCTTTGCCAGCTTGGGAGAGGAATTTGTTCTTCCAATTGGAGATTCTTGCTTGCACTTTATCTAGGATACCCTTGAAGGAATAATTCATTGATCTTCCAATTAAAGCAGGGAGTCCTAGATACTTTTCATATACATTTGTGCCCCTTATCCCTGCAATACTGGTGATGATATCTTTGGTGTCCTCTCTGGTATTTGAGATGAAAAATATAGAGGTTTTCTCCTTGTTTAACCTTTGGCCTAATGCAGCTTCATATGTTTCCAGCAGGTGATATAAGTTGCTCCATTCAATGGAATTGGACTTGCAAAAGAGGATACTGTCGTCTGCAAAGAATAAATGGTTGATGGAGAGCTTGTTTTTCCTGATTGGCAGACCTGTTATAAGCTTTGACTTCTCAGCTTGATTCAACATGCAACTCAGAGCTTCAGCACACAGAATGAACAGGTATGGGGATAGTGGATCCCCTTGCCTGATGCCTCTTGTAGGGAAAAAGGGTTCTTGTGCTTCTCCATTGATGAGAATGGAGTAAGAGACTATCTCTACACATTTCATAATCATATTAACCCAATGTGTCTCAAAACCAAGTTTTTCCAAGACTGCTCTTAGGAAGGGCCATTCGATCCTATCATAAGCCTTGCTCATGTCGAGCTTAAGAGCCATGTAACCTTCTTTTCCTTTTAGCCTGGACTTCATAGTGTGGAGGGCCTCAAAAGACACTATGATGTTATCGGTTATCTGTCTGTCAGGGACAAAGGCTGTCTGTGTTGGGGAAATCAGTGTAGGTAAAACAAGCTTAAGTCTATTGGCTATAGTCTTTGCAATGATTTTATAAAAAACATTACAAAGACTGATTGGCCTGAAATCTATCACCTGCGAGGGCTTAGATTTTTTTGGTATAAGAGCAATGTAGGTGTCATTAACAGCTCTAGACCAGTTGCCTCCATTTAGAGCACAGAGAGTAGCTTGTGTGATTCTTGGCCCCACTGTCGACCAATGGTCTTGGAAAAAGGCTGCTGGAAATCCATCTGGTCCAGGGGATCCAAATGGGTTCATACTAACCATTGCCTCCTTAATCTCGGATTCTGTGAAGTCCTGGCCTAGGGTGCCTAACATTTCTGCTGAAAGTTTACTGGGTAGTGTATCCAGGCATTCTGTTATTCTATTGGGATTAGAAGAGGAAAAAATGTTTTGGAAATGATGAGGGATTTCTCTACTAATTCCTTCCTTACTAGTAATCTCCTGGCCTGACTCATTGAGGATCTTGGTGATGGTATTATGCTTTTGCCTCTGGTTTGCACATTTATGGAAATAGGATGTGTTCCTGTCCCCTTCCTTGAGCCAGGTTTGTTTGGCTCTTTGTTTCCACCTTGTGTTTTCCTCATCTAGCAGCTGATCTACTGCCTTTTGGAGCTCTCTAATTTCAGCATAATGTTGACCTTCATTCTATTCTTTGAGATGATTAAGCATGTTCAATTTTGACTGTAGGGTCTCTTTGTCTTTCTTGTGTAGGTCCTTGCTCCACTGTTGTAGGCCTGCTTGACAGTTCTTTAAGCTTTGAATAGTATTGCCAATGGAGTCACGGGTTTCTAGGAAATTCTCCCAGGATCTTTTAATTAGAGCTGCACAATCTTCTCTTTTACTCCATTTGGCTTCGAATCTGAAAATTCTTTTTTTTTTCCCTCAACCTACTGATCTTGTTATGAATGGTTATGAGTAAAGGTCTATGGTCTGAGGAGTAGGTTGCCATGTGTTGGATAGAGTGGTCTTCGAACATATCAATCCAGGATGAGTTCCCAAGCACTCTATCAAGTCTTTCCTTAGTGAATAGACTGCCCTCTCTGTTGTTTGCCCATGTATATCTATCCCCCTCAAAACCAAGGTCATTGAGTTTATAGAACTCTAAAGTTTTCCTGAATTCCATAATTTGTTTGTAAGGTCTGATGGCTGCACCAAATTTTTCAGCTATACTGGTTATCTCGTTAAAATCTCCAAAACATATCCATGGTACTTGAGGAGCTGGCATTAGAGCTTTTAGGAGTTGCCAAGTTTCATGTCTCTTTGCAGTAATGGGGTGCCCATAAAAACCAGTTAGAAGCCATGTTATATCAGTGTTGGGCAGTTTAACATAGACTGAAATGTGCCACCTCTATATTAGAGTTCCATAAAAGAGCTAGGCCACCACTTTTACCTATACTCTTCACTGAAAAACAGTTGTCAAAACCCAGTTTCACTCGGATTAATTCCATTTTGTCACTTGAGCACTTGGTTTCAATTAGGAAAACCAAGTGTGGGGACTTTGTCTTCACCAATTGGAGAAGCTCATGAATTGTCTGGGGGTTCCCAAGCCCCCGACAATTCCAGCTTATACAATTCATTGGGCTAGGTGGGGCTGCTGAGCAGCCACCACCTCAAGCAGCCACCACCTCTGATTCTTGTGTTGGACTCTTTGCTTGATATATCAAGGTTTTTTGCTTTTTGAGGCTCTTGTTGTTAGATCTAGTTTCTATTCTAGATGCTAGTCTTTTAAGCTTAGGGGAACTGGTATGTGCACACTGAAAGTTGGTTATGTCAACTAGCGTAGGGGCTAGTTCCCTGGCTTTCCTTTTCCACTTGGTGCTTACTTTAGTATCATATGGTTTGGCTCGATGTTCACTGCTCTGAGATGGGAAATATGATATGTTTGACTTGAGAGTGGGCTTGGGGTCTATTGGTGAAGTGAGGTCAACACACATGTCTCTATCATGTAAGGAGAAAGGTGAGGCTTGGCCATTAGTGCATACCTGTACTCGTGGACTTGAGGAGTGAGACTGAAGCCTTTTCCTTGAGAAATAAGTTGTCTCTTGATGTGAGGGTCCCTTCTGTGGACTATTTGGGCAGCAACCCTGGACCTCTAGCTTGTCCCGTGTTTGGTTATTCTGACCTGGCAGGGAATGGCCTATATCTTGCTTCTGACATCCATTTGTGGTGTTCTGACTTGTAACTTCCTCCTCGATTATGATGTTAGACCATCCCGAGTTCTCTTTTGTGCCCCTGCTGCTTCTGGTTGCACCGGAGATGATGTTCCTTGTGATGCCTATTCCGGTGAACCACTATATCTCTTTACTGAGGGAACCTGGTAAGGGGCATGTGATGCCCGCATCCATTGTCCATACTGGTCCTAGGATTGCATGGAAGGGTTAAACCTTGAGCACTTCCCATTCGAGTGTTTCAGATTACCACATTTGAAACAGAAATTTGGAAGGTGTTCATACTTGAAATAAATCCAACACTGTTTGTCCCTTACTGTGATCATCTTCCCTCGAGGGAGAGGCTTGTTTATAGGTACATCCACCATGATTCTGAGAAGGCTTCCTCACCCGCAACCTTGATCATCTGTCTCAACTGTGTGTACCTTCCCGATCATTGAGCCTATTTTTCCACCTTGTTCTTCGTTCATGCCAGCGAAAGGTATGTTGTGCACTTGTACCCAAAATGGTTTTGACGTGAAAATGATCTCGTTAGGAGATAGGTCACCTTCAAAGTTCTTGAGGCAAATAAGGTGACGGTCGAACGACCATGGTCTTCCTTGGAGCACCTTCCTTTTGTCTGAGAGGATTTGGAATTCTATTAGGAACTTGTTGAAGCCAATCTTTTTATACGTAATCCATCTTTCCAGATTCCACACCTTTGCCATGGTGGACTTAAAAGCTTCACGGTTTACATTTCTCTCGTTTAGAATGAGAGCAAAATTACAATGGCTGACTTTGTGTTTGGTTGATAGAATTGCTTCCTCTGGTAGAACCAGTTCTTGTTGCTCCTCTTCCATTAGTTGCAGAGAGTTCCACTTGGTTGCTAACTCGTCGGCCATTACATACAACACTCTATGAACTTTCGTTCAAGAGACAGAAGCTTTGTCTCTAGACAAAGCTGGGAAACCTCTACCTTTCGGAGAGGACAAGAATCCTCAGAAAGTAATTTTGTTTTGTCCAATCTCCTTTAAACTAAACCCTATTATTTAGTAGCTATTTATCTATTGTAATCATTGTTGATGCAATTTTCAGTACACTTACAGCATGCTCTAATAACCTGCAACCAGAAAGAATAACTTAGGATTCCCAGAAGGTGACGCCTTTGATGCTTAAGTTAGCAATTGATTTTGATAATGTGATTACTCAATAATCTCTAAAAGAATACATACTTTATAAGGTTAGACTAACCTGGTATGGTTAGACTTTTCCATTAATTCGATATTTTTTGCCCAGTTTTGGTATGTTACCTTTCCTGAAACAACTCTAATGTTAATGGCGTATATCCATTGGGGATATCTAACTTAAGTTTATTTTTACAGATACATATCTCCTGGTGATGCAGTTTGTTAAGTTTCCATGTTTAAGACATCTCTCTTGGGCATATCTTCATAACGAATCCTGATATTATATGGATACGTTAGCTATCTTTTATTCTAAAACCATACGATGTGTTTCATGCAAGTCTATCCTTTAGTCGCCTTCTATCATGTGAGCCATGCATGACCATGGCCTTTAGTCTTCTATGACTAATTCCTCACCTATTGAATATAATTGGGTCTAATAGTTACCTTGCAAATTCATGATGTATGTGTGTTGGTAGGAATTTTATCTTTGCTCTCCATGTCACCCATTTTGAATTTGGTTATTCTTTCCAGACACTTGTCCTTCTTTGGTTTCGAATGTTATTTGTACATTTCTCTCATCTAACAAATCATTTGTCTTCCCTTGATTGATTGTGTCGTGTAGCATAGAATTTGTCGATTCATTTGACGCACGTCCCTTCGGGTAGCATGAAACATGAGACCATGTTCAACTTACTTTCTCGTCTTATGACACTTGACATTTTCCTTTTGGCTTCAACAGCTATGTCCCTTGCCGTCCCACCTTCCCAACCGCCATTGTCTTCTCCTCATAAAGTTTTGCCTCTCCTTTCTGCACTTGCTTAGCATTTATACTCTCTTTGCTTTTGCATCTATTGAAATCTTGTTCTCTTTTCTTCGAACTCCTTTCCCCCTCTTCATCACAAATGGCTCCCAGAAACACTTCTTGATTTGCTCCTCATCGTGCACCTGGCGAGTCTCATGGACTTGAAGCCTTTTGACCCGTTGCTTTTGAAAGTTGTCGTGCGGCGACTAGTTCTCAAACAGAGTTAGGTGCAATGAGGGAATGGTTTGACATCTTTAATTCAGTCAGGTTGGATCTTTCTAACCCCACGATGAATAGTGGGCCCTGATGGGACTAGGAGGAAAGTTTCCTTGAACATTAATACCTTTGAAATTGGGTTGAGGGCCTAAGGCTCCATTTTTGTCATCCTCTCTAAGAGGTTCTGGATTTTCTAGGCATGACTCCTGCCCAATTATTACCGAATGCTTGGAGAATCCAACTCTTTTACTATGTGGTGTGGAAGTAGGTTCTCGAATTAGCCAGGGTTGAGAACTTGAACTTGACTACTCGTGAATTTTTCTCTATCAAAGGTGTGCGAAGGCATGACAGAAATCAATGCAGCTTTCGTTCACACACTAACTGTCATGTTATTCAATTGGAAACTCACTATTCCCATGTTAAAAACTAGGATCGCAAATTTTTCCTTATGTCTGATAAGGGTTGGGAGTTTCTTGATTGGTGAAGGTGCCTAACGTGAGTTCCCCCCCATTAGGGTTTCTTGGCATACAGTTCCAGATGGACCCTACTTTGAGGTTTCTCTTAGGCTTGAAGAGGCATCGCACCTTGACACATTTATGCTTGAGTTAGAGAAAACCCAAACTCTATCTGCTCTGATGTTGTTCTTACTAAAGAGAACATCCACCACTTCCTAGTCGTGTCAAAACTATCCATCATGGTAGGTCGTCTGATTTCCACTTCTGTAGGTCTGGGCGTGGCCCATGACCACAAAAAGGCTACCTCTTCTTCTTTGGACCCTAAGGGGAAAAAGTGTTGCACGGAAGGGTCCCACTCACAAGCTGACCCTATTGGACCTAAGGAAGGTTTACCGTCCTACTCTCCTACTGTCCCTGCTTTTGAGAGTGGGCAAAGTTATGAAGGAAGTCTTTTCTTGATCGTTCTAGCTCATCTAAATCTGGTTATAACCAAAGTATATATCCATGAAGCTTAGCATCCAGTAGGTCACCGTGGAGTTGACTATCAAGTCGATCAGTGGTACGGGGAAGTTGTCTTTTGTGCATGCTTTGTTCAAGTCGGTGAAAACCATGCACATCTGCCATTTTCTTTTTTTCCTTTTAACCAACACAATGTTTGAGAGCCACTTTGGGTAATGGGTCTTTCAAATGAAACCCACTTCGAATAAGCGTTCCACTTTCTCTGCTATCTCCACATACTTTTCTGAGCTAAAATGCCTCTACTTCTCTTGTACTTTTTTGCTTTCGAGTCAACACAGAGACGATGCCTTATCACCTTTGCATCTACCTTGGCATATCCTTGTGCTTCATTGCAAATACATCCTTATGCTTGATTAGGAGTTGTTTCAACTACTACTTGATCTCCTCCACCATTCAGGTTTTCATTCAGGCCATTGTGTTTGGTCGGTTTGGGTCTAAGGTCACTAGCTCCAAGGGCTCGACAGCTTCTCTTTGCTTCAGATTCCCTTCATCTCATGTCTCCATACCTTGTTCAATGAGCTCTGGTGGTAGGGGAATTGCTCTTTCAAACTCTATTTTTTCCAAGGTTCTCACGTCCATACCTTCGTTCTTTAGTTCTTGCACATAGAATTCATGTGCCAGTACTTTTTCACCACGGACTTCCCCAACCGTATCCACTAGGAACTTCATTTTTAGATAGTAAGTTGAAGGAACTTCATCTTAGTCAAGTCGGGCAGCCAATGATGGCATTGTACTAGGAGCAGGCTTTAACTACCAAGAAATCCTCCATGGTTAGTCACGCAAGTTTCTGTTCTCGTTGAGACGAGTAGAGCAATGGCATTTATGGGCAAAAGAACAGAGCATAACCTGTCCTGTTTGATACCTATTGATTGAGTTGCATTATTGCATATTTTATACATTTAAAAAGTAATATATTTTTAATTTTTTATTATTTTATTATTGATTTTACATGAAAAAATGGTTAATAGGCATAAATTTGAGTTGTGATTTAAATTAGTTAATACCATGATTTATGCTTAATTTTATAACCTGTGATCTGATTAGGCAATAATTCTTCACATGCACAATATATTTCTGATATTCTATTTTTGCTTTTTAATTTATTTTTGATTTTCTATCTATGTTATTTCTTTTTCTTGTTTTTACTGCTTTCAAATAATGACTCATACTTCTAACTGTGACCTCTACGTAAATGTTTAGACAACATGGGCACAGAATGAATGCGTGAAGAAAAAAGAAATATTTTGAGGGAAATGTAAAACCGATCAGCATGTTGATGACACATGGACTGGCTGGGACGCAAAGCACGCCTAGAGGACTGGCTGGAATGAAGTGAGGCAAAGATGCAGAACACGGACAAGGTACCATGCATTTGGACGCATGATCCGTAACACACTCATGTGCTGACACACTTGGCTTGTCTTGTATGTGAAGCCTGCATGCATTGACTCTTCAACCCGACGCAGGCTACACTCTCCAATTCAAAGCAACAAGTTTTTGAGTGCGACGAAAATGAAAAATATACTGGCTGTGAACCAGATTCATATTTTTAGGTTTTTTAGTGTAGCAAAGAAAAGTAAATGACATCGAATTAAATAAGCAGAAATTTAAAAGCAATGAAAATAAATGACATCAAATTAAACATGCAAGAATTTAAATGAAAGCTTAAAAGTGCAAGAAAAATAAATAACATCAAATTAAACAAACTGGAATTAAAATAAACTGGAGAAATAAAAGGCTACAAGTGGAGGAAGAGGGATGGGGAGCAATAGTGTGTCCAAGGGTCTCTACAACTATGTTGCCATCTCTCTCTCTCAAAAAATAAACTAAAGAAAAAGCTACAGATGGAGGAGGAAGGATGGGCAACAAAAATGTGGCCAAGGGGCTTTACAACTGCTCTGCCATCTCCCTCTCCCCACCTGAGTTCTCTCAAAACTAAAGAAAACAAACTTAGAAACTACGCTATGGCTCTCTCGACCGAATGATCAAGGGCCCCCCTCCAATTCTCCTTGAATTCCTTTTTATAGACGTGCTACCTAGTGAACCAAACGAAAAAAATGTGTTACAGTATGCATCCGACAATTGTTCCATAAAAAAGGCTACTTTTTTTCATGCTTCCGTAAAAACCCCAAAAGCTAAAGTCAAAAGTCGTCTTCTTCCTTTTCCAAACTATCTTCCGCCTGCTGTAGCCTCCTGTCAAGGAAATCGCTCCCAGTCAGCGGTGCATTTTTCTCTGCTAAACCATGCCTTCCCAAAATGTCTTCCACGTGCCTTTGTCCAAAAAAGAGCTCCCCAAAAACATCTCTTGCAATGCGTCTCTTTTTCCTGTGTGTGTAAAGCACCTGCAGAACTTTGCTTTGAAGGGTCAAACTGCTTTGCTTTTCATGTGTGTCCTGCATGCATCCAAAAAGGTGGTCCTCATTGAAGATAAGCCAAAGTAACTTGAAAGTGTGAGTTGGTGCAGTGAAATTTCCGTAGAGTGCAAGGGTTTGAAGAGTCAAAAGGTAAATGCATCAAAAGACTTTGAGAGAAATAAGGCATGGGATCCCGTATGACGTGCTGCATGTAAAGACAAAAAAACCAAAGTGTCGTCCTTTCTTTCATGCATGATCTCACTTGCTTATAACTTTATATGTCCAAAAGCAAGAGTTCAGCCAAAAAGTATATTGTCCCATGTGTTTTGTCTTATGTGTTGGTCAAAACCGAAATATGGCTTCAAGAAAGGCATAAGGAAACCTCTGGCCATAGTTTGAATCTCACCTAGAGGTTGATTGGGTCTAACTAGGATATCTTGACGGGTCTGATTTTCCCATGTATTCTTCCTTATCTTTGGACTTTCACTTCTTAGTTGCTCTACCAAGCTCTTCCATCATTTGCCAGTCGGTTTTCATAATGGCGGCTTGTGTTTGATAATGAGCTACTCCAATTACTCGTTCTCCCACATGACTTCTATTATACTTTTAAGATTGTGGCACTCCTCGATTCTGTCCCTTTATGGTAACTGCAATAGCAGTTGATGTCCTAGTTGTCCAAATTACGGCCGTTATTTCTTCACATCCAGACCTTCTCATCCGCTTATACATTTATACTCGAATGTACCATCATAGAACCTTGATTGCGAGAGAGTGAATCGTTGTCTTTCCTCTTCTCGTAGTGATTGCTTCTCCCCCTGTCTTCCTTTTCACCTCCTTTGTTCCCCATTCTTGCCTCCTTCACCTTTTTGTTTGCTTATTCTACCTCGGTTTTCCATGGATCAGTCAACATGCTAAGCGTATCTTCTGCATTGATAAAGTTGTCTGCCATAGCCATGAACTCCTTCAATGTCGCTAGTGTCTTCCTCCCTAGTTGTACCCTAAATGAACTTCTTAGCCAAATCCCTCATACTAGCGTTGCCAACATTAACTTCTCATCTTCATCATCTATCGTCAAGCGTTCCTTATTGAACTGAGTAAGGCACACCTTCAAGCTTTCATCCTCCTCATGTTTCACAGTAAGGAAGTATGCGACCAGCTACATTTTGTTTCTGCTAGCCATGAACTATGCCAACATTTTCCTACCTACTTCCTCGAATCTTGCAATAAAACCTAACTTTAGGCTTTCTAACCATCCTTTTGCTATACCCTTGAGGGTTAATGGAAAAGCTCGGCATGCAATCTCTCCTAAAAACTTGTACAGGGTCATGTAAGTCTTGAAAGTCTCTAGATGCTCGATGAGGTCCTTAGACTTGTCATAAAGGTTGATCTATGGGACTTTAAACTTTGGAGGAAGGGATATTGCCATAATAGTCGTGTTGTACGATAGAGAAATGTTGTTAAGCAGATTATTGATAGAGGACCACATTCCCACTCACTTCGCCATCTTCTCATGCTTAACCATAAGGTCTCATAGGCTATCAACCATCCTCTTGTTTTCTTCCTTGTCATTTGGGATTGCCACCACCCCCCCTGGCTTTAAGAATCCTCGTCATTTTGCTTGTTGCATTTGTGGCCTAAACTTCCTTTAGATCCTGTGTCTCACCGTTTTAGGGCTTCGTTCTCTCTTTGTAGAGCTTCCATATGCAGAGCCACCTTCTTTAGCCTTTCCCTCATCTCCATGAATCTCCTCTCCATCTTGTCACTCACTTGCTCTACCATTGCGGTCACTTCATGATCAACGATCGTCTGAGAGTGTGTTGTTGCAAGCATATGGTAAACACTCTATGATAAGAAGAAAAATGATCCCACAGACAACTCCCAACTATTGATGCGATTCTCAATATGCCTATGGCATGCTTTAACAACCTGCAACCAAAACCAATAACTTGGGGTTCCCAGTAGGGAATGCCTTTAATTTCGATCTTGATGCTTAGGCCAGCAATTAGTTTCAATCTTGTGACTACTCAAGAATCTCTAAAAGAACAAATACCTAATTAGGGGGTATTTTATAAGGGTTGGACTAACCTGCTATGGTTAGACTTCTCTGTAAATATGATATTCTTTGTCCAGTTTAGTATGTGACATTTCCTAGCACAATTTTATCGTTAATGATGTCTATTTGATGTGGATATCTAGTTTAAATTTATCTTCACAAATACGTATCTCCTCGTAATGTGGTTTGTTATGTTTCCATATTTAAGACACCTCTCTTAGGCATATCTTCATAACAGATTCTAGTATTATAGGGATATGATATTTATCTTTTATTCTGAACCCATACAATGCGTTTCACGTAGTTCTATCATTTAGTCGCCTTTTAGCACGTGAGCCTTGCATGATCATGTCCTTCAGTCACTTGCGACTAATTCCTTACCTATTGAATATAATTGGGCCTAACAATCACTATCAACTTATATTACTCTATTATGATCTTTATCAAATTATTAATTTAGTACTCGAGGATTAAGATAAAGAATGTCATAGAAAATTTATTTTTCCTAGTTTTTTATACATATTAATAGTGGCACACTTATGATTTTATTGAATTGATGATGGTATAACCTAATTAGTAGATCCCAAAATACAATAATTAATCAATTTGCATTGTTTTATTTTATCTTGGGTGTGTCGTATAGAGAGAGAAAACTAGACAGAAAAATCTTTTCAAGATTTTTACTTCGTGTTGTACAAGCATAACAAGTGGAGAATTTGGCAAAGAAGATGCTTGGCGCATTTGGAGGGACAATTTGAGTTTGTTATAGAAATTATGCATTCCATCCGCCGGTGGATTGGTCTCCTATGTTGTGATGTGCATAAAATTTCTCACCTCTCCCGTTTTGATATGTAGTACTGGAGAGCTTGCAAGTTCAGCCTGTGTTTCCTTCAAAACGGAGATGTAAAGCTATTGCTTGGCAACGTCCAGCAGTTGGTTGGTTTAAGTTGAACATAGATGGTAGCAGTATGGGCAATCTGGGCACCTTAGGTGTGGGTGGGATCATTAGAAATGATCATGGTATCTTAATACATGCCTTTTCTTCTTTCATTGGCATTGGTTCTAATAATAAAGTAGAGCTACTAGCACTCTTTCAGGGGCTCAAGGTATGTAAATTTTTGGGTATTTATTATGTTGAAATAGAATTTGATTCTATAGTTGTGATATCTTGGTGAAGGAGTAAAAGATATGGGGTGTGGTATTTGGAGGATTTATGGGAGGAAGTTCTTGACATTGTAAACTCCATGGTTTGTTTTGTGCACCTTGTTTTTAGAAAGGGAAATAAAGTGGCAGATTGGTTGGCAAAGAAATGGGCTTCAGGTTCAAATTTGGTTGTTCCAACTTGGTGGAGACTCCTCGAGTGCCACGAGGTTTAATTCGCATGAACCATTCAAGGATGCCTTCGTTACGCCTAAGATAGTTTCCGTTCCTATAGATTATTGTATAAGGTTGTTTTCTATGGTCATTGTTTTTTTTTTTTTGTGTTCAGTATTTGTTTTGGTTTTTATTTTAGTTTGTTTTTTTTATGCATGGGATATTTTTATTGAATATGTGTGAATCCCAAGTGTCCTGATTGTTACCATGGTATTTCTCCACCATAAGCGAGGGCTATCAATAAAATTGAGGTACCGTCCTCTTCTCTAAAAAAAAATTAATGAGAAGAGAAATTCTTGTATTTTATACATTGTGCAACACACGAAGACATCCATGTTTGGTTAACATATCTTCTATAAGAACTTCTAGAAGTGGAACGGTCCCCTTCTCCAAATCTAAAACAAAATAATAAGAAATTTTTAAACCTATAGTAATCTCTACTAAATTCAATTTTAACTTGTGTAAAAGCGTAGAAAAGGAGAGAGAACATTTTCAAAAACTCTTTCTCTCAAAATTTCAATCCCTGCCAATACCTTGGCTAACACCCCTCCATAGTGTCAACCATTTTCAAAACTCTTTCTCTCAAATTTCGATCTTTGCCAATACCTTAGCTAACACCCCTCCATAGTGTCAACCATTGATGACTCAGTTTCTAGATAACTCAGTTTGTGAAGCTCTTCCCTTCACTTCATGTCGAATGACTCCATTTTCGAGGGGCCAACACTCATTTTCCATCTTCATTTGTCACTTTTTAAGCTCTTCTTTAGTTTTCTTAAGATGTTTTATGTTCCTTGAATTTATCACTTTTTAAGCTCAATTATCGTACATACGCCACCTTGTGATGTTCCCTCATTGTCATCTTTACAAAAAGCCCAGCCTCGCCCCATTTGGTGTACTAGGGGTGCTACCAGGCCGAACTGCTTGTTTGGTGTGTTAGGGGTGCTGTCATAAGCATCGGGCCCAAATGGTATGACAACACTTTTTTCAGACACTATTAGAATATAATAAAAAAAGATGTGATTAAGGCAGTTCAAAACTTCTTCATGTGGAAAGTTGCTGAAACAGATAAACTATACCAACATTGCTCTCATTCCAAAAATTCTAAGCCCAAGCAACCCGAGCCAATATCGTCCCATTAGTCTTACAAATGTTGTCTACAAAATCATCAACAAGATAATGGTCAACCGCTTTATAACCGCTTTGAGCAAGATCATCTCACCATTGCAAATTGCTTTTGTACCTGGACACAACATAAAAGAGAATACAATAATCATGCATGAGCTTTTCCACCATCTCAAAAAAAAAAAAGACAAGGAAAAAAGGTTTAATGGCAATAAAGCTAGACATGGAAAAGGCATTTGATCAAATGGAATGGGATTTCTTTTTTATGGTAACAAAATAATTGGGATACAATACAATATGGATCAATTTGGTCAAAAAATGTATTACAACAGCAACCTTCTCTATACTCATAAATGGATCTCCCAGAGGATTCTTTACTGTACAAAGGGGACTAAGACAAGGAGACCCGATTTCGCCTTTCTTATTCATTTTGGTGAGGGAAGCACTATCACGAATCCTCCTAAAGGCCAAAGCTCAAGGAGTAATGGAAGGAGTAAAAATCAGCAGAAATAGTCCACTAGTCTTTCACCTTCTCTTCGTGGATGACATGATCATTTTCACAAAAGTAACAAAAAGAAATGCAAGAACAATGTCAAAGAGTCTAAACAAGTACCAGTAATGGTCAAGCCAAAAAGTAAACATGCAAAAATCTTCCATCTTTGTCACAAGGAATACCAGTCAAGAAGTCAACACAACAATGAAACAATGGCTCCCATATAAACCATCATCGGCAAAAATGAAACATTTGGTCTCCCAACTTCATTTAGTAGGAAAGAAAAGGAAGATTACCAGGAGTTGCTTACTAAGGTGGAAAAGAAACTGGAATGCTGGAAAATCAAACTACTCTCTCAAGCAGGTAGAATAATGTTGATAAGATCAGTTGCAAGTACCATTCCATCCTACTTCATGTCTTCCTTTAAATTACCCAAACTAGTATGCAAGGCACTCGACACAAGCTTTAAGAATTTCTGGTGGGGATTTCCAAAAAACAAAAGTCACAATTTAACTCTCAAATATTGCAAATCCATATGCCAACCAAAAGCTTTTTGAGGACTCGGACTTAGGCAAATGGAAAACATGAATAAAGCACTACTAACAAAAATAGGATGAGAAATGAGTAAAGGACAAAGTAGACTCTGGCATGAAATCTTAACTGCAAAATACCTCAAAAATGTGGATTTCTGGCAAACAAATCGAAAATAGATGAATTTGGGACTATAGAAAGGAATACTACAAACAAGGGACACCATTAAAAAAGGAAGGTGCTACCAGATTCACAATGGATTCCCTCCATGTGCAATTTCAAGCCAAAGCCAAAATGTGGAATGGAAGAAGCCCACCCTCAACTAAAAGTTCCTGATATTATCTCTGAAGTCCCTAGATCATGGAACATCCAAAAAATGCAAGAACTATTTGATGAAGAAAGCATAACAGAAATACAGAAAATAACATTACCTTCTCATTCTAGAAGTCAGGACAAAGCAATATGGACTCTAACTATCATAGGAGAATTCTCAGTCAAAACAGCCTATCAATTGATCATCAACAACTAGGAGGACGTCCATCAAGTATCCAACCTGAATATCTTCAAGAACATATGGAAACTGAAAATTCATGATCGACACAAATTACTGATTTGAAAAATCTTTTGGAATATATTGCCCACATGATCAAGAATTAAAGAAGTCATCTCAACAGCACAAGTAGAAGAATGTCTCCTTTGCAATCATGAAGAAGAAACATCTCTTCATCTCTTTATAAAATGCCCCATTGTCAGAATTCTATGGTACCAAAGCTCATGGCCACTTAAGCTGGAAACTCTACCAATTGAATCAATGACAGACTGGATAAAAATCATCATTTCTTCGGGTAAAGAGTTTGGACTAAAGAAAGAAGAAGAACATCACTTTCAGCTATTTGCGGTTTTAATATTGGACTTCGTATGGAGGCAAAGAAATGATATACTCCATAACCACACTCTTTTCACACTTGTATAAAAAAAAATTCAACTTAACAAAATTTACCAAGACTACAAGGAAGCATGGATAGTTAAAAAGCAAACTCAAATTACTAGGTGGAAGTGTCCCCCCATTAACTACCAAAACTTCTCTTTTGATGCAACAGGAAGATATTCCCATTCAGTAGCCTCAGCAGTTTGTAGGGATGTAACAGTCCGTTAGAAATTCAATGGTAGAATTTCTATAGACTTTAGAAACCTCATGAATACCCCATAAGTTTTCACGAATCGATCAATCGCACAAGTTTTAGTCTGTCAATGTAGTCAGTGTTATCACTCACTATGGTGATAGAATTGCAATTTTAATTGTTTGAAGTAGTTAGAAGTGTCAAAATACGTTATAGTCTACACCACTAGACTCAATAGAATATTTAGGATTTTATGACCCAATAACTCATTTTCATAATTTCGGACGAAGCGGCTGTTCGAAACTGTGAATTTATTTATAGGGGCACTTCGGGGTTGAGTTTTGGTAAACGGTTTTCACAGTAGGTTAATATGAATATTTAAGATTTTTCAGTACTAAGTTTATTACGCTTTTTTTTGGAGTGAATAGTAACCTCGATAAGCGTACTAAGTGCAGTATTTTCAAAGTCAAAGTGTGGAATGTCCAAATTAGGTTAGAGAAGTTTTATTTGGACACTTGGCAAGATCTTAGCCACACATAGTGAGTAGTATTAGATACTTGGCATAAAGAGGAACCATTAGATGGATTTGTGAAGGAAATCAAGGTGTAAGATCATGCCACCTAAGCAAAACCTTTTTATCTGATCAACCAAATTGAGCCAGATCAAAGAGGGTTTCAACCCTAGTGAAACCCTAAATGGTTGGAATCCAATTGAAATTCCAAAAGCTTGGTTGAAACTGAAACCCTAAACGGTTTCCCCAAACCCTAAATTGGCCTTCAAACCCTTTTTGATCCAATTTCTAGCATTGTGTTTAATCACTTGATTAAATCACTTCCACATGCTATTAATTTCTCAAATTCTTGTTATGACATCTTTATCGAACCTTTTAAACCTTGGAAATTTGATTGGGCTAAGAAAAATTGGATTTGAGCTTGAAAGCATCTCAAACCCTAACCAAACCCCCTTTAAACCCCAAATTGAAGCCCACTTGCTTGGGGCCCACCAAGGCCCACGAATTTGGCCACCTTGGCAAGGCTTCTTGGAGAAGTTTCCTCCCCCACATGGCAGACCATTCACTGCCCTTGGCTGCACCCAATAGTACCTTGATGAGATGGAGAAACCCAGATGAGATGGAGAAACCCACCCCATCAACCTCCACACCTCATAGCTTCTGCAGGCAGTCCTTTGCCCCCCACTATTCTTCACTTTATGTCACATAGCCACCTCCAATCAAGGGTCATTAAGGTCCATATCTTCCCCCTACAGAAGGCTTGATTCGTGCAAGACACACTTCACTTTCATCACTTCTTCACCCCGTTTTTAGAGAGAAACCCAAAAGAGCTCTCTCGGGTAGATTTCTGGGTCTTATTGCGTGGAGTTTTTCGACTCTTTGTAAGTATTTTCACACGATAACTCCTTCATAACAGTTGTTCCTCTTTGAGTATAGTTTCCGTAGATATATTATTCGTATCATTAAATGGTCATTTGGTTGGTAAAAAGTATTTTTAACCATGGAAAGGTCATTCTGGGCGTGAATCTGGAGAGTATGTTATGTTTTGGAGTTTTGACCAAGCTAATGGACATATCTTGGTCCGAAAATTTTATGGAGTGTTCTTAGCATGTGTTTAAGAGTGTTCATTGAGGTTTTGTTGCATGAATAAAGCTTTTGATGATAAATTTTCTTAGATCTAGAAACTTGAAAACTGGAAGTGGCAAAACAGTTTTTATTTGGAGAAAGTTTGAATATTTCGAGGTTTGATCTTACTCTAAAGGCTTTGATATTTTTATATGATGATCCTAAATCTCGTATTTTCATGTTAGAATGTTATTTTGAAGATATTTAGTATTAGTTTCAAAGATATGATTTTTCTATGCAAGAGGATTCCGGTTAGGCCTAAGATTTGATGTGTTTGGGTTAGATCTATGTTTTATAAATTTTTAGCCATGTGATTTCAATTTTGATGGTTGGATCCTATTTAAGACACATTCTTAAACCATGTGATGCTTTATTTCGAAGATCTCACATTGTTAAGCCATTGATCAAGAGATTATTTATTAAAACTAGTTGAGGAAAAAGTTTTTGTTTTTGGACTAAGTGTAAAACCAAAATCTCCAAGTGTTATTTTGTGATTTTGGTGACTTTAGTTTGATGATTTAAAGCATGGGTGATGTTAGGATGATGTTATGAATATGTTGGAAGTAAGATTTGTTTTTTTGGAATTCTTGGAGATGTTTTGATTTAGGGTCAAAGCTTGTTATTAAGTGTTTGGATCTTTTTACAAAAAGTTTGGTGTTGATTATAAGCTTTTTCTAAATGGATGTTTTAAGTATGGTTTTAAACTTAGGATAGGAAAATATTTGTTGCAAAACTTTGGTTTAAGCATGAGTTTTGAAGTTGGAAGGAATTGCAACAAAAATCAAGAGAAATGGCCTATGGATGTTTCGGCCATAGTGTGTTTTCCATAGTTATGTTTTCTTTTAAATTTTTCTGAATTGATATTTGAGTTTAGGGCAAAATTTACATGAAGAATGTAAATTTTAGAAATTTTTGGAGTTAGGATGTGAAATCCTTAAGTTATGGGTAAAATGGTCATTTTCCCACATGTAGAGGGTAAAATGATAATTTTACTCTAAGTTAGCTTGTTTTCATGCTTCTAATTGTTAGTAATTAAATGTTTAACTTTTAGAATACCTTCTTACAGTTCCTCGTGTTTCGCGCTTTATTCTCGTAGAACGCGACGATCGAGGTAAGTTAGCTTCTAACTTACTATCAGTTTACTGCGTATGTATGATGGGTAAGGGAACTACAATTTATGTATGTATGTTATCATATATGCCATGTCATTACATGTTTATCTGTTACGCATGATTTATTCTTTCATGAATATTTATCTGTTACACAATCTTTTCTGTCGTGCAATGTTGTATGTTATAAGTATGCTATGTTAAGTATGTCATATGTTACATGTATGCCATAGAATGTTTATGTTAAATCATATTGTGCCATTTACAAATATATGTCATGTTAGAAAAGTTCATGATATTAAATAATATCTCATGCATTAAGAAAGATAAGACATGTTAAGGATGATACGGACCTAAGCGTGTTCATCACAAGATATGTTAAGGATGACACGGACCTAAGCGTGTTCATCACAAGATATGTTAAGGATGACACGGACCTAAGCGTGTTCATCACAAGTTATGTTAAGGGTGACACGGATCTAAGCGTGTTCACCACAAGTTATATTATGCAGTGCCACGGACTCAAGCGTGATTCATCTTATGTAAAGTTTCTATAGATCTCAGATCACGTTTAAGTTAAGTTATTCATGTCAATCACGACCCTAAATGCTAGGATGGGGTAATATCCTAGTGGAACTCCTTTGTTCACGCTGGAGTATCTAAATAGGTGTGAAATTCTCTGGGTTGACGAAGTACAGTCAACAGGTTGCGAATGGGGCCTAAGTAACTGGTCACCGGAGCGCGCCAGGCACTAACGCCGATGGTCCCATATTTTATTTTACGTGTATTCATGGAGCCACAACAACTGTGGAGCATGAAGTATGGGGCCATAACAATTGTGGAGCATACACTACGTGAGACACAGCAATTGTAACACGTAAAATACGTGGGGCCACAACAACTGTGGAGTACGTATTAACGCACTCACAGCTGGTCTAGATACATGTGTTATGATGCGGTAATCGGCAGGGACACACGGCTCTAGGGGACCCGTGTAGCACCCATATGATCACGTTATTAATCAAGACAATTAAATAAGATTTCAAGTTCATATCAAGAAGTTAAGAGTAAGTAATCATGGTTAACCACATGAGATAAGAATAAGTTTCAGATCAAGTCCACGTTAAGTCAAGTTTCAGATCAAGTTCATGTTATGTTATGTTATGTTATGCTTACGTACAAGTTATGTTCATGTTCACGTTAAGTTTCAAGTTCATGTTCATATCATGTTATGTTCATGTTTATGATATGTTCAAGCTCACGTTCATGTTATGTTATGTTCATGTTCATGTTATGTTTCAAGTTCATGTTTCTGTCATGTTATGTTCACGTACATGTTATTTTCAAGTTCACGTTCATGTTATGTTATGTTCACGTTCACATTATGTCTCAAGTTCACGTTTATGTCATGTTATGCTCAGGTTTATGTTAAGTTCAAGTTCATATTTATGTATGCATGTTCACGTTCATGCTATGTTTCAAGTCCATGTTATGTTTCAAGTTTCACGTTCATGTTATGTTGCTAGTCCATGTTATGTTTTAAGCTCAAGTTCATGTCATGTTAAGTCAAGTTCAGTTCACGTTTAAGTTCAGGTTATGTCATGCTATATGTCAAGTTATGTTATGCTTATTTACGACTTTATTTATGCATTTATGCTTTTACTGCCATGCATGCATCTTTAACCTGTGTGGGAGTTTCCTGTTAACTTACTGAGATTTGTAATCAAATCTCACCGTGGTAGTCCCAACTACCATTCCCCCCGAATGATAGGCGATGTGTCAGGATCAGAGCAGGGAGCAGACATTGGTAGACTGAAGGAGGTTGACTAGATGCCGCAGACACGATGCGGAGCTTACAGCTTCCATAGTTAGTTTTTGGACAGTATTCTGGCCTCGTTAGTCGAGTTATATGAGTTACTCGACGAACTTCCTCAATAGTATATTTTGGTAATGTAAATATGGAGTTTGGTCTCCCATGTTTTTGAGGTTATAGTTTTCTAAGACTCATACTGAAATCGTGGATGTTTATTTTGTTAAGTATGCTTGGATTACGATTTAACTATTTGGGATATTATAAGTTTGGTGTATAGTATTGCTCAAGAAAAAAAAATTATCCGCTGCGAATATTGCATAATGTTATATGCATGTTAGGAACATTGCATCTTATATGTCATGAACGGGGGCAGGTAACCATGTGTTGCATGTCCCGACGCTTCAGATATCCGTTCAATCCCAAGCGGAATTTGGGGGCATCACAAGGGATCATAGCAAAAAAAATTTGGAAATTCAGACGGAAAAGATCTCCACATCCAACCCTCTGGTATTAGAAGCAAAGGCAGCTTTACTTGCTATGAAAATCGCCTCTCAAAGAAAACAAGAAATGGAAATCATGGAAGGTGACACACAGTTGGTAATAGATGCACTAGATAGCACAAGAAACAATGCCCTCTGGCTTATCGATCCCATCATTGAAGACATTAATTAAGCACCTATCAGCTACTTTCAGAAGGTGGAATTTTGTAAAAATTCATCGATCTGCAAATCGATGTGTGCACGTTGTGGCGCAATGGGCTGCAACCAACTTTGTTTTTGGCTATATACCCCCTGATCTATAGTCTAGATGCTTATTGTTTCTTGATAGTGGAAAAGATCCATCTTAAACTTTGTATCTTTTATATTAGATTATATGCAAGCTTGATTAGAAAGGGAAAAAAAACTATACATCCAGAAGACCATTTGATAAATAAAAAAGACAAAAAAGACATATCAATGTAAGCCTTGACCAAGAATTATGTGATGATACCATATAAGCTGTCACGACCCATTTTTTTCTTACTGAGAAAATAAATAAAGAAGCTAATAATATTCTAACAATATTTTCTTAAAACTTACAGTATCATATATTATTTTTGTCTCATTTAAATTTATTTTCCATTTTATCCCTGATGTACTTGTTCATGGGAAAATATCTGCAAGTGTACAGAATCGTGACAAGTAGTAAAGTGTTTTGAAGAAAATATATATCGAACCCACAGAGATTAATTATGCTATTGAGTACTGAAATTTAATAAATTAATTACTATTTGGAAAACTAAAATTTAAAGAATAGATTATCTAAATTAAACTGAAGAAAAGAGCATTAAAATTAATATTGTAAAGATAATAAGAATAGATCTAGATCGTTTGATTTCACCTGAAATCCCACACAATTTATTCTTCATCGTTATAAAATTTCAGATTTCCCAAGTTGATAATAAAAAAAATCCTTAACTATTCAATATCTTCCCTCGAATAATATTAAAAATATCTCCAACTAATAACTCCATATCTATATGTGAATTTAACTAAATGGAGACTCATTAAGTTTCTTGGATTTTTCTTGAAAATCACACTAATCACGGTAAAGTATCTCTACTTTCGCTCAACTAATGGTGCTTAATCCTAGAGCTCTAATCACAAATCACCTCTCGGTCTCATTGTGATTCAATAGATCAAACAATAATTAGCTAGAAAATTGCAAGCATTAAGAACAAGGAATAAACACTCAATCATGGAAATATTAAAAATAAAATAGCTTGGAATATAAATTGTGTGTTCAATGCCAAACTACATCAAAGCTCTAGAAAATAAAATTAGTTTATAATGAAATTGAAAAGAAAAAGAATAAAACTAGTGTTTTTTGTTGGAGTCGGTTGATGAAACATGCAGCTTTCCAGATCTGCCTCCTTCCAAGAAAACTTAAAGAATATCCCTCCATTAAGAGCCCCCTAATTCATCCCACAAGGCTGGATTAAATAGCTGTTAAAGTTTACAAAAATAGAATCAGAGACTTACGGTTACAATCTAGCCTAAAGATCTGGAAAATAGTTTCTAAAGATAAATATTAACAAAAGATGAAAATATCCCAAAACTAACGGAGTTTCAAAAATACAAGATTTAGTTATAAACGGCTTGATTTGTAGAATCCAGGATCTCGAGAAGATCCCACCAAGTAGAATGTCGTGTGCGCTGAGTAAAACTATTCTCCTCGCCCGTGACCGAGATGACATGCTTCTTGGTCAAGATGATAGACTCCTCTCGCTAACCTACCCAGCGTTAAGTCTTTTTGGCTAAACTAGTTGTCACCTAAGATGTGTCATTTAAACTAGTAATCTAAGTTGGTCATTTAGACTAGTCATCCAATCTAACCACCCAAGTCTTGTCGCCAAGTTTTCTTTGCATAACGAGAGGTAAAACTACTCACATTCCAAGAGGTAATTATTCTCTCCCTTTGGCCCAAATAAATCTCTTTGCTGCCTGCGGGACAAAGCTCCTCGCCCAAATAAATCTCTTTGCTGCCTGCGGGACAAAGCTCCTCGCCCAAATCTCCTTGGCACTCGTCAGATCTTGTTGCCTCTCGTTGGTCAATATCCGTAATCTCTTCTTTTGTACCAAAATGCTCTCATTTTGCACTAAATATTCTCATTCCTTCAATTCCAAGAAAATAAAGAAAAATGTATAGAAATAAAATAAAATCAATAGAATTAAAGGAGAACTAACATTTTTCATAAATAAAAGAGTAATAAAAATTACATAAAAATCACACTTATCAGTACTCGCCCAAGGTAAGAGCACTTCACTTCAGTTGTGTTCTTGGCATCTTTACTCATTTAGTTGCTCATCAAGGTGGCCAATATTAGTTCACCTTACACTAATCGCCGAGATGGCGAGCATTATTACTACTTACATTGCTCGTCGAGGTGTTGAGCACTAGTGTTCTTAACGTTGCTCAACAAGGGGTGACCAACCAAATCTCATAATACTGTTATTGGGGAAGGCACATTACTACAGGTAATGCTCGCCTACCTTATACCTACTATCAGTTGCCAAGATGGTTAGCACCGTTTTCCACTATGTTGCTTGTCGTGTGTTGAGCAACTAGATCTTGTATTGCTCGCTTATACATGAGCAACACCCTTCCTTATACTATTTTGTTGAGCTAGCAAGCAATATTCTTCTTACGTTGTTCACAAAATGGCGAACACTTTCATCCATAATGCTCTCCTGGTAGTGATCATTTTGCACAAGTCACTATTGGAAGTAAATATGTCAATAAATATCACAACTGAATACGAGGATCAACCATTCATCAAAAGTGGATTTTCTTTGAGTGATTGACAAAAGATACAAAATCTTATGAAATATAAAAGGATTACATAACAAAATCTTCCATCCTAGGCAGCCAAGAAAATATGTTTACCTTCTTAGGGATAAATCCCACTCAAATCCTCTTCTTCATGTGATAGGTCCTCAATGGAAAAATCCAGGTATTCATTCTCTAGTGTAGGGGAATGCATTATTATGGTAGAGGCAACGGTTGGTTGATATAACTCCACTATTGGGAGATTGGAGAAAACCCAATGGTTTCTCCACACATCTTGCCATGGGCCATATAATATCTTGAGACGTGTCACCATCCAAGAATAAACTCTCATTCTTATGTCTAGTAATTGTATATGGTTATCTATGATGATAGTAATTGTTGTACTTGTAAAACTTTTTATAGTTCCGTTTAAAAAGAAATAATGACATGAATGGGTAAATTCAACAACTCAATAAGTGTGGTTAGTGCAGGTAATGTGAATAAATAAGCAAATTATCATGAACAATTTATATTGAGCAATTATTGCCCAACAATATTTTATCCACATGCAATATTACCAAAGATTGTAGCAATTATTAATTCAAGATTGAAAATAACTAAGTCATATCATATAAAGAATTACATCAAATAATCCAAAATTTATCAACAGGCTCATTCATTTATCTTTATACTGTCTTATCCCAACTTCACACATTTATTATTCACTATTTATTCAGTATCCTGTAACATGCATGCATAGGTTTACATCCTAGTGGGTTTTGTGCCCTTTACTCCCTTTCATCACATATGACTATCCTCACATAGGACCAGTAGCCTCTTGCCACAGGTTATGCATCCCATCAGGACTACATCCACACCATTGGATGTATTGTAATGTCCATAATCAGATATAGTATCAATTTCATGACCAAAATATCTCTAGTTAAGTCTTTTAATTATATTAAATTGATAAACCTTGTCTCCACAATTCTATGAGTTTCATATAGGGAAATGCTTAGAGCAATGTCTTTTTCCCATGCATATAGCTTGATATAGAGACATGTTGGAAGTAGTGTTTTTTGTAGGCATGATTTAATAAATGATGGAAAAAGGAGACAAGCTTGCCGAATTTAACCATTCATCCATGATTCAAATATTAGCAAATAGAAGTTATAATGACCAATGAATAGCAACACAAAGAAATTAGCATTTCAGCATTCAATTTTGAATCCAAAACAAAATCAACACCAAATGGTTAGTCAAATTAATGATAAAATAATAGATAATTGTAACACCCCGCTTAAAAAAATCACTTTAGGACTTGAGTTTAACACCTAAGATCCTAACTAGTTTAAGATGTGATTATTTTATTTTATATTTTGTAGAATTTAAGTTGGCATGAGATTGACTCATTCGGTTTAGTTAGAATTATTGGAAGAATTTAGTTTTTTAAATATTTTTTAGGGTAATTTACCAAGAGGCCATAGTGGTATGGCACATGGCATATTGATGGGCTAGGCTAAAAGGTTTAGTGTGGATGGATTTAGAAGTAGCCCAAATATGTTTTATTTAGGGCCCTAATTCACTAAGAATGAGATGGGCCAAGAATAGGTACCATAAGTCCTAGACCCCATTTGGGAATTATTAAGTTCTAGGTCTTTCTTGAAGAACCTTGGAAATTAGGCCTAATATGTGATGAGAATGAAGCCATTGGGTTTAACTTAATGAGAGTAAAAGTCATTGGTCCAACCTAAGATTGGGATCCTACAAAGTAGGCCTTTGAGTTCATAGGTAAGTCCCAAAAATCTGAATATAAGGTCCATATAATAACCCACACCAAAGCCCGCATCCAAGACTTACACAAATGGCCCAACAAGCCCAACCCATAAAGCCCAAAAGCCTTGTCTTTCATTTTAGCCTTTCAAATGAATCCTACATACACCATACCATTGGTTTCCCTCAAGTTCAAAATGAAGCATGCGCCTCTAGGGTTCCCTCCCAACCATGGTTAAACTTCTAACTTAAGTTAAGAAGCAGTATTCATCTCACCATGATTAGTAACCTCAAATCTTGATTTTTGCATGGTTTTCTTTAAAATATTTTCTTCACATTTTTAATCTGAAATTTTTGGTTTTTATAATTAATTTGCATTGTTCTTAGATTATCCTAGAAGTTTAGGATTGACCCAACCCATGTCAATTGGAACCAAACCACGTCAATGCCCAAATAACCACCAATCAGCACCTAGGTGCACCACCATGTGCACTTCATCAAACCAGCCCCTAGCCCATACCATTTCCACCAAAGTTTCAAGGGAAATTTTACTATTCACACCTCACCACCTCATTCAAGGTTTAGACTTAGCATTGGATGAAATGTCTCCAAGAAATCTAGCTAAAAACCCAACTATGTCCTTGGGGAGTTTAGTTGGAACCAAACGAAGACCTTCTACCATTCAAGAATTTTCTGCTCTTTCCCACCAATCCCTAAGAGGTCCCTCAAGCACTCATGAGATTATTGACCAATCCCAAGCCTCTTCTTTCTTCACAAACTGAATTTTTGCACCTCCACCCTCCACCACTAGGTGCCCACTTCCACCAATCCCAAGCCTCTTCTTCATCCAAACCCACACCTCTCATCCTTTATGACGCCCTATAAATACTTCATTCACCTCCTCACTTCCTCACATCACTCCTCAAAGCTTTCTCTTGAGTTCTTGAGAGCCATCTCCTCTTAGTGTGAAGAAAGAGTGAAACCGGGTGTGTTTGAGAGAGTCCTTGAAGAGAGGTTGTGTTTGGAGCTCAAGGGCCATGATTTTTGCAAGTAACCTTGCCCTATCCTTTGTTAGCATAGTATGTTAGGCTTTAATTTATGGCATGGGAATGAAATTTAATTGAGTTTTATTGAGGATTACCATGCTAAATGCAAATCAAGTCAATGTGGGAGTAATGAATGAATAAATTACTTTGGGTTGAATTTTTAGCCATAACATGTCTTAATATGATTTTATATGATTCACTAATGTATGGGAATAAACTTTTAAGGTTTAAATTTGAGGTTAAAAGCATGTCATGATAGGCTATAAATTCATATCTTGTGTTGATCATCTAGCATGCATAGGTTTTACTTTATTTAAGTTTAATTTGTGGAGTTTTTCTCAAATTGCCTAGTCTTGAATAATGAACATATTTATAAAAGCCTTTTGATTGGGAGAATAATGGAAATTGATGATTTAGTTAGGTTTTAAAACATTTCTTGGAAAAAGAAAAGCTAAAAACATCATGCATATGCTTAATGGATGGTTTGATGATGTTTTGGCCTTAATCAAGTGCTTAGGTATTGGGATGAATTTTTATGACCTGAATCTAAGTTTTTAAATTTTCCCTAAGATTATAATCATGGTTGTCACTTGATGAATTTGAACACACATGCATCCATAGAGGTTAGAAGCTTAAAATCACATATAGGCCTTAAAAGATGCATGCCACAGGTTGGGTAAGTTTGATATAGTTGTGATTTGAATATTTCACTTCTAAGGGAATAGATGGTTTTAGAACATATAAAATATGTGATTTGTGAAATTTGGTGAATTTTGGGGGCTTGATTGCAAATAGTGAAAATTTAAGGCCTTAGTGGTGATTTTGAAAATTTTAGGGGCAGTTTTGCAAATATCAATTTTTAAACCCTTTTGATTATGAACTTATTCCTTAGTGGTTCAAATCTTAACTTATAATAACTTGATTTTAGCCGCATCGATTTTCTAACTTCAGAAAGTTTGTAGGTTAACCTCTAACTTACACATAATTTATTTATGAATTATTGATAAATACCACATTCATTATATAAATTTCATTTTGAGCATGAAGCATAACATTGTGCATTTGATTAATTGTTCACATGACATGTGCAATTTTTCTACCATATGAGTATATTATGTGAAATTGTCATCTCATACTTCACAAACACGTCATGAAAAACATTTTCAGGCATAGTATGAAAATATAAATTTTGTCATAACCCTAAAGGGTAGAATGAGGAATTATCCTAGTAGAATTTTTATGTATGTTCTAAAGTAAGTAAAAATGAAGTGGTAAACACTTGAGTTAACGAAGAACAGTCAACAGGTTTCAAATGGATTCTTTTTTAAAAAATACCAGAGCAAAGTCAATTTTATGGTGCCTAAGACTAGTGGGTGCATTTGTTATGATGTTATGTTATGATGATATGTTATGTTACCAATGCATTGAGAAAAAGTCTACAGATAACGTACGTAGTTTGAACATGAATTGCACTATGGTCACCAGCAGGTACTCACATTGCATATGGGGAACTGTGATGATACTATACATTATGATGTTAATGTTAATGATAGCTTTAATGATGAGGAAAGGTTATATTTTTTAAAGATGAATTGGAAATTTTCTTTGTAAGAAAATGTGCATCAAAATGTCTTCGTATGACTTGAAAGAATTTATCAAAATGTCTTCGTATGACTTGAAAGAATTTTTCAAAAAAGCTAGATGGGAGAATAATATAGATTTCCTTGCAAGCATTCATGTCATATTTATCATCTGTCATGCATAATTTATCTTTGGTTGTTAACTTACTGAGATTTTAAGAAATCTCACTGTAGTAGTCCCACTACCATTCCCCTCGGAATGGTAGAAGTTGTATCAAGATCGGAGGAGACCAACTAGCATGGATCAATGGATACAATTGGTTAAGGAGAAGTCAGACCTTAAACAAAGATTAGATTTGATTATTATGTTCATAGCACTAACTCTTCATATCTTAAAGTGTATGAAAGAGTTGATCTAACTGTTGAGACTTGGTTTTAAGTACTTGTATTCACTACCTTTAAGTTTGAACTTATGATGATTATTAACGTAATTGGGATGTTTAGTTCATTCCAGCATGAGTTTTATTTTAGTCACCTTTATTCTACTGTGATTATTGCATACTGTTAGTTGAATACTAGGATGCATTATATATTAACTATCATGAACGGGGTATGTAACCATGTGTTACATGTCTTGACACTCCAAATCTCCGTTACATCCCAAGTAATAAGCTGGGGGCATCACAATAATGAAAATAATTCACATGGTTGTTCATAGATTTGGCACAATTCCCACTTATTTTTATTAGTAAGAATTTTTAACAGTCGTTTGGAGTTGGTTTATTGCACTTTTTTTCTCCTTTCTTTTTCTTTTCTTCCTCACAATCCCCATTCACTAGAATTTTGCCCAACCTCGCCTATTTTCATGTATGTCTACTTGACACTCTCACTTTTCACTTGCTTGCCCGTTTCTTGCCTTTCACTCTTACCTTCGCTAGTAACTTTGCATTTTATTTCAACACTTTGCACTTTCTTTTCACTGTAACTAACCATGTTACCCTCAAGCCTACTCTAACACCCTAGGTCTAGGTGGAATCTCAATGCCACAAATTCTATTATTTCCTCTAGACCTCATGTGCTCCATTATTCACAATAGCAATCTTTGAGTTGATAAAAACCTTTAGTTTTTGAGAAAGTTGCTCGAGATAACTGACGACCATCCCGAACAAAGAAGTCGAGTAAGTATGCTCAAGCATTCCAAGCAAGCACGCGAAGCAAGAATACCAACCAAGTATATCAAGCAAACACACCTAGCAAGTATACCTAACAATATGCTCGGTTATTCCGAGCAAGTGTTTCGAACAACATACTAGGCCATTCTAGCAAGTATGCTCGAACATTTGTTGTGCTTTAATGCTTGGTATTTTAAAATTTTGAGCTTATTCCTAGTCTGAGCTCCGACTCCCGACATGTCATTTTATACATGTAAAATAAAGATAATAATTTTCATAAATTAAAATTTATAGAGTAATTATTATATATCTTAATTTCAAAGCAATATCTAACATTGAAGATCAATATTTTAATTTAATAATTAATATTTTGGGCTACTCCTCTCTAGAAACCAACTCTAAATCAAACATGCGCAGAAAGCTCCTCCCCCTCCACCTCCTCCCTCCCTCCTTCCCTCCTTTTCCCTAGTTTTTTCCTTTTCTTTTTTCAATTTTTTGGTTTTTAAGGTCAAAGTAGAGTGAAAAGCCAATTTGTTGCTCTCCGGTTTCCAAAGGCCACCATGTGTCCCACTGCAGGATTTCCAATGCGCTGATCCTTCAGATGAATGAAAAATTCTGTTGAATGGAATGGCTCATGAGCAATACGCATGGTTCAAAAGGTTTCATGCGCCTCCGCTAGGGGAGTGCAGCTACCGCCAGGCGCGGCTTTTCTGGGACCAGGGCCTCCGATTTCTTCAGACCCGATCATCCACCATACTTTCAGGGTGGCGTGTGTCCCTCACGCGTCACAACAATTTCTTATTTATTTATTTTTTCCTCCAAGGTTGAAAATGTGGATATACATTTGTTATTTTTCCATATAATTTGTGTTTTCTGTCATTTACTTTGTTTTAGGTTATTTAAAAAAAAAAACACATTTTCTCTAGGACGTTGGTTCCTAAAGTGTGTCCCCAACCTTGTCTTAAATAGAGTGTGGGTTTTGTAAGCCCTGTCTTTGAATAGAGTATGTGTTTGTAAACTCTTTCTTAAAACAAAATGTTGTCTCTCAAATGATTTGTCTATAGAGAATTACAACAATGGATAAGATGAAGTAAGTACACAAAGAAATTTGTGTATTGGAGAGTGTTAAAATTATTTTTGGCTTATACAATATGTGTTTTAAGTCAGTTTGTAATGTCCATTATGAATAAATGAAGTGTATTTTATCCTTTAAAGAAAAAAAAAAAAAAACATTTGCCTCTATTATGTTCTTTCTCTCCTTGTTATTTATTTAATTTAGCTGCTGCTTCTTCGATTCCTTTTTCTTTCGATATACGGCCCATAAGATGGAACTTTAGGATATCGAGAATTTCTAAAACAAAAATGATGATAAAAGGTTTGATGTTCCAGCAACAGATGCATCAGCTAGTTGTGGAGGAAAACATGTCTATAATCATCTCAACTCATCCCATTTTATCTCATCTAATTATTATAATTTTTCTAAACTTTTAAACAAAATACAATAAACAGTTGATATTATTTCAATGATTTTTGTTATTTATCATTTCTACGTACCATATTTTCTTTTTATTTTTTTAAACTCCTGCTAAATTTTTTTTTTAGTTTATTTTTTTAACTAATTAAATTCTTCTACTCATTATTTATATACCAAATATTTGGTAAAAGAAAAAAGTTATGAATGATCTAATGGAAGCTCACCAAAATCTTATTTCACAACCATTTCGTTGAACAACAACTGGTCTGTCCGCACACATTTTTTTCAAAGAAGGTTTCGAATTAGTCAAGTTTTTTTCGGTGTCCAAGCGGCAATGGAAGCTCAAAACCTTATTTCATCTAAACAAGAAATGGTTATGGATGCTTTTGTTTTTCTTCCCTACAGAAGATTATAGCTATTCTTATAATGCTTACATATGGTATTATGGCTAATTTTATTACAAAGTCTAAAATTATTTATTAAAGTAATAGTTTCAATTTATTTTGAATGGTAGTGCTAAAGGAAATTCAACTGATATTGCTAAATTGCTAGCTTTTGACTGTGAAAAGTATGGATTTTTAAAAAAATTATTCAACTCACTGGAAATGAAAAAAATATGAGAGTGGTTACAGATCTCCTAAAAGGAGAGTAGAATCGAATCATAGCGTAGGGCCCCCTAACCGGAAAATGCAACCACAAAACATAAATCAAAATCGACAAAACATGATTCTCTTTGGGAGAGAAAAGAGTCAGAAGTGATAATGAGAAATTACTCAGCAAAAGAAAGTTAAACTAATATTCTTCAGAAACACAAAATGCTATTTATAATTTTATGTCTGGAGTAAAATGACTTGCTTCCGTAATGGTTATGGTTGATTTGTCCCAAGAGAGAGAAACTAGTCCCAGCCATGCAGTACCCATCAGTAGGGTCGGAGTCCTTGACTCTCTTCTCCCTCCTGAATGTCCTGAAGTGGGGATTCCACGGCACAATAAATTGGACGACCCAGGGCTACCGACAGAGACGATCTACAAGTCTTTGTTGACTTGGTCGTCGAGAGCGAAAACGGACCCCACCAAGTTGTCCAGCCGGTGGAGCACGACGAATTCTTCTCCTTCTTACCCGTCCGGAAAATCAAGAACCCGAGAATCGAAGCCATAATTAATCCGGTTACTCCACCAGCAGCAACGAAAATGGTTGTTCTTCTACTGTTCTTCGAGTTCGTCGATTGTTTTGTTGGCTCAATCGTCGGAGGGGTCACCAGAATTGGGTCGGGGTTGGGTCCGGCGAGATTGCCGTTGGAAGGGTCGCTTATTTTGAAGATTTCGATGCCGTTCATGATTGCGTCTTGGTAAGAAGTCATCCACCTCCGCGGTTCTGCTCCTATAGCAATGTAGAGGTTCACCTTCTTGTCTCTTTCTTTAGTGAACATCGGAACGGCGTAGTCTTTATATACGGGCACACCATTTCCACCACTCCAGAGAATCACGTCGGCATCTGTCTCAGCGGTTTGATTTGCTATGAAAATGCGAAACCTTCTGTCGGACGGCTGGACAATCTCTGGCTGAAACTCGCAAAAGTGTAGCCTTATGAAATAATAAAATCCAGAATCAACGGGGAATTCCCAAGTCAGATTGTAGCTCAAGTTGATATCCGTGTCGTTCCCCAGAGTTCGGGCAGTCCGATAGACATATTCCGGTGCAGCGTACGCAGGTACTGTGGTAAAGCTTAGATTGATGGTGTCGTTGAAAGGTAGAAAAAGTACGTTATACTCTTTCAAGTACTTGTCATCCTGGCTCCAACCCCGTAACATTCCGGTGTCTTCAGTGGGTGAGATTGAGCGCCCTCCAACATTGAATCTGTATACTGTCTCGAGAGCAGTGCTGTTCTTGATGCTGTACAGGTTGTGCTGGCCGATAAAAGAAAAACCTTGATCGTCCGCCCGAGTGTAATAGAGATTTGGAGGCATCGATACGATTTCGATTCCGTTGATAAAAGCATAGGAATCAGAAACGGTCGGAGATGGAGTGAAGGTTATGTTCAACCTCTGATCTTCCTCAATGTTGACACAGTATTCTCTGAATATGGTATCGCCCGGATCCCCATCAGCATCTGCCGTGAGTGAAGCGTTGAAGTTGCTAAGAAGAGTAAAAGGACCAGCTTTGACGGAGAAGAGGGCTTTAGAGCGATCAAAGTCGGAGTACGAAGCTGGGTAAAAGTATAGTCGAATGAACTTTTGTCCTGCGGTGACGGGGAAATCGTAGGTGAACGTGGAGAGAGAGATGCGAGCTGTGGCAAAGGGCACTTGGGCAGCAGTGGGGGACTGTCTAGCTGCGATACGAGTCAGAGATGCGTGGTTGTTCAGCGATTGTTCAAGAGGGAGGAATTTTGAATTAGCGTCTCCAATCCAGGTCCGACCATCTAAGGCAGTTGAATTGCCAGAGGAGCCACAATTGAGGAGAATTTGGTCGATGGATGTGTAAGGAGACGACGATTCAACGGAGACCGTGCAGATAAGGTGGTGCAACAAGAAGAAGAAGACAAGGTAGAGAGGTGTAAAAGGAGGTGGGGGGAAGGAATTCCACATCGATGCAGAGAGAAGCAAGTGAGAAGATCAGGCAACAGAAATGAGTTTTTCTTTTCTCTGTTTTCTATGGGTAGGGGGAGAACGCCAATTGAGAGTTATACTAACAAAGGGTCAATACTTGCAACGTTATCTGCAACTGGAGGCAAAAAGCCGGATACCTAAAAGGCTATAAAAAAACTGTGAACCCAGAAGACTTCACGCGTTAATATGTGGACCCTACACTAAAGTAATTTGCACTGCATAATTGAGACCTGGAAGCCAAGCAATTTGTCCCACGTCTTTGGAGGAAAGGGACCCTTTGGCCTTTGTTGTATGGTGTAGGCCATCATTTGGAGATTTATCTTCGTCTAAGAATACAAGTTCGCATTTGTGAATGTTCAATCCGAGCATGTTTTCTCAACAAGGTGAAACTACTTTCACTGGCCTTCAAGCAGGGGTGGGCATTTCCTGTCAAAGTCTACCTCAAACAGTTAATGATGTGTCTACCTAAAATCAAAGTTCAGGTTTGGGCTCCATATTTTTTCAACGGCTTTTAATATATATGTTCCTTAAATTTTCAACTTCATTCAAGAAATATTTTTAATCCAAAAAATTAAAAATTATTGCGTGCTTTAAAATTTGTTTAATATATAATAGATATATACTGATTCTCTTAATTCGAAAGACCCACACTGATTACAAGTCTGCGTCAAGCAACAAAACAACAATCTATCATAAATACATATGGACTAGATACATGTACTAAACTAAGCAATGAAGGACTACAAATTTAGTATCTAGTCAAGAGAATCCAAAACAAGTGCTCCATGCCTAGCAACCCTTTGCCACTGAAAACTTCAGTGTTCTAGGCGCCAGACCATTCTTTCGCTGCCATGATGATTTAAGAGACTGCTCCAATTAAGGTGCCTGCACATGAAGAACTCTTTTCATAGGTGATTTATTGGGAGCAAACACATTAGTAATAGCTTCCTTGAGAGTCACAGGTACCTCTGGGTGATTTGAGTTGGGATGGATAAAACAAAGATATATACATACATATATATATATTTATGCATTACACCTTATTTTACTCCCTTCTATCTTCTCATATAGATGATATCTTTGTTCTCTGGATCAATGATTTATTACCGGTTTCATTGTGTTTTCAAGGTAAAAGCTCATTTGGAATTGTTTTGTTTTTCCTTAGATTGCTTTTTGTTTTTTCCCTTTTATGCTTCCCAGTTAGGAATTTATAACTCCAAATCCAATTTGGAAGTGAATTTGTTGAAGTTGATAGCAAATAAAAAAAAAAAATGATGCAGTGGAAAGAAGCAGGGATTAAGGAATTAGAGTTATTAGAGAAGGTGGCAACAAAAAAAGACCATACAAACCTGATATTCTGATTTCGGATGACACATACTGGACTTTGGAGAAATCCTCTCCTTCAAGTCTAAGCTTGAATGTCCTTGGCATCCAACGATCTCCAGTTCTTGAAGGGTAGAGACAAACCTTAATCCATCTGGAACCATCTTCAACTTGATGCAGTTTGAAATCTTCAAATGGTGAAAACTGGGCATGGCACCTGACTCAACTGTCCACTCCTCCAAATTGAGCAAGCCACGTAGGAGTAAAGATTCTAGTTTAGGAAAACCATTTTCCAAGCAAACCATCTGCTTCCCTATAAAAACTTCCCATCCGCTTAAGACCCTCAAGTTAGGCAGCTCCCCAGTGTTGGCATTACATCTTCCACTAGGCTGGATCCCCACAAAGTTAACTTGGCGAGGTTCCAAGGAAATTTGTGCCAATCTGGTAGCTTCTCTATCCGTCCTTCTATCTGCAGCTTCCAAAGACGAGGACATCCTTGCACTACTTGTATATCTATTACCTTACGAGGGAATGAAAGCAATCCAGCCTTCATGGACAAGGACTGAAGGTTACATAATTTTTTGTTGGGGTGATGGACGATTGCCCCAAACTCGTAGAAGTGTCTCGAGTCATTCAGCACCAATTTTCTAAGATTGGTCAAACGAAGATCTCTTAGGTCACATTTGTTTGCTGGAAGGTTTACTAGTGTCTGCAAGTTTCTCAGATTTGTCAGTTGTAGAGTTGAATTGTCACACCACTTGGGAAGATAAAGATGTCTCAATTGTTCCATCTTCCATATAGCATCCGGTAATTCTACAGTTGATTCCCAGCCCAGATCGTTGATGGTTTCTAGAGTCAAGGTCTCTAAGCATACTAAATTGCCTTATGGAAGAAGGCAACTTCCTCATACCAGTTTTCTTTAAGCTCAAGTACTCAAATTAACCAATCTTCCTATTGAGTACTTCTACAGTTACCAAAGTTTTGTCCCGAACTGCTGTCCCGACTGAAGTGTCATGCCACGTAATTTATTTATTTATTTTTGAAAAAAGGAAAATCGATCTGAAATTTAAATCCCCCTCCTGATACCCATTATAGACAACCTACCCCCCCCCCCCCATACCTCTCCCTCTCCCTCCGATCGGCACTGGCCTCTACTCCGCACAGTAGCAGCCCTCAATTTCCGGCGTCATCTCCAGCTCCCCTCCATCCAGCCTCACTTCATGGGTTTGGCTTGCCATTGAACATGTTCTCTGGCTTTTTGGGCTTCACCACAACAGGCAAAACATGTTTTGGAATTCCGATCGAGGCCAAGAGAACAACAGGAATTTGTTTGGGGAAAAATATAAATATACATTTGGAATTGCCAACTGTGCTTTTTAGTAGGAATTTGCATCTTTAACTCTGCATATTTAACTCTGCTTGTTAAAGGCCTTTTTAGTAGGAATTTTGTAATCAATATTAGGTAAAAACTGGAAGATGAATTAGTGAAAAATATCGGGGCATTTATATTTAGATTTGTTGACTTCTCTGTATTTCTCTGTTTATTGGTATATTATAATCATAATATAAACATAATAACTCTAAAGACTCCTTCTTGGAATCTTGCGCTTGTGTTTCAATTAGTTGACACTCTGCCCCCATTATGATATGGCTCAAAACAAATGGCTTGTTCTCGATGTCATAAGGTTGTTTGATGAATTAGAAATCCTATCACATTTACTTCTTGGTGTAGTTTTTTTGCTCTGCCAGCATTGTAAGGTTAAGCATGAGAAGTTGGACTTGAGTTTACTCCATAAAGGCCCTTGGTCTCTGTTTGATATAGTTGAGTGAAAGAGGTAGTAGATGTGTGAAATTCACAGAGCATATGGGGCTTTTATCTGTCTAGGTTTGGCAGTTGGAGAAGTTTTCTTCTTACATTGCATTTGCTTCTGTTTCTCTGGAAGAAAGTTTTTGGACTTCATTAACACCAGCTTTCTATACTTCCTCGCATGGGCTGCTTCTTCCTCTCAGGTATTTTAAACTACACTATGGTATAACATATTTTAAGTGTGTTGGTTCTTTTAACATATTTTTTTTATGCCACTCACAGTACACATCTAATCAAGTATACACAAAGGAGGCTCTTTATATTAGACCGACTGCTCCTTCAATAAATGTAGTGTCGACTTTAAATATGGTTGCTTTTTCTTTTTTTGAAAGGATAGTAGTGACTTTCTTTAGGTGTTCATTTAGGTGCAAAGGGGAGGCTTGCATCTCTCGGACCAGGATGATGATCAGAGACATTATTTCTAAATGATGCAGTTTTGGTGGAGATGATTAAATATTGGTGGAGATAACTGTGCTTTTGGTGGAGTATTATTGGTGGAGATGGCTATCTATGGGAAAAGTATAAATGGTGGAGTTGACATATTTTTTGGTGGAGATGACATATTTTTTGTGCAGATGACATATTTTTTGTCTCCATAAACATGTGGCCATTGTAAATTGTAGACATTGTACACATCTTTTAATATATTCTGTAATGCATATTTATTAGATGATAACATTATTTATTAAATGGCAGTAGTTTTTTTCGCTGATGAGTGTTTGGTTGTTATATGGAAGATTTTTGGAATGGTACCATTCATCAGCTATTGTAAAAGGTTTTTTTTTTCGGTTTTCAGAATTTATTTGTCTTACTGAGAATTGCTGTTGATTATTGGTTCGATTATTTTCCCTCTCTGATGTTGCAAAACAGATTTGAGGAAAATTGTGATCTCTGCTCTGCAAGGAGTGATGGCAGCTGGCATGAGAAATTTGGGACCAGTATAAATTCTAAACTGAATGAAACCCAAACCCAGACATTTCTGGCATGTCTTCGTAAGATGCATTGCAGCCACAAGACAGAAGTGGAACTTATCCACATGACACCTCTTTCTTTGTATAAAAATTATATCCATCATATCGGGATTTGAGGAATTCTGTGGAAAATAGGTGATTACAAATTTGTTAATACTTTTGATTGATTAAAATTTAATCACTGATTAATCATTAAATCACATTCAAAAAATCTTTTTGATTGAGAACATTGAGCTTCGCTAGATTCCCTTTTCTCCTGAAAGCCGAAAGGGCAGTGACCTCTGGAACAGAGGAAATAGTAGCTGTTTGAAACAAAGAGTGACATGCGAGTAAAATTAAAAGGCTGAAAATTAAGCCAAAAAAATAAACTTCATACAAAATCCTAAACAAATTACATCTTGGTTATATTGTTTTCATAGAATTTTCCAAAATAAAATCCTAAACAAAGTACCCACAACATTGAAATTACTATAACTAAATTGACACTCAAGTTTTTTCTTACGCCTCTCAGTCTCTATTTCTAGTTGATGTCAAGATGTTTCAATATTCATTGCTAGTTGTATCTTTTAAAGTTTGGTTTTTAGTCGATTGATTCTCTTTTCACCATAGGGTGGTATTTCCAGATCATACAAACAAAAAAACTTGCAAGAATGCCCAACTTGCAAAATCGAAGAAGACATATTAGCAAACCAAGATTACCAATAACTGCTTAGCAAACAACAGTACCAATAATTCGTTTAGTTACCCTGAGCAGTACCGTAACTTTAAAAAATATTATCATAAGTGTCATGAATGTTATGATGACAAGCAGTGAGTATTGTGTGCGTATTAACATGGCTATTAAATAAAGGAAAAAATAAACATTTTTTTTCACAGTTTTAGTACTGTTATATGTTTGTTTTGGAGTAATTGTCGCGAACTTCACCCATTTCTCATGTATCATTTTGCCTTGTTTAATGAATTTGCTTGCTTTAAAAAAAAATTAAAAAAAAAAAAGGGAGGGGGAAGAAAGAAAGATAATGATATCTCCCCATGCTGCATTTTTCCAAAAGGTGTTGCTGACCAACGCGTGCATCATGTGCTGAGAGTCATGTGCAACAAAACACGAGATATCTGCCATGATCTAAAAATTAAAAGAATGCAAGAAAACGGACAACTAGTGAACTTGATCTATTGCTTTATCCAAAAGCCCTGGACTGCTCCTTTGTTTTACCTTCTTTATTCACATTTTATTTTCCCTACTCTCATACGCATCTCTCGTCTTTGTCTTTGTACGTATATAAGAGTTAACCAATATTACCATTACCAGTTAAATAGTACTTAAGATCAGGATAAGATGGTAGATCGAGACAATACGTAAAAGAGATTACAAGTGTAGAAGATTGACCCTTCATTTTATTTTGAAGACATTTATAGCAGGAGCTGTGGCATATTATGCATTATAAAACTCATAGCACATACAACATGTCTAATCTCGCCCAATGGCATTGAATCCACGGTTTCAAAACTGGCTGACTTTGTATAGATTGAAATCAAGTTAGCCCCAAACCAAATTCCAGAGACCAAAAACTAGCCCAAGTTGGCCCCAAATTCGCACTATGAAAAGTTAAAAAGTCTATACACTTACTTCTTTCTTAGTAAAAATACCGACTGCTTTGCTTCTTCTAATGTAAAGTGAATGCGCAGTAATATAATACACATATTTTATGATTCATGCTTTCCTAAAACTGTTTTTCTCCACTTAAAATACATCCTATAACTTCCCAAATGCATGCCAAATTGCCAATGTATTTCAAGTTAAATACTTTCCTAAATTTTAGTCCAATTTTATAAAACTAAACTGTTTTTCTCCACTTCAAATACATTCTATAATTTCCTAAATGCCAAATTGCCAATGGCACAAGTTGAAATGCTTTCCTAAATTTTAATCCAATTTTAGAAAACTAAACTGTTTTTTCCTCTTTATATACATTCTATAATTTTATAAACTACCATAATCCTAAGGCCATTTCAGCAGACAATTTCATAAACTACTTTGCATTCTAGCTGGATTTTCAAGTCTCGATTGAGCTATCGCATTGAGTAGGATTCATATCTTAGCAAACATAAATCCAGTAATTCAAGGGACAATTCATGCACAAAAAATTAAAACAAAGAAGAAATTACATGATAGATAGACATAGAGTAACAACCTTGGTTTTTACGTGAGAGAACCTAGACCATGGCTGGATGGAGATCTGCACCACGGTGACAACCAGTATCGACGGTAGGCTCAGTGGTGACGGGGTTGGCCTCAAGCTTCGGGTATGGGTGTCAAATTGTGTTAACGGGTCATGTTCGTGTCATGTCAAAGCATGTATATTATACTATATAGATCAACCCTAACTCGACCCATTAAACTTATCGTGTCAAATCTTAAGCCCTAACACGACCCATTAACATAACGAGTCGTGTTATGTCAACCCATTTTGATCCATTAGTGAATATTACGAAATAGGTTAACACAATACAATACGACTTGTTTCAAATTGTTTATGTAAATATGTTGAATAGGCCCAAAATTAACTCGTTTCACCTGATTAAATTTAGCATAATTTTATATAAATGTTAAAATCACGATATCTATAAAAATTATAAAACTAACTACAAGTCCAAAATTACAATCCAAACAATAAAAATATCGAAATTGAAATTCTAATAATTTTACTTTTAGGTATAAAGATATAATTGTAACTTTAACTTTCTTAACGTGTCCTAACGGGTTAAAATGGGTTGACCCGTTATCAACCTGTTAAATAATCGTGTATTAATGGGTCAACCCATTTTGACCCGTACTCATTAAGACTAAACCCTAACCTACTATTATCGTATTATGTTCGTGTTAAGTTAACAGGTCATATAATATATTGCTACCCCTAGCTTCGGGGAGTCCAACAGAGGGGATGTGGCAGAGCTCTTAGGATTTCATATGTGGGAGAGGACGCTAGAGGGGTTTTAGGCTTTGGGATGGAGCGACGGTGGCTGTCATGGTTGCTTGGGGACAAGCTCGTGAAGAGGAGAAGGGCAATTAGTCTGTGTGCAGATTGGTAGCAGAAGGAAGGGTGGAGTTGCTGTAACGGTTTTAACTGTCTGAATAGGCTATACGACTTGATTTCTAGTGTTCCGCTTTGATTCGTTGGCAAGTCATGCACCTTGCTATGAATTTTGCAATCTCTCTTTTCATATTATTCCACTAAAAACTCAATTTTATGTCTATGTACATTTTTATACTTCGAGGATGTACCAAATAAATAGATCAATGGGCTTAATCCAAAATGGTCTTCCTAATCTCTTCATCGTTAGAGTTGCAAATCCTTCCTCGGTATGTTAGATTCCCTTCCCTTCCCCTTTTTGAAGTTCCATCTTTATTTGAACTAGCTGGGGGTCCCTCCCTTGAGCCTCCTTGATGCGATTAGCAGGGGGGGGTGGGACAATTAGGCTTGCCAAATTTGCATGTTGGTTTGACACAACCTCCTACCTTAGTCTCTCATGTCCCTGATTATATCCCCTGGCATCCTCGTCGATAATGTAACTGATGATTTGCAAATCAAGGCATCTGTTATGACGTTGGCTTTTTTGGGATGGTAAAGGATACTACAGTCGTAATCTTTAATTAGCTCCAGCCATCTATGTTGCCTCATATTTAGCTCCTACTATATAAAGAAGTATTTAAGGCTTCTATAATCAATGTAAATGTCACACCTTTCCCCATATAGGTAGTGTCTCTAAATCTTTATAGCAAACACCACCGCTGCTAACTTAAGATAATGAGTAGGGTAATTTTTTTCATAGGGTTTTGGTTGCCTTGAGGTATAGGCGATCACTCTTCCCTGTTGCATTAGCATGCATCCAAGCCCGCTCCTTGACGCGTCACTGTAATAGTGAATCCTCTGGTTCCCTCTGGGAGAGTTGGGACAAGTCTCAATACTAATCGTTTTTTTAACTTTTGAAAGTCGTCTTCACATGCATTGCTCCATATGATCCTTATATTCTTCTGTCAACGTCGTCAACGGAGTTAGGATCTTTGAAAAAACTTCCACGAACCTTCAGTAGTATCTAGCAAGTATGAGGAAGCTTTAAATTTCATAAACGTTGGTGGGTCTCGCCCAATCAAATAATGCTTCTTTTTCTTTTCCTTGCTCACAGTCCCTGTTCACTACAATCTCGCCTGCTTTCATCAATGCCTTCCTAGCACTCACACTTCACATTTACTCATCCATTCCATGCCTTTCACTCTTACCCTCATTGGTAACTTGGCCTTTTACTTCCATACTTTGCACTTTCCTTTCACTTGTACATTGTCTCTTTTCACTGTAAGTTACTCGGCGCTTCCGAGCAAGTGTGCCAAGCAGTATGCTTGTCCATTCCGAGCAAAGATGCCACACAAGTATACTCGGCCATTCCGAGCAAGCATACCAAGCAAGCACACTGAGCAATATGCTTCAACCTTTCTTGTGCTATAATGCTGTCTTTCTTATTCCGAGCTCTGACCTCCGACGTAGCGTTTTATATATGTAAATTAAATATACTAATTTCTAGAAATTAAAATTTATAGAGTAATTATTATATATTTTAATTTCAAAGCAATATTTAAGATGAAGATTTTAACTCTTAATTTAGTAATTAATGAAAAGCCCATTGGTGCTTTTTATTGCCAAGAAGTAGCTACTTTTGTCTATCCTATCTACAAATACGGTAGGCACAAAATTGGAGACTTTCAACTACTTCGAGACAAGTCAGTCAACTCATGCATATCTCCCTATTGCAGAATCTTATTCTATGTTATCTAGTGCTTTAGAGCATTTGTTGGGACCCCTATCATTTTTTATTTTATTTTATTTCTTTAGTAATGAATTTATTTTGACCATCTATAATATATATATTACAGCACTTAAGATAACACATCAGCGAGCCTCATGGAAGATGATTACAATCTCGTTATAAATTTTGAACTGGCATAACACCATAGATGAGAGAACAATACTAACATAACTATTGAGCCCACACATAAAAAGCATTCTTAGTTCATGTCACATTAGGTAATCTTGCTGAAGAAAAGGAATTTGAAATAGCACTAATTTCTATTTGAGTTCCTGTTTTCCCTCCCCTGTCATTCTTAGGAACTTTGTACATGAGATTGATATTCTAAGCGTGCAATTTATCACTTTGTTATTGTATTTTTATTATAGACCTTGGTGGCTAATTAATTAAACTGACTGAATAACAAAAGGGATCGATGAAACTGCTGCTCACACTCTTGTAAATACAAAGAGAGAGCCGTTGCTGCTCATTATTTCTCTTGACTTTTTAGCTTTTCAGGACTCCCTATAGAATGATAAAATAAAATGATTCAAATCAAATTGAGACTCCGAAGACACATAAAAACCAATAACTTTATCAGTTGTTTTTTTTCCTTTAATCTGTCCAGGATTTGATTTGCATATACGCAACTTGCACATCCATGCTTGGTTTGAAATTCATACCAATAATATCCTAGGAAAAAGGGTAAGAGACGTCTATGCAAGATTTTATATAATTAGTATCAGTGATTTGGTTAATTTGATGCGTTTGAGTCTCAATTACAAACTGAAAATCCACTAGATCAGGGTAAGTGACCACACTACTCTCTTCGAAGACCTAGGCACATTTTTTTTTTTATTTTTATTAATAACTGTTGCTATTATCAGAGAAGTTGAGATATCTATACCGTCGTCTTCTACACAGATTTGTAGCAACGGTAGCTGCTACTTGTCTGCTGTGCCACCATGATAAATAATGTTTTGCTCTTCTAGAATCAAGCTATTCGAAAGGGAACTAGAATTATAAACCGCAGCTAGGAGGGTACATCATTGGCAGTAATGTCAATCGTCTGTCTAGCAGAAATTAATCTGTCCAAGGTTTGGTCTGGAACTGTAATCCCAGATGTCTCCAAGTCTGCAACAATAGCAATGGCTGCATCTAGTTCTCCAAGATCAAGACATTGCAAGATGATTTCATCATAAAGGGGACTGCAATAGAAGAAACCACATATGAGTTCTTGTTGGAGTGGTTTTAGTTTGCCAACAAAAATATACATAATTTAAGGCTCTCTTGTTGAAAAACTTTTCTGATGAATGATACTTCATGTTGAAATTGCCAAGTTTGTATGTTCAAAAAGATATATGGCATGCTATTAGGAAGAGGCAAGAGTCAACTTAAATGCAGTAAAAAAGTTCCCGGTCTTGCAATATGATGCACAAACAATCCATAAAAATATCAAATTACAATCTTGTGTATACAGCCTAATTTTTAGATCAAGAAAATCAAACCTCTATTTTTTTTTTTTTCATTCTCCTCAAATAGAGAACATTATCTCACCTCCCAAATGCATAGCCAAGACTATGTGTTGTCTGCAATATCTTCAAGAATGCTGATGGCACTGGAGCCCTTATTGCAGCACGCAAGATCATGGCACAGTCCCCAATAGTGGGTGTTCCACCCAACTCTATTACCTGAATGTTCATTATTTCAAAAAAAAAAAAAAGAACAATACAATTAAAGCAAATGCTTCTATTGGAGCAGTAAAGTTTCCAAACCAATGAAACGATACCAAATAAATACTTTAGTCTTTCACTATATTCTTGGGAAATCCCGCCAAATATGGAGAGCATGGAATGGCAATATATGTTTAGGCAAACATGTTACTAGCATGTTATTACGTGGGGAGTTTTAAAATGGTCACATCAAGTCACAAAATACAGACATATTGATAAGAGTTGCTGATATAGAAGCCAAAGCATATTTTGATAATAGATGCTTCGACTCTCGGGGAAAGTAGTCTCACACCCACCCACACTATATGCATGGGAAAAAATCCCTAAATTCATTATAGAAAAAAAAAAAAAAATTGTATTTTTTGTGTGATGACTACAATTGAAGTGGAACCCCAAAGGATCTTTTGAGAAATGGAAATTAAAAGGTCTTTTGGGAATCAGAAATCAAAGAGTCTAATGCAACAATTGACCATTTAAATAATAGGTGGAGTCTTGAGAGATGGAGAGACATTTAGGGACATCCAAAACGATTACATTCAAACTGGATTATGCAGCTAATTGACACTTGAATATAAAAGTACCCAAACGCATATTGGGCTGGTTCACCGTCTAATAGAAGGTCCAAGACTGGATGTTGTACATTTCTGGGAGATAATTTAGTGACATGGAAGAGTAAAAAATAGATTGCTGGTGCCAGTCTAGTGCTGAAGCAGAATGTTAAAGTATGTCCCACAAAATTTGTGAGGTTATAACCCCCAAGGGTTGGCTAAAGTGGTAAAAGCCTTGGGCTTGGAGGTATGCTCCCCCTAGGTCTAAAGTCAAATTCCCTTGGGTGAAAAAAATCTCGAAGCTCTTTTGTAATAATCAGGCAGCAACCCACAGACACATGAACAAAACAACGTATCGAAGTAGATTGCCTCTTTGATCATGACAAGTTAATCACTAAAGAAATCACAGCTCCATGTGTAAAGTCAGAAATTCAATTGGAAGATTTATTTACCAAGGCCCTTGGTTGTGGTCAGGTAGAATCAATCCGCTTGAAGATGGGATATAGTCTCCAACTTGAGTGGGAGTGATAAAGAAGATTATCTTGAGCCAGGATGAGCTTATGTAAGATGGGATATCTTGCCTGTAAGACTATTTTATCCTTACCTTAATATCTTGTAGAGATATTATTGTGACTTGGGAGATTATGACAGTGGACCTCAGTCAGAGATAAACTTCAGACCCCTACAATTCCTTCTTTATTTTTCTATTTCTAGACATGACACATGTGAAAGGAAGTGAGAAAAGATATAGGAACTTGCCTTCAGCATAACTTTAATTGCCAACTCAACTTCCCATTCCTGCGACCATCTTCGAGGAGGTGCATTCCTTAGCTCTCTTTCCCATGTCCAACCCCAGACATCAGCAATTGTATACATGTCCGATACATCAAACACCTTCCTTTTTCTCAGCTCCTTAAATGCCTCAAAAATATCCTCAGGAAACCAGTCTTCATCGGCATCATCCTGTGTCCATCCACAAAAACATATTCTGAGGTAAGGCCCTAAAATGAAAATGGAAATCTTTATTCCCTTGCTGGTGGAAACAAAAACCGAAAACTAGTGTACACATTCATACACCAAGCACATGCCTTCAAAATTCTAATTAAATAAACTAAAAACACCCGATTGATAAACCAAATAAATAAAACCAGACATGCAAATAGAAAAGTACAACTATTAAACATATTAACCATTAGTAGCTTTATATACAATAAATAATGCTAAGATCTTACTATTACACCTTCGTCTTTTTTCATAATTTTACAGTAACATTGAATGATGTTAATGTCTATAATATTGCGTGCAGCTGTTTTCATAAGTGTAGAATCTCACTAATCTATATGCATCTATTTCTACAACGTGGTGTTTTGTGAAAAGCTTAATCGAACACCTGATACAAGTGGTACCTGAGCCTTCCATTATCACGATCAAGCTCCTTCTATATAGACTTTAGGGATGCTACCCGCCCTATATTGGTGGGTAGCAGCCTCACCTGGCCCCTTTCCACCTTCCCCTAGCCCCGCCCAAACAACATGACCGTCCACCCCTGCCATATGGGCAGGCAGACTTTTCAGGCCACCATCCAGTCTCCACAATACAAAACTGATCCAGAATATATGCTAAACCAACACACATCCAAAGATTTCAATCACTAAACCAGAAAATCCAAAATCAATAGATCCGAGCAGTATATAGATCCAAAATAAAAATGTTCATAGATTTTAAAAAATAAAAATAAAAAAGATCTGCACCCAGATGCTCTGTGGGTCTGCACAGATACCCACAGCCAGTCATGGCCGCGGGGCTGGTGATTTCTGATGTGTAGAAGGAAAAGAAGTGAAGAGGAGAGGAGGGGCCATGTGTCTGTAAACCAAATGAGGGGGAGGGGTAAAATTATGGGTTTTTTCATTATATGTTCTATGTGGGTGGGTGGGTTTTCACCCAAGCAAGTCCTGACCTGCAACCCACTCGCTTGGAGATATATCTTTAAGCCACCAGCCCCAGCCCCAGCCCTCTGGGCGGGCAGGGTAGGTACAGTGGCCCTCCCCCCCACCCCTACTATACCATGGCATGCAAGATGTTCGCATTTCCATCCTTATGGACAACTTCAAATCAAGTATCCATATTAACCTGAAAACCTATTGCACAGAATAATCACAATAAGGTAATTGACCTCCAAATAGGGATTTATCTGTGACTTAAATTGTTTTTTTTATAGGTAATTTTAACTGTTAAATTATTAAACAAATAACTGAGGGTAGAGACACTGCCCAAAAGAAGTACTAGAAATAGAACCATTATGGACTTTCATACCTCCACTGACATTCGAGACGCTCTTCTCCTTGACTTTTTGGATGAGGTAGTTGTTTGGTCAGAATCTTTCAATAATTGGACTCCAATCATTTGAAGAGGCTTCTTGCCTTCGACTTCCTTCTCCTTTACCCTCTCTCCATCTTGGCTCTCAGTTTGCTCTACCTCCTCCTCCTCATCAGCCTCATCATCTTCAACCTCTTTTGTACCATCTTCTACATCAACATCGTCCATCACATCTGTAGGTTCTAATTCTTCCTTTTGCAAAGGCTTCCCATGATCACCATTAAAGCCTTCTCCAAGAAAGCGGCGTTTCCAGAACTCTGTATTTCCTTCTTGAAGCTTGATCCTAGAAATTAGTTCATCCAGCTCTTCATCAACCTGCCAAACGAATCATATTAAAATTTGAATGGCAATGTACTCAGGTAGAAGAATTATGCTAAGGATAAAATGTAATATGTAGATGAAAAGAAAATTAATTAGATTAAACAAAAGACTAAATAGCACAAAAGAGTGATAAGTGAAGGCTAACTTCTTCTTCTTCCTCCTCAACTGGAGGAACCCAAAGGGGCCGACCACGAGAGCGGTTTATTCTCCTTGCTTTCTGCACACGCTGATAAAGAACATTTCTAGTTCCATCAGTCGGAAGATCTTGTGCTTCAAGTTCTTCCTTCAATTCAGATACAATCATCTTACTCGCAGCCTTGGGCTTTAAAATGTTCTGGTCGGGACCCTTTATAACTTTCTTTAATTGCTCCTCCACTCTGATATAATCAGACTCTGATGCATCCCCTAAAGCAGCAACTCCTTCATTCTGTAAGGTTTTCAAAAGCTTTCGATGGTGTGCCTTACAATCCTCAAGACATCTTTGCTTGAAGGAGGTTTCCATGGGGTTTGAGTATATAAATCCATCAGCATCTGGATCAAGAGGCGTTTTTCCCCTTCGAGGCACCCATCGTTTGCGCTCACCTGTAAGCCCACCCTCTGCAATATACCTATTAACATGCAAAGACAGTTAATACCTTAATAGTAGAATTAGTATCAGGATATGCATTAGACAAGCGGTAACACATGCCTGTAAAAAATAAAAAGATAAAAAGAGGCAAAATTAACTTGAAAAAAATGACAAGATCCTTTCGCTCCTGTTCTAGATTTGAATTATGATTCTTCGACAGTGAATCACTTGTTTCAACCAAAGACCTTGTAGAATCTCAAGTTTCCCTTTTAACTTTCCATGACCCAATTCTATGATCCAAATCTAGCAAGTTATCACACTTTTTCGTTTCTAAAGTTCTTATAAGCATATCAGAAAGAAAAATCTATCTCAACGAATTAGTAGTAAAGATAGGCTTGTGTATGAGATTGTGTATGCATACATCTATATATACGCTAAAGTACATTGAAGAAAGATATGTGGAAATTTGCCTCTTATTGCCATATGGACGGCTGGTGTCAGAGGACACTTTGAGTTTAGGACTACAATCACACAGAGAGAGAGAGAGAGAGCCCGGCGCGCGGGGGGGGGGGGGGGGGGGGGTGGGGGGGTGGGGGGGTGGTGGGAATCATAGGACCTCAAAAGCACTTCTTTACCAGGGTTACGTGTGACCAAGGGAAGTGCTTTATCCAATTCTCACACGGGCATTTTTATCGCTGGGTAGATCCAAGTCCATGGCCCATGGATGCATCACAGGACAAACGGATTAGTTCAATTTTGACAACCAAAAGTAGTAATTTAGCTACAATCTATTAGGGCTTCTGCCTGAGCAGTGTTTAAATGATTATGTGCTGCCAGGATATTGGCTCATCCCACATTAGTCATCCCACATTAGTCAAGCGCCTACTTGATTAGGGGTATATGCATTTGTTGGACCTCTCTGTCTACTAGGTTACGCTTTTGGGTAAAATGCTCTAACATAATATTGGATCCCAAATTGTTTGTTCTTCTACTCCAAGTGTCGGGCCTAAGTGTCTTTGTCTCAAACTTAGTAGGGTAGTGCTGGTTTCTTTACTTGGTGTTAAAACAAAGAAGAGAGTTTCTGGAAATTCTCCATATGCTCATAGAGCAATCCTCTTTAAATATAATAAAACTGAACAAATAATGAAATCTAGGTCCCACTTATGGGATCAACAATATCAATTAGAATCCCTAATTTTAAGTATACAACAGTAATATATCCACCAAGTATGGAATGAATATTACAGATCAAGACTCTATTTGCAGCACAAACAATGGTGCTATGGTCTGACTTGACAGCTGGCTCTTACAGTTGGGCCACTCCACTGAGTAGCTATAGCTTTTGGGTTGGAAGCTTTAACACATAGGAAGGAAGAAACAGGAGCAAGAAAGAGAAAGCGGAATATATATATAGAGAGAGAGAGAGTGAGAGAGAGAGAGAGAGTGTGTGTCCATTTCTATCCCATCGTTCGAAAACCATTTTATTTGGTCCTAGTTAGACTCAGAACCATAGTCAAAAAGAAAGCTTATAAACTTGAATGAGCAAAACATAAATAATTTACAAGCTAACGAGAACAAGAAGGCAGTTCCAAACAAATAAAATTTGTTGATATTATACTGATGCAGATGAGAAACAATGTAGCTGTGCAAGACCGACCAGAGGATTAAGCAGATCTGAAAATAAGATTTTGAAAAACAGAAAGTTGAGAATTATAAGGCATGCTTATTAATACTTTCAACAAATCATAAGAAATTTTATTCATAAAGACAGGAAGGTTGTAGTCCCAGTACACAGGAACAAATGCTTTTAATTTATGACAATTTCTTTTTAATCCAAAGTGAAATTTCTTAAGAAATAAATAGAGAAAAATGGACTTTTCAGAGATTGTAGCATGTTCATTATAAAGCACACCTAGCAATGTAATCAATCTCGTATCCAAGTTCCGCTTCTTCTTGTAGTGGTTCAATCCATGAGCTCACCAAAGTCCGGTACTTTCTGCTCATGATCATGGCTCGCGGTGGCATTAGTTGGTGATCTTTCACCATGGCCTCTAAAGCTTCTAGCAAATCAACAATCCTGCCTGAAATTAAAATGACTTCTAGCTAAGAAACATTTCTAAGTTTTGGTCCAAGGAATTAAAATGAACATAGCAAAAAGAAAATAGTTTAAAGCTACCAGATCATTCTAGCTGGCTCTCTATTCATGGATATCAGTCAATATCATCGATTGGTTGGGAAGTTAATTTATCTTACTGTGACTTGCCCTAACATTACTTATGCTGTTGGAGTGGTTAGTCAACATATGCATGCTCCCCGGAAACCTCACTTTGATGCAGTTTTTCGTATCTTGCGTTATTTGAAGGGTGCCCCTGGTTGAGGTTTGTTATACAAACCAGCTATTAATTTGTCTATCACTGGTTTTAGTGGTTCTGATAGGGCTGGAAGTCAGTCTGATAGACGGTCCACTTCTGGCTATTGTACCTTTGTTGGTGGTAATCTTGTTACTTGGCATAGAAAAAAGCTTAATGTTGTTGCCCGCTCTAGTGCTAAAGTTGAATATAGAGAAATGACTCACACTGCTTCCGAGATGCTATGGGTTCGCTCTTTCCTTCGTGGCTTGGGTCTTGATGTTCCTACTCCTATGTAGATGCACTCTGACAATCAAGCCGCTATCTTGATTGCTAACAATTCAATCTTCCATGAGTGTACCAAACATATCGAAGTTGATTGTCATCTTATTCAAGTTTATTAATGTGAAAAGGGATTGTCACTCCCTTTGTTCGCTCCGAAGATCAGCTAGGTGATATTCTCACCAAGCGCTAGCCCGCACATCCTTTCAACGATTCTCCAACAAACTGGGCATGTTTGATTTTTATGTTCCAGCTTGAGAGGGAGTGTTAGAGTTATTGTAATTTGTATAAGGGACTAGTTATTTCTATAGCATGAGGTTATTGTTGTAATTATGCTATGTCACCCTAGTATAAAAACATGCACACTGATAGTCAATAGTAGTTCACTTTTTTCACCGTTCCCTTGTTCCTTTCTCCTTCTTCCTCACTTTTCTCTCAACTTTACAACTCAACTGTGATCAATCCTTGAGAAGTACCTTTGCATTCCTTATAGAATCACTTACATGAAGGAAGCATATGTGGCAGACCTCTACAATCCGCGGCATGTTTCACAGCTCAATTGGGTGTCGTCTTTACTAGGGACGCAACCTTTTTTCTCATCATTCTTTGACAAGTTGGATTCATGTGGGGTGGAACATAATAGTGTTGATAAAATGGTTTGTATCCCATATAGGAGAGGCAACTTTGATGGAGTTCATACTAAAAGATGCTATGTAATCCAGCCAAGGATTGGGAGGGTGAGTCATCACTGACTTCTACAACGTGTTATATGCGCTGAAGTTAAGGGCAGGAGGGGAGGATAGATTATTATGGACATGCATAGGGAACAAGAACTTTTCAGTCCATTCTTACTACAAGGCCTTGATGACCCACTCCTGACCCACTCCTCCAATGCCTTCCCTTGGAAGAGCATTTGGAGGAGCAATGTTCCCCTCAAGGTTGCTTTCTTCGGGTGGGTGGCTTCCTATGGAAAAATACTGACTATAGACAAGTTAAGAAAGCATGGACTCTACATAATGGATTGGTGCTTCATGTGCAAACACAACAGTGAATCTGTGGACTGCCTTCTTCTCCATTGCGAAGTAGTTAAGGTATTGTGGGATGAAATCCTCTCAAGACTTGGTATCGCATGGGCTGTGCCTAGGAGGGTGATTGATTTCTTGTCTTGTTGGCGAGGGATAAGGGGCAATAGCCAGACTGCAGCTGTATGGAAAATGATACCTTTATGTTTAATGTGGTGCACATGGATTGAAAGAAATGGATGCTGTTTTGAGAATAGGGAACGCTCTCCGGATGGTTTTAGGGCCTTTTTCTTTCATACTTTATTACTTTGAGCATCTTCTATTGTATTGAATGGAACGAGTCTTAATGACTTTTATGCTACTATCCGTAGCACTTAGTTTGTAATTAGGCTCTTTATTGTATACTCCCTGTATACTCGGGCTTTGCCTATTTACATGAATCAATAAAATCTCTTTTACCTATCAAAGAAAAAAAAAGAGCCTTTCTTGTGGAAGCTTATTTGGAAGAATATGGTTCCTCCAAGAGTGGTTTTCTTCGCATGGATAGCAGCACTAAAGAAATACTTCCCTTGGACAACGTGAGGAGGCGTGGCACGATAGTATCATCATTAGGAGTCTTGTATAGGAAAAATGAGGAGATGTGGCATTACTTACTCTTACATTGTGAGGTTGCTAGCTTTCTATGGAGCATCCTTTTCAGTCTCTTCTGGATTAAGTGGGTGATGCCTTCACAGGTTTTGGAGCTTTTCACTTGTTGGAATAGACAGTTTGGCCACCATCAGCATGTTTCATTGTGAAAGATGGTCCCACTACACATTGTGAAAGACTGGTATCGGAGTTTAAGTTTTATGTTTTAAACACATTGTATATTGGAAAAAGGCCCATTATGGCGTTCCCTTTTCTATTTCTAATTTTTATGATTCTACAGCTCTTTTCCCCCTTTTTGTTTGGTGAGTTCATGTATACTTCCTGTGTAAAAGGATAACATCAGGGTTGGGACATTTCATGCCCTCTCATTATACTTCATACATTTCAGTAATATGAAAAGGTTGGTAAAAGCTCACTTCTCCCAAAAGAATTTATAAGAATTGAGATATATAATATAAAACTTTATCACTGCCAACACGTGGTCATTTGAAATTAAATGACAACAGCACATTAGATAAACGGGTCAAATGTGCACATCACACCCAACAGAAATGATGTAACAAACCAAATTTATAAGCTTACCAGAATTGCCTGGCAAGTAAAATCTCTCTATATTTAAACATACTCAGTTTTTTCCTAACAAGTTCGTAGCTTAAAACCTAAGAAAGCACACACAAGCATCATAGAAACTACTAGAAATCTAGACCAAACTTTGTACCAATAAGCCCTATCTCCAGTGCTGGCTACATATGAGCTCCAGAAGCAAACTCTCTGAGGCCAAAATTGAAGATAACACAGTTTTAACAGTCATGAACTCTTCTTCATGGCCTAATCAGAAAACCACATGAAAAAAGTGTCTGCCAACCTATTTGCATCAGATTAATAACACATGATAACTTAAGAAAAGAAAGCATTTCTACACTTCATTCAACTAATGAATGACCTAACAATGATGACATTAGAGACGATATAAAAGAACTTGATGGACAATGTTATGCCCACTATAAAGAATCTTAGGAATCTGCTTCTTGGTCTCATAAAAGCATAAAGTCTTTGAAGAAGTATATGAATGACAGTTTTGTTCCCATTCTACCTTGCAGATATAGCTCCAGATAATAACCTTGTTTCAACACAATTGCATGGATTTTGGGGTTGTATGATTTAAAATCTGTAGCCAACGTGTAATAAAAAGAGTGCAACAAATTAAAGGCCAAGGAATTTATTCTGAGAAAAAGACATGTGTACCTTCTCGACATAAAGCCCTAAGATACAAAGATAGTGGATCCCCATGGTTTCCTTCATTATGTAAAACTTTTGTTCCCCCCTCAAAGTTTTTAAGGGCTCGGAAATGCCGAATAGCTTCAGGTACCACACAGTACTTGGCAAAGCACTCCACTAACAACCTGAACATGAGAACCTGATGTTATTTACCAATCATTTAAATTATAAAGATTATGATAGCTGAATTCAAAATTGTATCAAAATGTTAAAAAGCTTATAGAGGTTTTAGTTCTAACACATAATATATCTATATATTTGTAACGTATACTTACAAAAAATAATCTATATATTTCTAATCTACGCAAAATGCAAAATTTCTATAGAGCAAATGCAAAGTATTATCTTAGGCAAAACCAGCTAAATAACTCCATCTTTGGCCCTAAGAGCACTAAGAAACATAATGGATATGGAGGCACTTTAAATTCAAATTATCTATAATAAATCTATTTGAAAGCATTGTTATTGACACACAAAAGACTGCTGATGTGGAAGTCTGCCACATCAGCATACATAAAAAAGTCTTTGTATTTTAAACGCCAATGCTTGTAAGGAGCATAACTCAATTTTATATCTAAACTAAAGCAGGATTTTTACAATTGCAAAAGCATGTATTTTTCCTGAGTGAGAAGAGATAGATGCTTTAGTCTCACCTCAACTTACAGAACTATGGTGATCATACCAAATCACATGGAAACTTGATAGCAGCCTATTTATCACCTTAAAGGTGCCTGATTGTTCTTGTATTTAAATTCACAATTGTGACCTTGGGCATGACTAATATTCTTGTATTCAAGAATTTTTCAACTTCAATCCAAACATCTTTTAAATCCCGAAAAGGTCATAATTAGCAGGAACATTCTATGGTCTTAAAAAGTTCTAATTCTAAAAAAATAAATAAGCTTCTCGCTAGATACAAATTTTCTCATATTTCCCAAAGAAACCTGAAAAACATCTTACAAAAATTTTATTTAGACAATTTTCAAACTACCTATTCACTTTCACAAACTCCAATAAAAACACATTTCAAAAAAAATCCAAATGATTTCTCATTTTTCGTACTACTTTCACAAAATCCAATAAAAAAACATCTCAAAATTTTTTTCAAAACTTCTAAAAATTCCTTAAAAATTCTACTAACCAATCATGGCCATATGATTCCAAGAAAAGATAATTATTGTACAACAGACTCAGTCTATAACCTGATGAACTAATTATTATACACCAGACTCAGTCTATAAGCTGATGAACTAATTATTCGATGTTAATTATTTTCTTCTTTGACAGGTAAAATTAAATTTTATTGAGTCAAGTAATAGGTTTTATGTTAATTATTGTTCTAGCTTTGAACTAATGGGCCACTTTACCTATCAAAAATAATTATACAACAGACTCAGTGTAAAACCTTGGAGACACCTATTCTTCAATATATATGTTTTATTTTTTGATAAGCAAGAAAAGATGTTATTAATCCAAGTAAATCGGCAAGGCTTGAGTACACAGAGAGTATACAAAAAAAAGCCTAATTACAAGCTAAGTGCTGCAAAAAGCAGCATAGAAGTCATTAAAAGATGTTCCGTTCAATACAATAGAAGAAGTCCAAGGTAACAAGGTACTGTGATAAAAAAAAAAAGTCCCTAAACCCTTCCAATGTGCGCTCCTTGTCCTCGAAACAACGACTATTCCTCTCATTCCATGTGCACCACATTAGGCAAAGAGGCACCATCTTCCAAATAGCCGCGATCTGCCCGTTGCCCTGGATTCCTCTCCAGCATGCCAATAACTCTAACACCCTTCTAGGCATTACCCATGCCATACCAAGCCTTGTGAAAATTTCATCCCATAAAACCTTAACTACTTCGCAATGAAGAAGTAGGTGATCCACTGATTCACTGTCATGTTTGCACATGAAGCACCAATATGTTAAGTAGAGGACATGCCTTCTCAGCTTGTCGATAGTCAAAATTTTCCCATGAGATGCTAGCCAACCAAAGAAAGCCACTTTGAGGGGAGCATTACTCCTTCATATGCACTTCTAAGGGAATACATTGGGGGGTGGGTCGATAATACATTATAGAAGGATCGGACTGAGAAGTTCTTGTTCCGTGTGGATGTCCAAAGCAAACGATCCTCTCCATCTGCATGGAAGTTCAAAGCGTATAACGTGCTGTAAAAATCAGCAATATCTCCCATTTCTCAATCATGTGCAACTCTAATAAATCTCACTAACCATTGAGTGGAGTTAGAGGAGAAGGCCATATTATCAGCAACTGCGGCGTCCTTATCGAACGCAATCCTGAAAAAGGGGAGAAAGCAATCTTCAAAGCAACATCACCACACCAAGTGTCGTGCCAAAATCTGACTTATGTGCCCCTACCCACCACAAACCTGCAATTAGCAAGCAAGTGTTCCCAGCCATTGCGAATAAATTTCCACACACCCACGCCATAGGCCCCTCTTACTTCATTAGAGCACCAACCTCGCCAAATGCTCCCATATTTAACCTCGATAATTTTCCTCCAAAGGGCATCTCTTTCCCTATGATACCACCATAACCATTTTCCTATGAGAGCCTAGTTGAAAGTTCTCAATTTATGAACCCCAAATCCGCCATTAGACAAAGGTGTGCATACCTTACCCCACTTGATCAAATTGAATTTTTTCACATCCTCAAAACTGCCCCATAGGAAATCAGGAAAAGTCTTCTCCAATCTATACGCCACACCTACAGGCAAAGGAAATAAAAATAGAAAGTATGTGGGGAGATTGGAAAGTGTGCTCTTAATTAAAGTGATTATGCCGCCTTTGGAGAAGTAAAGTCTCATCCAGCCCACTAGTTTGCACTCAATCTTCTCAACAATTCCATCCCACACTACCTTGGATTTTGATAGATTCACCTTGAGACCGGAGACAGCTTCAAAGCAGAGCAAGAGGGCTCTCAGAGAGCAAATCTGATCGGGATCTAGCTCACAAAAAATCAATGTGTCGTCAACGAAAAGTAGATGAGAGATTGATAGACTACCATATGAGGAGCCACCTACAGAGGAACCCAAGGTGAATGTTAGCATAATACGCTCATTGTTTCCTTATTTAGTTTTAGACAATTGTATATATTGCCTTCCTTAGAATCTGTATAGAGTCCTAGTTTCCATACTTAGACAGATTTTGATTGTTGTAATTTAGGCTTAATTCTAGCCATGCATATTGCACATTGGTGCCTTTATAATGAAAGGAAATCCTCACAATGGAGGTATTGAATCCATTTCACATGATATCAAGAGCTGGTTACAAGGTTTACAAATTTTTCGAATTTCTTTTTTCTCTCAGGCTTCAATCTTTTGGGTTGTCGGCGGCATCTTTGCTTGTTTTTTGTTCTGTTATGGTGACTCAACACCATCTAGGTTCAGTTTCGGTTTCTCCTCTTATTTTCGGTGCATTCTGGTCATGGGTATGGTGCCTTTTTGGATTTCGGCTTCCTTGCTGTGCGTTTCTAGTTCCAAGCTTCTTGTCGGCAATTTCTGTTGCCATTTCCGTGATTGTTTTGTGGTATTCAGTGCTCTTGGTGCATGTTTCTTCTTCGTGGGTTATTGTCGGCAGGTTCTTGTGAAGCTTTGGGTGTCGACAGTTTGTTTTTTTTTGCTGGTTGTCGGCACATTTCAGTTGGGCAGGTATTCTTCTTTGCTGGACTCGTGAATTTTTTTCTCACTTACAAGTATCATGTCTTCCGATAATTTCACTGTGAAATTCATGGGTAAGAACTATTCTGCATGGGAATTTCAGTTCCGTTTATTTGTTATGGGAAATTAGTTATGGGGTCATATTGATGGGAGTGATCCAGCTCCTACTGAGCTTCCTAAATTAGCTCAATGGAAGATCAAAGATGCTAGGGTGATGACATGGATTTTAGCATCAATCGATCCTCTAATTGTTCTTAATCTGAGGCCCTATAAGACTGCTAAATCTATGTGGGAATATTTAAAAAAGGTTTATAATCAGGACAATACAGCCCGACGGTCTCAGTTAGAGTACGAAATTGCTAGTTATACTTAGGGCGATCTCTCCATTCAGGATTATTTTTCTGAATTTAATAATCTCTGGGGAGAATTTACTGACATAATTTATGCCAAGGTACCAGAACAATCTCTCTCTCTCTTGTGCAGGAAGTTCATGAGCAAAGCAAGCGAGATCAATTTTTAATGAAGTTACGCCCTGAATTTGAGGCCACTCGCTCCAATTTGATGAATTGTGCTCCCGTGCCGTCTTTGGATGTTTGTTTTGGGGAGTTACTTCGTGAAGAGTAGCGTCTTGCCACCCAGGCCACTTATCAACACAACAAAATGATACCTAATGCAGTGGCTTATGCTACTCAAGGAAAATGCTAGGGACGAGACATGCGGACAATTCAATGTTTCAGGTGCAAAGAATACGGCCATATTGCTAATAACTGTGCACGGAAATCAGGTAACTACTGTAAGAAGCCTGGGCATATTATCAAAGATTGTCCTACTCGTCCTCAAAATCATCACGCTAATGCTTATCAGGCTACTGTGGGTTCCACTTCTTCTACTACTGTTGATGACTCCTCTACTCTTACTGCTGAGAAGGTTCAGTAGATGATTATTTCAGCTTTTTCAACCTTAGGGCTGCAAGGTAAAGGTTCATTTTCCCCCTCATGGCTTGTTGATTCAGGTACATCTAATCACATGACTAGTTCTTCTGATACACTTAGCAATGTTCGGACTTTGGTTCGGCACACATTCAGATTGCTAACGGTAGTCAGTTACCTATTCATGCTATTGGGGTTGTGGATTCCACTGTTATAGATGTTTTTGTATCTCCTCAGCTTTCTACTAATCTTATCTCAGTAGGTCATTTGGTTGATAACAACTGTGATGTTCGTTTTTCTCGTGATAGTTGTCTTGTGCAAGATCAAGTGTTGGGCAAGATACTCGCAAGGGGGCCTAAAGTTGGACATTTATTTCCTCTGCATTTTTCCATTCCTGCTGTTATTTCATTTGCTTGTAACACTGTGAACAATAAGTGTGAAGTGTGGCATAAACGGTTAGGTCATCCTAATTCCATTATTTTATCTCATATCATAAATTTTGGTTTGTTGGGCAATAAAGATCAATTTTCTTCTCCTCTCTCTTTTGATTGTTCCACGTTTAAATTAGGCAAAAGTAAGTCTCTTGCCTTTCCTTCTCATAGTAGTCATGTTGAATGTTGTTTCGATTTGATTCATAGTGATGTGTGGGGAATTTCTCCAGTTATCTCCCATGCAAATTATAAATACTTTGTTACATTCATTGATGATTGTACGAAGTATACTTGGATTTATTTTCTTTGCTCAAAATCTAATGTCTTCTCTGTCTTTTAACAATTCACTGCTTATGTTGAAACACAATTTTCTTCTAGCATTAAAATTCTGAGGTCTGATTCAGGTGGTGAATACATTTCTCGTGAGTTTCATGATTTTCTCCAACAAAAAGGCATTGTTTCTCAGCGTTCTTGTCCATATAAACCTCAGCAAAATGGTGTTGCTGAACGTAAAAATAGACATTTGCTGGATGTTGTTCGTACATTACTGCTCCAATCCTCTGTTCCACCTAAATTCTGGGTCGAAGCATTATCTATGGCAGTTTATTTAATTAATAGATTGCCGTCCAATGTCTTGAATTTTGAAAGTCCTTACTTTCGTCTTTATCATCAGCATCCTACATACCTTGACATGCATACTTTTGGCTATATTTGTTTTGTTCATTTGCCTTCCCATGAACGTCATAAGTTACCTGCTCAATCTATTAGGTGCGCTTTTATGGGTTATAGTGCTTCTCGCAAAGACTATGTTTGCTATGATCCATGCTCTAACCGATTTCGTATTTCCCGTCATGTTGTGTTCTTTGAAAATCAGTCATTCTTTTCTTCTCCTGTTGAGTCTTTGCCTGAGATGCATGTTTTGCCTAATTTTGATAACCCAGCTCCTTTCCCTGACCAATTCAAATCTAGACTTGTATATAAAAGACAACAACCTACTTTGCCCCTTCCTGAGCCTAATCCGCCATATGAGCCTATTCAGATTGAATCTTCTACGGGTGATCCGGATGCTATCACAGTTCCTCGCCGTTCAACCAGCGTATCTCGTCCACCAGACCGGTATGGTTTCTCTCATACCTCTCTTCATGTTACTCTGTCCTCCATTCCCATTCCGGTTATTCTGAGGTAGCTAAACATGACTATTAGCGTGCGGCAATGGCTCAGGATCAAGCTCTTCAGGATAATCATACATGGGATGTTGTTCCTTGTCCTGCTTAGGTGAAAGCCATTGGATGCAAATGGGTCTATTATATCAAGATGCGTTCTGATGGGACTTAGGATCGGTATAAGGCCCAGTTGGTTGCACTTGGCAATCGGCAAGAGTATGGGGTAGACTATGAGGAGACTTTTGCTCCGGTTGCCAAGATGACTACGGTTTGGACTGTTCTATCTGTTGCTACCTCCCAAGGCTGGCCTCTTCATGAGATGGATGTCAAAAATGCCTTTCTTCATGGTGATCTCAAAGAAGAGATCTACATGACCATTCCACCTGGTTTGTCCTCTTCTTCTTCCTCGGATGTCTGTAAGTTGAAAAGATCGTTGTATGGGCTGAAACAGGCTCCCCGAGCATGATTTGATAAATTCCGCTCCACTTTGCTTTAATTTCTTTTAAGCGAAGTGACTATGATTCTTCTTTATTTTTCTGCAAGACATCTCTTGGCATTGTCCTTCTTCTGGTATATGTTGATGATATTGTTATTACTGGGACAGACTTTACCCTAATCACCCGATTGCAACATCATCTTCAACCCTCATTTCATATGAAGGATCTTGGTCCTCCTACCTACTTCTTGGGGTTGGAAGTCCATACTGATCCTTCTGGCATTTTTTTGAATCAGCATAAATACACTCAGGATCTGATTACTTTGGCTTGTCTTCAAGATACTTCTTCTATGGATACTCCTTTGGAAGTAAACACGAAGTATTGTTGGGAAGAGGGTGATCTCCTCTCTGACCCCACTATGTATCGACAGTTAGTGAGGAGCCTGAACTATTTGACTATGACTCAACCTGATATTTTATTTGTTGTACAGCAGGTTAGTCAGTTCATGCAGGCTCCACGTCATCTACAATTGGCTGCTGTTCGTCATATCATTTGATATCTTCGAGGTTCCCCTAGTCGTGGCCTATTCTTCCCTACCGGAACTCCTCTTTGTCTTGTGGCTTATAGTGATGCTGATGGGGCAGGATGTCCTGATACGCGACAATCTGTTACGGGTTGGTGCATGTTTCTTGGTGACTTCTTGATATCTTGGAAGAGTAAGAAACAAGATAGTGTCACCAAATCTTCCACTGAATTTGAATACCCTGCAATGTCCGCTGCTTGTTTTGACATCTCTTGCTTCGTGGTCTCCTTACTGAAATTGGTTGTGTTCAGTCCACTCCTACGCCTCTACATGCTGACAACACAAGTGCCATTCAGATTGCTGTCAATCCTATTTTTCATGAACGTACCAAACACATTGAGGTGGACTGTCATTTCATTCGGGAAGTATTGGACACTCGTATCATTACACTTCCTCATGTTTCTACTGACCTCCAGATCGCAAATGTGTTTACGAAGGCCATGACACGACAACGTCATCAATTTCTTGTGGGCAAATTGATGCTTGTTGACCGACAGCATCAATTTGAGGAGGGGTGTTAGCATAATACGCTCATTGTTTCCTTATTTAGTTTTAGACAATTGTATATATTCCCTTCCTTAGAATCTGTACAGAGTCCTATTTTCTATACTTAGAAAGATTTTGATTGTTGTAATTTAGGCTTAATTCTAGCCGTGTATACTGCACATTGGTGCCTTTATAATGAAAGGAAATCCTCACAATGGAGGTATTCAATCCATTCGACAGTGAAACCCCTATCCGCCATCCCTTTCAACATTCTACTCAGAACATCCATCACTAAAATGAACAAGAGAGGGGATAAAGTGCCCCCTTGCCTCAAGCCCCGAGAGCTATTGAAGAAGCCTTCGGGAGTGCCATTAACCAAAACAAAGAATTTGATTGATGTGATAAAACGCTTCATCCACTGACACCACCTTTCCCCAAAGCCATACCTGCCAAGTATATACACCAAGAAATCCCAATTTACATGATCAAAAGGTTTCTCTATATCCAATTTGTATAAGATACCTGGAATGCCGGCTCTAACTCTACTCTCCAAGCATTCATTAGCAATGACGACCGAGTCTAGTATTTGCCTTCCTTTTACAAGGGCGTTTTGGGACTTTGAGACGATCTTCCCCATGACTGCGCTCAACCACTAGACTAGCACTTTGGAGATGATTTTGTAAACCCCACTCACCAAACTTATGGGACAAAAATCTTGCACCTCCACTGACCTTGCCCTTTTCGGAATAAGGGCAATAAATGAAGCATTGAGGCTTTTATCAAATTTCATTAATGAGTGAAATTCGAGAACGACCTTCATGATGTCCTCCTTGAGAATGTCCCAACTAGCCTAGAAGAAAGCCATTGTGAAACCATCTGGACCCGGGGCCTTGTCTTTTTCCATCCCCTTTAACACTTTAAGCATCTCCTCCTCTTCATATAGTCTCTCCAACCAAGCTGCACTGGGTGGATCAATAAAATCGAAAATCAGCCCATCGACCTTGGGCCTCCAATGATGTTTCTCCTTTAGGAGCTGGTCATAAAAGTGGACAATGTGATCCTTTATAGCTACTCTGTCTGAAAGACCTCTCCCTTCTGAATGAAGAACTTCGATGGCGTTGGTTCTTCAATGGGAATTAGCTACTCGATGAAAAAACTTTGTGCTCTTATCCCCTTCCTTCAACCAAAGGACCCGAGATTTTTGTCTTCAAGATATCTCCTCCATGAGTGTATTTTTTCCAGCTCAGCTACTACAACAATTTTTCTTGCCTTCTCATCAATCGGGAGGGCCCCAATTGCCTTTTTTTCCTCAAAACGCTGCAGTTCCTGAAATAAGTTATTCCTTTGGTCATTTAAGTTCCCAAAAACTTCCATATTCGATTCAGATCATTTTTCAAGGCTTTAAGTTTCCCAGCTAAAACCAAACTAGGAGCACTCAAGATCTTATATGAGGACCACCACAATCTAATCTTATCCGTAAACCCATCTACCTTCAACCACGTATTCTCAAATTTAAAGTATCTGGTCCTATTCTTCAATATAACATGTTTAAGCCTTCATAACAGACTCTATCTTCAATTTAACAGATTAAGCCTTCAAAACAGACTATCTGTTTTATGGATGCAAATCCTTTTCTTTTATCTTGTTGGGCCATTAAGATCAGCATTCCAGTAGCCATCTCTCCAATCAAGGGAGAAGACCCGCCATGTTGGGGGGGGAGGGGGGGGAGGACACTATAACACCCCTCCCTGTAGGTCAGTAATGTTACATACATGAACAAATATCAGGATTTTTAATCTTTGAATCCCCTGCCCCCTCCCCACAAATGACTCCTCTAAGTACTATCCTCTAAATTGTGACTAACGTTTGAGCCAAATTAAAGAAAACTCCAAGGCCTAAGAAAAGAAAAACAAATTTAGGAGGTATTTCACAAATCACAACCATGTGGAAAATGGTTCCTATCTATATCCTATGGTGTCTATGGAATGAGCTAAATGACTGGACGTTTGAAGACAAGGAGCACTCATTATAAGAACTTAGATTACTTTTTATCAACACTTTATTTCTATGGGCCATAGCTGTAGATTTTAGTGGCCTTGATTTTCATGAATTTCTTGTTTCCATTTCTTCTTCCTAAATAGGTTTTACCTCTTGTATGTCATCTTGTGTACTTGGGCTATGCCTATTCTTATGAATACAATCATTTACTTATCGAAAAAAATCTCATCCCAAATTGCCCAAGTGAGTGATTTGGGGAGCCTCATATTAGTTCGGTGCTAGAGGAGTTTTCTAGGTTCATCTTTTATTTGGATCTTTTGGACCTTCTTCTTGTCGAGGGTGAGTTCACATGGTCCAACAATTGGGGTTGGTCGAGATTGGACAGGTTGCTTCTTTCTGCTTCTTGGGAGGCTCATTATCCAGATCATAAAATGATCAGTTATGCTCGGATCATTTTCCTATTTTTTTTGGATTGTGGAGGTTCGAAAAGATATGGTTAGGAGCTGATGGTTTTGTGGAGAAGGTTGTTAATGATTTTATGAACTAATACGAGACTTCCCCGATCGCTCACTTAGGAAAGATTCAAAAATTTTCTGTTAGATAATTCTTTTATTGTGTATTGTTGGTTGACACCAACTTTTTTTTATAAGTTGGTTGACACCAACTCTAAATAAAGTTTTGGTATGCAAAAATGTAACGCCCCAATGGAAGATCCAAACCACATGGCTTATACTCCAAAAGGATTAGTCAATAATACAATTGGAGCCCCATTAGAACCTTATAAAGAGCAAGAACTTCTCCTTCCCAAGCAATGCAAGATCCCATACACCACCTACCCTTATCATTATTATATAGGATATCACAATCTACCCCCCTTAAATTGCCGACGTCCTCGTCGCGCCAATCCATCATAGGTGGCACGGCTCAAATCTCACATTTCTAGTTGGGATAGGCTTTGATACTATTTATAACGCCCCAATAAAAAGCCCAAACCACATAGCCTATACTCTAAAAAGACTAATCAATGATACAATTGGAGCCCCCATTGGAACCTTATAAAGAGCAAGAACTCCTTCCCAAGCAATGCAGGAACCCATACACTAACTACCCTTATCATATGGGGTATCACAAAAAATTTGTCTGAGACAAGATTAGTAGTTTTGATTCAGTTAAGAAGGTTAGGTAAAGATGTCTATCAAGATTCAAACCTAACCAAAAGAAATCCATTTATTATTTTCTGACAATGAAGAGTGATTCTCTATTGTTATCTGTAACTGGGTGAATTTAACAGCTAAATCCATCTCTAGGATAGGGGGGGAAAAGTCCGAAATAATATAAATCACTAAAACAATTTATGAGTATGAACTCCATTATTGAAAAAGGTTTCCATAAAAAATAAGCTTTATAGGAAAGGAGTCTGCTTACGCATAGGTCTTCACATTAGGCTGCAAACGCTTATGGTCTTCAACCATCATGCCTAGTAACTCAGCAACATCTTGCACCCTACATGTGATACCAAAACCCAAAGATAAATAAAGTGATACAGCACAATATATTGAAACAAGCTATTGAAATTATTCAAGTTCAGGTTAGTTAATTAAGAAAATAGTAACTAAAACCAGGACAATCAAGACAACTTTCAAGAGAAAAGCTCCCAAACTGAACCCTTTTTAGACAAAACAGTAGCATAGATATCATTCATTATAAAATAGATAATATTATAAAGTCAGCAAATTTGTGGAGAATTTTCTTATCTGTTCTTTTTTTTTTTTTTCTGTGTAGCAAGATTGTGGAGGATATGTTGATGAGTTTTTGTTCGTCAGCAAACAGAGTTTGCATCCATCTGCTATTTTTAAAATTTTGGTATCTCATGTAGTACCCATAAGAGCATGCTGGAGCATCAGCTCTCTTGTCAAGTCTGCATCTATTTTAATGGTTCTTGCTCTAGTGGCCTCCAAAGAGTGGCCTATATGTCAGTTGAACATCAAAAAATAAAATTCTTCATAGGTTTCTTGACGAAGGCGTTTATATGAAGCATCCCCCAGGATTTATATATCCTGCTTGTCCTTCTAATGTCTCCAAACTCCAAACTTGTAATTCTATTTTTCATTGGTCACGCCTTCAGTAGAGAATGGAAATCTAATTAACATTTGTCAATCAATTAAGAAGGATCTACCAAAGCTCAAGAGACAGCTTTCAGTCGTAGTAATTTCATTAACAGTGGCCATGACCAAGCATTGTTCCCAGAGGATCAGCAAATTCAGCTTTTTTGGGTGGTCTTCATGACAATTAAAATGTTTATAGTTCTCTCATGGCAAGGATTCGACAATGGCTTATCTTAAGCACTAGGTGGATCTAATGGAAATGCTTCATTACCACTACAAATGTATAAGAGAAGAAAACCTATTCTGACTCGATATTAAAAGGAATAGAACCTGCCTAGAAGTTAAATGGCTCAATCTTCACTCTTGACAATTATCTTTATATTTCTGGTATTCATATCCATATATCCACCATTGATTTTATATTGTCCCATGTTCCAACCACCAAACTTTCTACTGGCAGAGGAAGATTTCATTCAAAGTGACCTTTTGTGGTATACAAGAATGATGTTCCAGGTGATCCACAGATTTCATCGATAATTATGACATAATACCTTGATGTGTAATCCCAAATGAGTACATGAAAGCTAACATGTATAGCCATAGTGAACTACATTTCACACCTAATGGACTACTACAAGTATGTTATGTGTCAGCCTCTCTAAACGTATTTTTCTCCCCAATGCTTATTGCAGAAAATCTACATGGAGCAAGCACCTGGTACTGCTACTCAGAGGAAAAGTTGGGATACTGTTTTCAAGATAAAGGGCCCTAAAAAAATCACCCAAAGAATGGTTCCGGCAAAGGTCACCAGAACAAATCACTCATCGTGAAAGTGTACGGACAGAAAAGCAGAGTCCATACAAATTTATTGGACTTAACATAATGGGTCCATACATGAGAATGAATCAAGTCAAAAGGACTAGAAACACAACTAGCAACTTGAGGATTAGAAGACACACAACAATTTTAAATAAGTTGAAATGCTTCACAAAGTAAAGATAATACATAACTAACACTTGCAACTTGACACCTCAACTTCAAAGAGAGAGATGACCTAAATGAGAATGCCATATACAGAAGGGACAAGAAGATGATCGAAGGGCATCAGGGGGATGGTAAGACACACGATGCCACATCTAACTTAGAAAGAGTAGATGCAGTGAGAAGCAATAGCTCATTCATGTGAGAGAAGCTTAACATATTTATGTACAACTATATTCATTGTATATGAATCAAGAAGTTAAACCAGAACAAGAAAACGGAGATATTAATAAAATATTCCAAATTCAATCCTTTCTGTTTTCACTTTACTTGGACCACTATGCATACTCAACTTCTTTTGTTTGAAGTAATTTGTGGATCTACTCCAATGATACTATTGTTCTATACCACTATCAAAGAAGATTCAAGCAAAAATGTACTTCCATGAAATAAGAAAAAAACATCAATATATTTTCATTTCAGTTTTGGCTTAGATTTCAAACAAGTCCGCCATGTACACTAGGACCTCATCAACCACTACTAGAACCACAAAGACCACAACCAAAGGGAACCAAAGATTGATCCAACATCACTACACTGAGAAACCATTGTAATTCACAAGAATGGATGCTCCCAAACAACATTGAACCAGCAACTAACCAAAACATTTGTATCACCAAGTAACTAGCCAGCTATCAAAACAATACCAACCAATAATAACTACTAAAAAACCAACCAGAAAAAATTAATGAACAACATAAGTGAATCGAAGCTTCCAAATAAAAAATCAAACTACTGGAAATAGAAGCCAAAAGTGATTTAATCAAAGCTTCCAACATGAACAAAAGACTAGACCGTCTAGAAGTGGATATAAGCAAACTGTGTTCCAGCCTCAACCACAAAAGATGCCAACCAAGGATTGGCAGATCGTGCCATTATCACACGGGGGCATACTCATGATTTTTATGTGAAATATTATGAAACCTTGGTTATATTCCATCTCTTCAACAAATTCAGTAATGAGTGGGTCTATGGTCATTGGCCACCATTCACCCAAACCATGGCATTCTAGCTTGACAGGCACAGCTGCGCACGTTTATGACCTACTGCCCAATCGTTGTGGTAAAGGATTGGATGGTATGGAATTGTGAGAGGCTGATTATTGTGTCCATCTATGATCTTATGTCAAATTGGTTTGCAATCACAAACTGTTTTCTTAACACTGGTAGCACTAATTGCTTGTGCATAAATTCGTACTTAAATTATGAAATACCAACCAGCCTTTGTAGTCAAATCTGTCCCCCCTAGAATGCAAGGGGCATAGGTTTCAAACTATAAGATGGGAGGGCTTCAGGATGAGGGGAGGCTGGAAGGTTTTCCCCCAAGTTTAGTCTGACATTGTTAATAATTAGGGGAAAACAGTCTACATAAGAAATTGATCTGCATGAATTGATCATTTCAGGGTTTAAACAAACAAAATTGAGTTAAATTGTCATTGTTACGTTGTTAGCTTGATTGAGACATTAATCTGCACATTGGTAGGAGTTCCATGTTCTTGGGACCCACCACTACAGATAGGGTTCAGTAATAATTTTGAGCTATCCAAAATATGAAGTTATCATTGCATGCTTTCAACAAACAACCAGGATAGTCAAAAACCACTCAGTTATGGATAGTTGTACATGTCTTTGATACCGATGTGCTACAAAATCACCTGTCATAAGATTCAGCTCTTGTATATGCTTGGATCACCCAATTATAAGTCTCAGTATCAGGCTTCATATAATCTGGTATGCAAAGACAACTGTAAGAATTTAGCACCAGACAAACAAAAATATAGTCAAGTATAAACCTTGGATAATTGAAAACAAAAGCTTGAGAATCCATTCACCTAATGGAAACCTACAATGTGAAGGTAACAAGAAATCGGTTGTGGAGTTTGTTTCAAACAATGAGTCAAGTACAGTTGACATTATGGAGGTCAATAAGGGATTAATTATTAATCCATGAAGCTGTTCCATCTCCAATTATTGATGTGTGTTTCAAAGTGGTTAAAGGTTTCCAAGGGAAAGAAAAAAGAAATAGACCGATACCCTAAAACACCCAATGAAAGAAAGACAAAAAGAAAGAATAGCCAAATTCAAACAAGAGAGAGAGAGCTTACACCTTTTCACAAACAAAAAAAAAAAGAAGAAGAAGAAGAAGAAGAAGAACAAAAGTACAAACTACTCGGTGCCATCAGTTCACAAGAAGAACAACCTGCTAGCAAAGGAGAAAGAACTGGGACTGAATATTTTAGTTGTCACCCAATGACCCATTCATGACATTGACTTGTGTTGTTATAGTTTTTGTTTCCCTTTTCACTTTCTTTCCATTTCAATTGTATTGGTGAGGAATTTCACCCTTTGTCTGAATACTTTTGTTCCACATCAATCAGCGAAAAGGTGGAAAAGTACAGCTTAAGAATAATTAGTTTGAACATATTGCGAAATATACAAAGTGCATCTTCGTTGTATCCATTCTGCAATAAAGACTGAAAAGTTTTAAATTGCCCCAACATCTGAAACAATAAATGCTGTGCAACTAATTGTGAATGCATACTGACTAACAATAACCATTCTAGCAAACAAGCAGGAAATGAGAAAGAGAGAATGCGAACCTTCCCCATATTCCATGTTCTCAAATGTGGCAAAAGCAATTTCAGGTATGCCACAAGTAGCCTAAAAAATAAAAATGGAAGCAATCAGTACTGCAGAATCTGTAACTGAAAACAACAAAAACTAGATTGAATTTGAACATTCTCAAATATGTTATTATAAGATAAAAATATCAGCTGATACTTCTACTGTTAGTTTAACCACCATACTAAAGTATGTTTCATGAACACGAATGAATTTTCCTTGATAAGTAAGTTGATTTCATCAAAAGCAGATAGGGGAGCAACCCAAATACACAAGGCGTATTCAAGAGAAAGCATAAACTTTTGAAAACATGAAGTCGTAAATGAACCCAAGCATTGAAGGCAGGAAATGGTGTTTGGGTGTTTTGGCAGGAGAAAATAGGAAACATCAAAACACTCATGGCCTTACGCAAGTCCAATACATATTCCTATCAGCTGCATGTCAACATGTATAAAATGCAAGAGAGAGAGAGAGAGAGTTCAAAACATATCCAAAGTACAGGTTATATATTCCAAGGCATATAATAATGAAACCAGTCTGTCTCTGCAAAGATATTTCACAGCACAAATTTTTTTTTCCGTCGGTAAATGTAAAATTCGTTGATAATAATAACAGTCATAGCCCAAGTACATGGGTCGTATACAAAAGAAATACCTAGTTGGAATTATAGACCAATACAAGGAAATCATGGAGGCGTCCATTGAAATCAACAGTGATTTCCCAAAGGAACAAAGTTTTATGGAAGTTTTGAGTTCATCCAATATCTGCTCACAATCTTTGAAATTTCTATCGTTCCTTTCCCTCCAAACACACCACAATAAATAAATCAGAGCCATCTTCCACACAACAGAAATTTGTGTACTATAATTTAATCCTCTCCAGGTAGCAAGAAGATCTACTACATTTCTAGGCATAACCCATGTCAAACCAACTCTGCTAAAGAAATCATACCACATGACACTTGCAATCTCACAATGAAGTAGAAGATGGTCTATAATAACCCCTCCCTTTCTACACATACAGCACCAACCCATAAAGAAGCTGTCCAAATGAAGAAAGCTGCTCTTAGGGGCACAAATCTTCAATATGTTCTTCAAAAAAAAAAAAAATGTCTTGAATAGTTAGTGCTTGGTATGAGCAAATTATGAACTTTCCTTTCTTGGATGGAATCCAAAGAAGTTTGTCTACACCTCCACCCCTTATTCTCATAGTGTACAATGAATTAAAAAAGAAATCTGTCAAGGCGTCAACTTTACAATCTTGGGCCACTCTGAAAAATCCACAATGAAGACATTGGGATAGAGTTCTGGGAGATGTAGGATATAAGTACAATTGTTCATGCTAGGGCTTGTGAAAGAACTTAGAGAGGAGAAAAATTACTTCCTACACCTCTCTACACTAACTTTTATACATGTCTATACCAGTATTTGATATACTTATTACAAGAATGTCATAACCTCTAACATTTCCCCTCAAGTTGGAGAATATATGTCATGTATGCCCAAGCTGAAAAAAAAAAATTTCAAACCACGCAAACCAAAAGTCTTAATGAACACATCTACAAGACAAGTTGGTTCTCTTACTTAATAAATAGTGCAATGATCTTCCCACTCAATATATAATACTGAATAAAATTAAAGTAACTTCAATATGCTTAGGTTCTCATAAACCATAAGATGAAACCATATGAAGAGAAGCCTGATGGTCAAAAAAACAAAGCAAAGCCAAACCAAACCAGATTTTAAAGTGAATAAAAAATCCTTGAAGAAAAACTTGCGACCAATATGATTTACCATAACTGCTAGCCATTGCCCTATATTCAACTTTAAGGGTGTGTAGTTTCAATGATAACTTATACAATTTCGAATCTCACCCAGATCGGATTTTTTTTCTGGTCTAGACCGGAACCTAGAAATTTGGGTGGACCTGGGCGGTCATCCACCCGGATTGGACCCGGGCGGGTAAGTCCATATCTTACCTTCCCGAATCCAGTTACGGAACCTAGATATATAATCAGGTATTCGTAACCAGGTTTTTTTATTAAAAAAAAAAACTTTTTATGTTACAAAACGACGTGACTTTGTATTACTTCCCCAGCCCCAATATACTTCCTCTCCACTTCCCTAGCCCCAATTTAATTCCTCCCCACTTCCCCAACCTCACACACACACGCGCGCGCGCGCGCGCGCACGCACACACACACACGCGCGCGCGCAAGCACGCGCACACACACACTCTCTCTCTCTCTCTCTCTCTCTCTCTCTCTCTCTCTCCACTATGCAATTTCCCTATCTCTCTCTCCCAAAGTCTCAAGTCCCCGAAACAGAAAACCCTAGCAACGCATCTCTCCCTATCAAGTCGCCAAAACTCTAGCAATGCATCTCTCTCTCTCAAGTCCCTGAAACCCTAGCATCGCCGCCATTGAGAGGTCATCCATTAACGTCATAGAAGCCCTAGCTTTTTCTCGCTACTATCGGTATATTCCTCTCTCCTTTTCTGAGTTTTGAATGTGAATGTCAGTTTGTATAGTAACTTTTGTGTTTCAGAAGGGGTGAGCCTATCCCTATGAACTATATGTTACCAAATCAATTTAATGTTTCAGACTGGGTTTTACATAAGATGAAGGAAATACAACAGTGTGTGGGGATGGAGTGTGCAGGCATCCAGGAACAACTTTCATGGTGTTGCTTACAGCCATTGAAGTGGGGCACTAGCAGTTCAAGAAAGCTGGCTCAAAAAAACAGCGGGAGCTTAAAAGACTAACATGGTCATTGAATTATGAGAGAAGCTCCAGTAGGGACATATCAAAAGTGAAGGGGCTGGCCTCCCCTATATGAAACCCAAAATTGTATCGTGGAATGTCCACGGGCTCAATGAGGCCAATAAGCGTCTCCAAGCAAGAAACTTGTTTCACGAGTGGAAGGCGGACATTGTATGTTTACAGGAGACAAAACTGAAATTAATTACTAGAAGAATTGTGTGGAGTGTATGGAGTTGCGTACATGTGGATTGGGTGTATCTAGCATCTAATGGAGCGTCAGAAGGTGTCTTGGTGATGTGGGATAGGCGGGTGGTAGAGAAAATGGAGGAATTCATAGGGGAGTAGACGTTGGCATGCTCCTTTAAGAGTGTGATAGATAACTTTCTGTGGGTATTTGCAGGAGTCTATGGACCAAACTTAGACGACAATAGACAATTACCGTGGGAAGAATTGGCTGGAGTACATAGTTCGTAGGACCTTCCTTTGTGCATAGGAGGGGATTTTAATGTTACAAGATTTTCAAGCGAATGGTCCGGAAATAGAAGATTGCGGCCAGCAATGACAGAATTCTCAAAGTGCAGTTTTTATTTGAACCTAGTGAACATTCCCCCATAGTGGAGGGCTTATCCACGTGGTCTAATAATCAGATGTGGTCTCGCCTGGATAGATTCTTAATATCACCAGAATGAGAAAGTAATTTTCTGGATGTTTGTCAAAAGAGAATGTCTCGTCTCTGCTCGGATCACTGGCCTATCATGTTGGATTGTGGTGATCTCCAAATAGGGCGTCGGTACTTTAAGTTTGAAAACATGTGGCTAAAATCGGAAGGTTTGTGGACAAGGTCAACAGCGGTGGGCAGCATATCAGATATAAGGGCTCCCCTAGTTTCATTTTTGCAAGTAAACTAAAAGTTTTGAAGAAAGATTTAAAGCTTTGGAACATTTAGTCTTTTGGTGATATGGGGGATCGCAAGAAAAATAAGTTGATGGAGATTCAAGAGGTAGAAAGGATACAAGAGGAGCAGGCTCTCTCATAGGAAGAATTAGCTCAAAAGACGGAGCTGGTCTCAGATTTGGAGAGGATCATTTTTATTAGAAGAGACTTCTTGGCGGGAAAAATCAATAGCAAAGTGGTTGAAGGAAGGAGATAGAAGCACAAAGTTCTTCCACAAGATTGCCAACTCTCATAGGAGAGAACCAACAACATTGAGATGCCGAAAATTGATGGTGTTGAATGGAAGGAAGCTCATGTGATTAATAATCATGTAGTTGATTTTTTTGAACATTTACTTACAGAGCAGGAGGGATGACGGCCTACGCTTGATGGGCTCGGCTTCAACTCAATTGGCTACAAGATGTCTCTCGGTTGAAAAGGCCTTTTGAGGAGGAGGAGGTCCATGAAGTGGTGAGAAGAATAGTCAAAGATAAGGCACGGGGCCCAGATGGTTTTTCTATGGGCTTCTTTCAAACATGTTGGGAAGTGGTAAAGAATGATTTAATGAAAGTATTTGAGGAGTTGTTCTCGGCTGGAAAATTTGAGAAAAGCCTCAACGCCACCTTTATTGCATTGATAACGAAGAAGGTTGGAGCAGTGAAGATTAGAGAATTTCGGCCCGCTAATTTAGTAAATGGGGTATATAAGATAATCTCCAAGGTGCTTACAAATCAGCTAGGCGAGGTATTGGTGAAGGTAATTACAAAACCCCAGAATGCATTTGTCAGAGATAGACAGATGTTAGATGCAATTCTAATTGCCAATGAATGTCTTGACAGTCAATTGAAAGCAAACATTGCAAAGATCTTTTGTAAGCTGGACATGGAGAAGGCATACAACCATGTTAACTGGGATTTTTTACTTTACCTTCTTGGGAGGTGTGGATTTGGGGAGAGGCGGCAGGTGTGAATCCGATGGAGCATATTAATGGTGAAATTCTCAATTTTGATAAATAAAAGCCTAGTTGGTTTCTTTAACAGCACACAAGACTTAAGACAAGGAGACCTGTTATCCCCACTACTTTTTTTTATTGTAATAGAGGCGCTAAACAAAATGACAATGGCTTTGGTTAATAATGGCTTCATGGCGGGTTTCTCAATGGGAAATATTAATATATCTCATTTGTTGTTGCAGATGAGACACTTGTCTTTTGTGAAGCAAACCAAGAATAGATTATGGCACTGAAGGCCCTTCTACTATGTTTCGAAGCAGCATCTGGGTTGAATGTGAACTTTGATAAATCGAAGATGGTGCCTATTGGAGATGTTAATAATATAAGACAACTGGCTAGCACATTGGGATGTAAGATTGCATCTCTTCTTATGACATACCTGGGCCTCCCGTTGGGGGCTGCTTCAAGAGCTACCTCAATATGGGACATGGTGATTGAGAAAGTAGAGAAAAGATTGGCAGGATGGAAGAGGATGTATCTGTCAAAAGGTGGTACGATCGCTTTGATTAAAAGTACATTGTCTAATTTGCCAACCTACTATCTATCTATATTTCCTATACCAGCAAGCATGGCATCTTGAATCGAGAAACTCCAACGTGACTTTTATGTTGTGATGTGGGTGAGGAGTTCAAATTCCACCTAGTCAATTGGGAGAAGGTATGTTCCCCTATCTCAACTAGTGGATTGGGCATTAGAAATATGAGAATTTTTAAACGGGCGCTACTTGGAGGCCTATGGGGGGGGGGGGCTAGTGTACTATAGAAGTGGGGCTTTTGGTGTGGCATTTTGGAAGCATATAAGAATAGGATGGGGGGTCTTTGCTCACCACACTAGATTGGTTTTGGGTGAGGGTTCCAGGTTTAAATTTTGATGTGACATATAGTAATGCCCCAATGGAAGGTCCAAACCACATTGCCTATACTCCAAAAGGTTTAGTCAATGATACAATTGGAACCCTATTGGAATCTTATAAAGAGCAAGAACTTCTGCTTCCCAAGCAATGTGAGATCTCATACACCACCTACATTTATCCTTATCATATGGGGTATCATAATCTACCTGCTTAAATTCTCGACGTCCTCGTCAGGCCAGTCCGTCGTAGGTAGCACAGCTCAAGTCCCACATTTCTAGTTGGGATAGGCTTTGATATCATTTATAACACCTCAATGGAAGGCCCAAACCACATGGCCTATATTTCAAAAGAATTAGTCAATGATACAATTAGAGCCCCATTGGAACTTTATAAAGAGCAAGAACTTCTCCTTCCCAAGCAATGTGGGATCCCATACACCACTTACCATTGCCCTTATCATATGGGGTATCACACATATGGAGTGCAAACTGTGCTTTAAATGATTTATTTCCTTCAGTTTTCAGGGTTACACGTGCCAAGGAAGCATCAGTGGCGGAAGTCATGGTGATATTGGGGGAGCAAATCCAATGGAACATCAATTTTATTTGGACGGCACAAGATTGGGAAATGAGCAGTTTTGAAGACTTTTTCAGCCTTTTGTACTCCATAAAATTGAGCAATCAGCGAGATATAATGTGGTAGATACCTGCAAGTAAAGGCTCATTCTCAATGCACACTTTCTATAAGGCTCTCACTCAAGAGCCGAATAGCCAGTTCCCATGGAAAAGGATTTGGAGACATAAGGCGCCTCCCATAGTAGCATTTTTTGTGTGGACAGCTTCCTTGGGTAAAATCCTTTTTTTATACGTAAGATGTAAATTTTATTGATACGAATGAAATGGGCATATCCCATGTACACAAGAGGTATACAAAAGAACACCTAAATACATTTAGGATCGATAGATTAAGGACAGGAAGTCATGAACATTGTTTCCATTAAGCACAATGGCTGAAAACCAAAGCAATAACGTGTGTACAAAAAAATTCTGAATCTCCACCATTGTGTGCTCCCTATCTTCAAAGCACCGCGCATTCCTTTCCGACCAAGTACACCACATAATGCATGACGGAATCATCACTGCCGCCACTGGGGGACAGCCTTGAATTTCCTTCCAGCAAGCCAATAAATCAACCACCCTCAATGGCATTACCCAAGCGACATCGACTTTTCTAAAGATCTCATCCCACAATGCAATAATAAGTGATCCACTCATTCTCTATGTTTTTTGCATAAATAGCACCAATCCATCACAATGAGCCCCCTCTTCCTCAAGTTGTATGTGGTCAAAATATTCCCAAGAGCAGCAGTCCATACAAAAAAAAGCTACTTTTGAAGGGACACAAGACCTCCAAATACTCTTCCTCGGGAAAGAGACATTACCTTGTGATGCCAATATTTTGTAATATTTTGTGATGCCAAATAGCTCTCGCCTTAAAGGTCGCCTCCAACAGGAAACCCAAATATTTCATAAGCAAAGAAGACACTTTACAACCTAGGAGGCTCGCCAGGCTGTTGATACTAGGCACCACACCCACCACAACCATCTCGGACTTACCAAGGTTCACCTTAAGCCCTGAGATGGCTTCAAAGCATAACAAAAGTGCTCATAAAGCTTGAATCTGGCCATGATCTGCTTCACAAAAAAGGATAGTATCATCTGCAAATAAGAGATGTGAGATTATGATAGAGCCATTAGTACCATTACCCACCGAAAATCCGAATAACAAACCTACTCCAACAGCAGCCTTCATCCGATCAAGTGTCTCCATAACAATAATAAAAAGAAGATGAGATAATGGATCCCCTTGCCGCAATCCACGGGAACTGTTAAAAAATCCAGCAGGGGTGCCATTAACTAGCATCGAGAAGCCAACGGTAGTAACACAATGTCGAATCCATGAAGTCCACCTATCGCCAAAGCCACACCTCCCGAGAAAGTAAAAAAGAAATTCCCAATTCACATGATCATATGCCTTTTCCATGTCAAGCTTACATAGAATACCTGGAACTACTTCCCTCAGCCCAATACCTGGAACTACTTCCCTCAGCCTATGATCCAAGCACTCATTGGCAATGAGAACCAAATCAAGGATTTGTCTCCCCTGAACAAATACATTTTGAGGCTTAGAAATAATTTGTTCCATTACCGAGCTAAGCTGATTAGTAAGAACCTTTGAAATGATCTTGTATAATCCACTCACAAAGCTTATAGGGCGGAAATCCTCAACTGCCATCCTTGGGTAAGATCCTTACGACTAATAACTTGAGGAAACATAAGGTGATCATAGCGGATTGGTGTTGCATGTGCAAGAGAGGAGGTAAGTCTCTAGACCATCTTCTACTACATTGTGAGATAGCTAGAGTGTTATGGAATGAGGTGTTTAACAAACTGGAGCTAGCTTGGATTATGCCCGCAACAGTAGCATCAGTTATGGCGAGCTAGACAAATCTAAGAGGCATTCGATAAATTAGAGTTGTGTGGAAGATGGTCCCTATATGCATCATCTAGTGTTTGTGGCAGGAGCGCAATGACCGGACGTTTAAAGACAAGGAGACATCAATAGAGGAGCTGAAGCTTTTTTTTATTACAACTCTTTGTACTTAGGCTATAGCTCTCGAATTTAATGGCCTCACTTTACATGATTTTCTTGTCTCTATTGAGCCCACATAGTTAAGGGCATACGGTTGTACATCTCATTGTGTACTAGGCTATGCCTATTCATTGAGCAATAAAATTGTTTACTAATCAAAAAAAAAAAAAAAAATTGTGTTTCTATGTTTAAAGTTTGATTATGAATGCTGGGTTTTGTATGTAAATGATGGGTGTATAGGGATTTTTGAATTTCTGGGTTGAGTTGTGACTGTATTTTCTGCTAAATGATTATGAGCCAGAAGGATCAAGATGGATATTGATAGGCTAAATGATTAGAAGTTTATTGCTATTAGGGGTTGTCGTTTTGGGATGCAGTAGTATGATAGATGTATATTGAAGAATTTAATAGAAACGGTAGTGTAATTAGCATTATTTTTAAAATATTTCCAAAAAATAAAAAAAGATAAAATAAAAAAATAAAAATTTGCAACTTGCAAACAATACTTCTAGTAGTGTAATTAGTATTGTTTGCAAATACAGTACACAACCTGCAAAATTTGCAAACAATACTTCTAGTTCTTTCAAAATTTGTAAAATTTGAGGAGCAAAACAGTTCAGTATTTGGCTCAGAGGTGGATAGGTATTTTTCGGATGGGATAGAACCAAAATTGGATGGGTCTTTCTTTATGCATGTAATCTCATTTTGCTTATATTTTGATTTGACTGCAGAGAAGGGTTCATGTTTGAGGAAGACAAAGTTCCAGAATTTCATTGACAGCTCTGTAAGTGAGCCTGGGCCAATTCTGAACATGAACTACTGATCATTTATAGCAAGTGATATTATTATATCTAAGAATATGCCTGTGTCTTTCCCTCGGTGGTCTATGGTGCTTTCTGAGCAATCTTTGGTGCTATTGACATTGGGAAGTCTGAAGATGCTGGAAACATTTTATGGAGTGTTCATGTTGTTGATGCTGTAGGTCTTGTATTGTAAATAATATTCATATATGCCCTTTGTTTTCATATTGTGTTGAACATATTCTTTCACATATATATGCAGATGTAGGCACGGGTACTTCCATGTGGTGAACAATGACAACACTCATTGGGAAATGTATGCAATTAGAGGGAGTGCAGACCCTGCTATTAATAGCCAAGGGAACAGATTTGCCGCACCCAATGACAGATTCAGCAAAGAGGAAAATTTCAAGCCCATTCGCCACAATAGGAAGGGTATCTCTTATCCGTTTTCCTTGTTTCTTCATGAATGTGATGGGTTTTTCTATATGCTGGTAGTCTCATTATGCTTATATTTTGTTATTAAATATTGCAATTATGAATGTGATGGGATAAGTGGGAAATATCATTGCCTCTTGTAGTGATAGCTCTGGCGCTGCCGTGTCTCTATCATAATTTTTGTTATTTGTTTGAGGTGGAGTTTGATGATCTCAATTGTTACATGTTGCTTTCATATATTTGTGAATTTTGTTTTATTGATCCAGATGAGAGCTTCAAACTTAAGTAGTTCTTAGAGAATTGGTCCTAATCAACATGCTTTTTTCCTACTTGCAGTTTCATGCTTATTGCTCTAATATGGAAATTTGACTTATCTCCCTTAATGTCTAAAATTGGGGAAGCTGCAAAGCCTCTTGGCTTTAATGTTCACAAGAGAAACTACAAGATAATAATTTTCACGTTAGACATTGAGTAAATTTCTTTTGGGTAAGTTCATATTGATTGGATTTGCTTTGTTTGAGGTATTTGGTGTCCAAGTTATTTCATTCTGAGCTCTACATTTAGAAATTCCTATGTGCACATGTTTCTTAATTCCAACAATTCCAGATGAAGTTACAATGTGACAAAACTGGAAGGAATGGCGACCTTGCTGTTGTAACAATGACATGATGCTTTGGATGATAAAAGGTAGAGCTATGAACTTGATGAAGGTGGTGGTGCGACTACAGGTAGATAATTTATTGAATTATTTTGGTTGTCTATGCAATATAGACAATTGAATTGCCTTTTTTGTATATTGCATAATCTGAGGATGTGACTTTCTTTTCTTTGTTTAATCTTTGAAGATCCTGACATGAAAATCTTTGAAGAACATTAAGTATTGTATATGTGCAAAAGGTTATGAAGTCAACAACAACAACAAGAGAGAATGATTGTATATTTCTGTAAAAAAAATTTGTTTTTTAGGCTTTTAATCTTTACACTTTTACTTTTTTAGAAATTTTTTTCAATTTTAGATCTGTTTTTTAATTCTTTTAGATATTTTAGTATCTGTTTTTTGTATTCTGTTTTTAGATTTTTTTTATTAGATTTTTTAGGTATATGTTCATACTTATTTTAGCACTTTCAATGTGCCATTTTTCTTCTCATTAAAATTTTGCTGCATATGAAATATTGCAAAAAAAAATTAAAAATTAAAATTAAAAGTTAAAATTGGATACCCGGTTACAACCCGCGTATCCGGCTAACCAGTTTTTTGCTTAGAATCTAAAACCGGATACCCACCCCGGTTTAATTGGTTTTTCCTGGGTGGGCATCTACCCAGTTTTAAAAATCATGATGCGGATCTGAGTATTCCCATGTACCTGGATCCGTATGCGGATGCATATCCCTACTCAACTTCTACATGATTGTGAAATCATTATGTGTTTCTTACTTTCCATGTAACAAAAGCACCTCCAAAAGATATTACAGTATCATGTAATAGATCTTCTATCTAAGCAAGAGTCTATTTGGTTAGTCTCAATAAAGTCTTCCAATCTAAGGTACCCATAAAAAGCAATTAATAAAAGTAAAAAACACACCCTCTAAGATAAGTCAATAGCCCTCAATCTTTCTTTTTCGCTTCCTTTGTTCAGAGATTATTGGTGGGTGCCGATATTCTGTGCTACAAACCCATTTGTATCTAAAACTGCTTACAATTTATACACATGGGCAAGGTGAAAAAGTGCAGACCTGATCTAGACCACATTCCATACCAACAAGTTAGAAGCTAAACCCAGAATGGCCATAAAACATTTTACAAACAGCCTTGCTCAATACCAAGTCTGTTTACAAGAAAAACCATGTGGGCCATATATTGTACAAAAAATAAAAAGATGCACAAAAACCTTTAACGTGAGCACACAAACAGGTGAAATGTGTAATGAGAAACCAATATTTAAAAAGTGTCACCTGCACACTAAGCAGACAATTGAAATGAAAAGTGGTTGCCATCTGCCCAGCTGCTTCCATTTCATAGCAAATTTCCAAGGCATTTGAATGATCCCCAACTTTACAGTCTTCCTCAATTAGAAGATCATAAATTTCATCAGTAGCCCTCAGCCCACCTTTGGCTCCCTTCAAAAACACTTTGTTTGCATCTTCCAAATGCTTGTTCCTAACAAGCTCCTCTGCTCAAAAGAAGCACTTGATCAAGTTAGATAATGACTAAAGTTCAACTAAATAGACATAAATAAGCAAAACAAGATTGTATTTTTTACCAACAAAAACTAGCCAAGCCTGGCGAATATCATAGTTTAATTTCTCCATTGCTGAGAGGATTTCTTGGCCTCTAGCGGCATGTCCTTGAGAACCAAACAATCGAATCAATGCGACAAATGTTTCATGCAATGGACGAAGACCTGCACTCAACTCCCTCCTCAAGGATTGCATCTGCAACAGAGTAAGAACAATTCAGTCTTCAATACTCATAATCGTGCAAAATACACAAGAATACCATTTTTTTTACATGATTTAGTGGTGCCAGCAATGATAATGTTATTATTGAATTTGTCTTCATCAACAGGAACACAACAAGAATAATCACACAGATAATGATGAAAATAAGAAGCTTCCATGGGGACAACAGAAATTTAACTATAGCTTTGCTAGAAACTGACGTAGCCACTCATATCATGCATATCAAACAGCTCCACAGTCCGATGCAGAGAGCACAGACAATTAGAAGCTACACACTAGACTTTATCCCACACATGTTGCCTCAATGTGGGGTTATAACAAGCTGTAGTAAATTTTAAAGTAATACCATAGTTGGCCCTACTGCTTGTCATTAATAAGTCCCGGTTATTAACAACAGGAGTATGGCAATGTAAATCCATATGGGGTGATGCAGCTTATCTACCCCTCACATTGCAGTCGATTCGTAAACGATTACTCTATTCTCAAGTTGGGTTAAATAGTAAAATTTGATTGGTAAGATTCAAATTTTAAAATTTATTTTTTAAATGAAGTTATGTTATATAAGCATGTACTACACCGACCTGAAAATAGAATTTTCTTTAAAATAAAGAAAACAATAACCAGAAAAGAAATGTAGTTTGAACCGATGGCATACGGCGCCTTGGTGGTCAGCGTTGAGAGCGTGAGAGACAATCAAGCCGTGGAAGGAGCGCGGGCCGGGGTTGAGGCCAGCGGCAATCATGTCATAGATGACATGGGAGACACCGAGACAGTCGCGGTTCCTGGCGCGCTCCATTAGCTCCTCCATGAACGTGAAGCGAAGACTCTTTTCCACCGCTGATGGGACGGAGGATGAAGAATCGTTGTCCTTGGAATGCTGCTTCCTCCTCCTAGTTTTGGTTCGCTTTTCGGGAGAGGATACTGCGGAAGAGCGAACGACGACGAGAACGCGTCGTGGGATAGGAGGAGAGAGGAGTGGTGGGGGTTTGAAGAGGAGTGCAGTCCCAGTATGCATCAGGAAAAGGGAGGACATTGATGAGCAGTCGGATAAGAGGTCTCAGGAATTGGAGTATCGGGAGAGAGTGAGGTTTAACAGGGAGACTGCCGGGGGTGGGGTTTTTGGATAACACGTGTCTTGACTTCCCGTGTTCGATAACAAAATACTTGGTATTCAAAACTAAAATATTAAGAGCATCCACGTTGGATTGGTCAAATGGGATGTGTGGTCAAATTTTATATAATTTGGCTCAAAAACCCTTCATATTGGATTGGCCAAATCTAAAATAATTTGAACTTTTGCTATAGTGGTTGGCTAAAAATAGAAGACCACTATTCATTCATCAAATATTAAAATATTAATTTCTCATTCTAAACAAATAAATTAAATTAATTAGAATATAATTAACATTTAATATTTAGAATATAATTATATTATCAACATTTAACAATAATTTTTTTATTATTAATTTAATTAGAATATAATTACCATTAACATTTAATATTACTTTTTTTAATATTAATTTGATATAATATAATTATTATTAACATTGAATAATACTTTTTCCAATATTAATTTAATTAGAATATAATTATTATTAACATTTATATCCAAGACCTACCCCTCCGGATATACAATTCGAAGAAAGAGAACATATAGTGCGATCTGCTTTTGCACCAGATGCATTATATGAATGGAATATAGATGGATTATCTGAATATGAAATATTAAATCATTTTCAAGAAATGATTATGGTAGCAAATGTTTATAAAGCCAGTAGGAGGTCAGATCATCATGTAGCACATGTTCTGGTTACAGGTTTTACTGGCCAATTAAAAAGCTGGTGGGATCATTATCTTACACAAGAACAAAGACTAGCAATATTAAATGCTTACAAACATGATGAAAATATGCAACAGATTAAGACGGAAGACGATCAATCTATAGAAGATGATGTTAATACTCTAATATTTATATTAACAAAGCATTTTGTAGGAGATCCTTTTCAATTTAAAGAAAGAACTAGTGATTTATTAATTAATTTAAGATGTCCTCAATTATCCGATTTTAGATGGTATAAAGATGTTTTTCAAACAGTAGAAAAAACTATTAGCCTATATAATGACTATGAATCATTACAATTATTAACGAAAGAAGCCATTAAACACCATAAGGAACAGAAATATTCATTTATACATATAGGATTAGTACAAGTGGCTGTAAAACCACTCACTAGAAATGGATTAAATGCTTCGGTATTACTCTGTTTAAAAGATGGAAGAAATTATAATTTTCATGATTCATTACTTGGCATGGTTGAATCTAGCCTATTCCAAGGTCCAGTATATTTTAATTGTTATCCTAATTACTCACTTTCATTATATGATACTAATATATTACATGCCTTAACATTAAATATTAAAACAAATGGTTATAATATGATGAAAGGATCACAACCTTTAACTGTAGTATACAGGATCCATTATAAATTAATGAAAACAACATTAGAACCACAATCTCTTATTACAAGCCCGAAGGGCTATACATTATTATTATCATAGATACACCAATATATTCAGTCAATCACCCTGACTTAGCATCTTCCTCTAGTCCCCATCAGAATAAAGAACCTTCTTCTCCGACATATTCACAAGTGGTTGGAGATGATGCCCAAATATTTACCTTAAGTAAAGAAGAATTTAAAATTGATAAAAAATATCTTAAACAAGATTATATGAAGGAAGAAAATAAACAAAAAAGATTTGTATTTTTCTCAACCTTCTCAAAATTAGAAAGAGATTATATCCAAACAAAATATTATGAATATTTAGAAAGCATACAGATTAATATACCTTTCTTCACATGGTTTGAAATATATAAATCAAATCAATTATCGACTATAAATAGAACTACTAATCAATGGACTAAAGCAGAAAATAATCAAATTATTTATGAGGAATATCCTCCTTTTGAAGCCATTAGGTATAATCAAAGAAATATACAAATACTAGCATCACCAATAAAGAGATTAACTTCTCCAGAAACTAAAAATACTGATAATATAATACAACAAAATAATTATACTAATTTATATTTAAAAACCATGAGTAAACAATTAGAAAGAATTGAAAATACAATATCTCCTATTAAAACTCCTGCTAAAGAAGCTAAAGAAATTCCTTTATTTATTCCTCATGAAATACCTGCTCATTTAAAAACTAGTTTTACTAAGGCCAAAGATGATTTATTAGAACAAATTTCTAGTAAACTAGAAAAATTAAATCTTGATAATAATAATGCATCCACTTCAAAACAACCTCATATTAATGTATTAAGCAAAATAGATTCACCTGAAATATCTGACTCTGAAATAAATAATATTGAAAATCAATTCAAAGAATTACAAATAAATAAGATTAAAGGTAATCATCAAACTGAATATTATGCTAGGCCTGCTACTAAGCATACTTCCATTACCCGTAATTGGTA
>QGSO01000188.1:658777-756277 GCA_011037825.1 Carya cathayensis
CCAAAACGCTTAACTCCTTTCATGGGAGAGACCTTAAGATAAACCCAATCGCCTTGTTCGAAAGACAATTCTCTCCTCCTGGTATCCGCGTAACTCTTTTGACGACTTTGCGCTGCAGCCATGTTATCTCTTATAATTGAATCTGATTTTGCATTATCCTGTATTATCTCGGGTCCAATTATTTTCTTCTCCCCGACTTCATCCCAACATAAGGGTGATCTGCATTTTCTACCATACAGAGCTTCATAAGGAGCCATTTGGATGGATGCATGGAAGCTGTTATTATACGCGAATTCTATGAGTGGCACGTGATTCTCCCAACTTCCTTGAAAATCTAAAGCACACGCTCGCAACATATCTTCAAGAGTTTGAATCGTGCGCTCTGATTGGCCGTCTGTCTGGGGGTGATAAGCAGTACTAAACTTTAATTTAGTACCTAAAGCCGCCTGCAAACTCTTCCAAAAATGGGAGGTGAACCTTGGATCTCTGTCCGACACTATGCTCTTGGGTATCCCATGTAGTCTCACTATTTCCTTTACATACAAGCGGGTCAATTTTCCCAGAGAATCCGCATTATTGACCGGTAAGAAATGAGCACACTTAGTCAGTCGATCAACAATTACCCAAACTGAGTTCTTTCCACTGGGAGTCCTCGGCAAGCCCACTACAAAATCCATAGAGACGTCATCCCATTTCCATTCAGGAACAGGTAGAGGCTGGAGCAAACCTGCTGGTCTTTGATGCTCGGCCTTGACTTGACGGCAAGTGTCACATCTCTCAATATACAAGGCAATATCCCTCTTCATTCCTTCCCACCAATAATTTTTCCTTAAGTCCCAATACATTTTTGTGCTACCAGGGTGAACGGTTTCTTATATACTTGTTTTTCTATTGGCTTTTTGTAAGGTTTTTTATATTTTCTTTTCTTGGTTGGATAAGTCTTATAAGTTCTTTTTACCTTTTTACGTCTTGTAGAAGGAGCTAATAATGGAGAGTAACCAAACTGTTCACAAAAGGTACCCAATTCTTTTGTAGCAAATTTCTTTTCTTTTTCTAATTGCTTTTTTAATCTTAAATCATTACACATAATCAGACCAGTTCTATTAATAGAAGATATTATGTCTCCATATGTGAGATTAACAAAATCAATAGTACCATCTGATTTTACTAAAGATTCTCGTACCTTTTGGGCGAAGTAATATGGAAGTCCGGCTATGAACTTTTCCTTCCAGTATGGTTGTTGACAATCATCTCTGATCATAACTTTAGTTAGAAAAACATCTTTATACCATCTAAAATCGGATAATTGAGGACATCTTAAATTAATTAATAAATCACTAGTTCTTTCTTTAAATTGAAAAGGATCTCCTACAAAATGCTTTGTTAATATAAATATTAGAGTATTAACAGCATCTTCTATAGGTTGACCGTCTTCCGTCTTAATCTGTTGCATATTTTCATCATGTTTGTAAGCATTTAATATTGCTAGTCTTTGTTCTTGTGTAAGATAATGATCCCACCAGCCTTTTAATTGGCCAGTAAAACCTGTAACCAGAACATGTGCTACATGATGATCTGACCTCCTACTGGCTTTATAAACATTTGCTACCATAATCATTTCTTGAAAATGATTTAATATTTCATATTCAGATAATCCATCTATATTCCATTCATATAATGCATCTGGTGCAAAAGCAGATCGCACTATATGTTCTCTTTCTTCGAATTGTATATCCGGAGGGGTAGGCCTTGGATACCAATTACGGGTAATGGAAGTATGCTTAGTAGCAGGCCTAGCATAATATTCAGTTTGATGATTACCTTTAATCTTATTTATTTGTAATTCTTTGAATTGATTTTCAATATTATTTATTTCAGAGTCAGATATTTCAGGTGAATCTATTTTGCTTAATACATTAATATGAGGTTGTTTTGAAGTGGATGCATTATTATTATCAAGATTTAATTTTTCTAGTTTACTAGAAATTTGTTCTAATAAATCATCTTTGGCCTTAGTAAAACTAGTTTTTAAATGAGCAGGTATTTCATGAGGAATAAATAAAGGAATTTCTTTAGCTTCTTTAGCAGGAGTTTTAATAGGAGATATTGTATTTTCAATTCTTTCTAATTGTTTACTCATGGTTTTTAAATATAAATTAGTATAATTATTTTGTTGTATTATATTATCAGTATTTTTAGTTTCTGGAGAAGTTAATCTCTTTATTGGTGATGCTAGTATTTGTATATTTCTTTGATTATACCTAATGGCTTCAAAAGGAGGATATTCCTCATAAATAATTTGATTATTTTCTGCTTTAGTCCATTGATTAGTAGTTCTATTTATAGTCGATAATTGATTTGATTTATATATTTCAAACCATGTGAAGAAAGGTATATTAATCTGTATGCTTTCTAAATATTCATAATATTTTGTTTGGATATAATCTCTTTCTAATTTTGAGAAGGTTGAGAAAAATACAAATCTTTTTTGTTTATTTTCTTCCTTCATATAATCTTGTTTAAGATATTTTTTTATCAATTTTAAATTCTTCTTTACTTAAGGTAAATATTTGGGCATCATCTCCAACCACTTGTGAATATGTCGGAGAAGAAGGTTCTTTATTCTGATGGGGACTAGAGGAAGATGCTAAGTCAGGGTGATTGACTGAATATATTGGTGTATCTATGATAATAATAATGTATAGCCCTTCGGGCTTGTAATAAGAGGTTGTGGCTCTAATGTTGTTTTCATTAATTTATAATGGATCCTGTATACTACAGTTAAAGGTTGTGATCCTTTCATCATATTATAACCATTTGTTTTAATATTTAATGTTAAGGCATGTAATATATTAGTATCATATAATGAAAGTGAGTAATTAGGATAACAATTAAAATATACTGGACCTTGGAATAGGCTAGATTCAACCATGCCAAGTAATGAATCATGAAAATTATAATGTCTTCCATCTCTTAAACAGAGTAATACCGAAGCATTTAATCCATTTCTAGTGAATGGTTTTACAGCCACTTGTACTAATCCTATATGTATAAATGAATATTTCTGTTCCTTATGGTGTTTAATGGCTTCTTTCGTTAATAATTGTAATGATTCATAGTCATTATATAGGCTAATAGTTTTTTCTACTGTTTTAATCGTATAATTTGTAAGGAATGATAATTTTGAAAAAGTTGATTGTTTATATATTAGATTCCTGGGAACATTAGGAATTGTCCAATCTTGTAAATTTATTTCTAACTCTGTTATGCTATAATCTTCTTGGTTTATATTTTCAGTTTCTAAAGGTACTTCTATATTAGATGTTTCTGGTTTGAATAAAGAATTCATTGAGACAGAATTTTATACAAAGATTTCCTATATAAAAGAGAAATAAGTAGATCAAGACCTTGAGGGAACACCACCGGGACCACCCTTAAAGCCTCCTTGGCATAAGCGGGTTGACCAACGGATTTTCATGGCTTACCAACACAAGATTCTCAATATACTTTATTTTCTTTTATGTAGGTTGTCGTTGATAAAAATCTGTATAAGTGAATTTTTACTCTTTTTTTTATTTTTATTTTTATTTTTATTTTTATTATAAAGCAAGAACACTTAAATGATTTCTTACACTTTTAATTTCTGATATTAAGTGTAAGAAATTAATATAATTAGCAACGATTACCAATAAAAAGGATTTGAAAAAATTAGCTGAGGCAATGTCACAAGTCTCAGACAGTGATGAAGAAGAAGACCATCAAGTCAGATCATCTCCAGCACAGCAGACGACATCATCACCATTACAGCAGGCCTCTCCCTCTTAACAGGCCTCTCCTTCTCAACAGGCTTCTCATTCGCATGAAAATTCTCCATATTATCCCTCACATTTGATGGATTCTCAAGATCCGTTTGAATTGGAACTAGTAAATTATAAGTCGTTCTCTCTCGTCACTCTAAAAATCTCTCTCTTGTAAACTTCTTTCATGTCTCCTGCCTTTCAATCCTTTGAGAGTTAATCTCCTTGTAAGTACTATGTTTTCAATAAAGTTAAATTCATCATATATTGTTGTTTCTGTTTACTCATGCATTAAGGACGGTTGTACCGCCTGCCCTTATATTCCGCACTTCATGCATCTGTTTATTAATATTCCTATTATATACTAATTATCATTTTAATATATATATATATATATATATATATATTATAATATATATATTATATATATCCTGGTATACGTAGTTGAGACTAGCAATATTAAATGCTTACAAACATGATGAAAATATGCAACAGATTAAGACGGAAGACGGTCAATCTATAGAAGATGCTGTTAATACTCTAATATTTATATTAACAAAGCATTTTATAGGAGATCCTTTTCAATTTAAAGAAAGAACTAGTGATTTATTAATTAATTTAAGATATATTAATTTGATATAATATAATTATTATTAACATTGAATAATACTTTTTCCAATATTAATTTAATTAGAATATAATTATTATTAACATTTAATAATACTTTTTTAATATTAATTTAATTAGAATATAATTATTATTAACATTTAATTGGTAGAATTACAAAATGTGATAAAATAAATTAAATAAAAAAATTATTAATTGAATAATAATTTATTATTATATAGAGAATGAATGGCTAATCCAATGTGGAGATTGAATTTAAATGGAATAAGCAAATGTAAATAAGTGTTGATATTGGCCAAATTTGAAGATGAATTTAGCCAAATCAATACCAATGCTCTAACAGAAAGCACGCCCCATAGAGAGCAACGGTAAGCATCGAGCAAAGATTGTTTAGCATACGACAGTTGGGGTATCGTAATTACAGTTTCCTGAAAATCCAAACAATAATTTACTTAATAACCACTTCTCAGTGACATATACAATAATACAATAAAAATTATAATAAAATTAACATTTAAATGAAATTAATTTAGACTGAAGCACAGAAATAGCACTCTCTGTAAGAAGATTTAAGTCATCTGCAATCTGCAGTATACAAAATTTCAAATGCATCGGTACAACAGACCTTTTCTTAATTTGTCTCTTTTAGTGTACAATAGTCCAACTAATCGTCAATAGACCTTTTCGAAAAGAATTGTGAAAAACAACCTCAATTATTTGTTTTGGTATTATTCATGAACTTTGTATGAAAGAGAAAGTGTTTTTATCGTGACTAGTGTAGACATGAGCTTATTTTTTGCATTCTGTATTCTAAACTATGCAAAAAGAGCAAATATAAAAATTTGTGCATGATTATCTGAATATGCTTTGGAACTGTTTTGAATAAGAAAATGATATGATTTTGCTCATTGTTTAGTTTTGATAAGATGTGACTTCTGAAAAATCATTGGCATGACTTTCTGAATATGAATTTGATTCTGCTTCTGCTATATTTAGTTACGGCCCAACTACAGATAATAATAGTGGATATGACCCAATCACAGGTTATAATAGTGGATACAGCCCTGCCAGGGGTTATAGTAGTGGTCTCTATTGAGTGCACACCTTGGTAACAGAGTGATTATATTCTGCATGGTTATCCGCAAATGCACAACCCTACCACGAGGTTTATACATGGATTCTAGTCTGATATGATGTTCTTATGTGATGCTCTGACATGATGATGATGATGATGATGATGATGATCATTTATGCTATGCCAAAGGATTATTTTTGAATAAGATTGTTTCTGAAAGTTTTACTCTAATATTCTGAAGGTAAAAGTTTTGTTCTGCATTCTGAAAGTATATGTTCTGATTTCAGCATTTTGAAGGTAAATGTTTTGTTTTGCATTCTGAACTTTATAAATGATCATGGTTACACACTAGTATATGTTCTTTACTTACTGAGTTGTTGATAACTCACACTTTATCTCCACAATATTTTTCAAATAATTTTGATTCTTCAGTCGGGAGTCAAGAGTAAGAATTGTTAACAAGATTCGATGATCGTTGAGTAATAAGTGCCAGAGGGTACAAGTAGTTATTGGGGAGTTTTTAATAGATTTATTTTGGTGTTTTGAGTTATGGATATTTATGAGTGTTTGTGGGGATTTTAATTTATTTTTGAGGTATTACTTTAGTGTTCTGATGGAAGAACAAGTACTACACTTGATTTGAATAAATGATTTTATTATTGTGGAATCTCTGAATTGCATATGGTTGTGTTATGGGAGATGATTTCATGTTATAAGAGTTAACTCTCCGACCCCTACAGGACTGAAGCGTTACAGGTATACAAAGTTTTAAATGAACCAGTACAACAAATCTCATTTTGACTTGTCTCCTCCAGGATAAAATTGTTTAATTGATAATCATATAGCTTAAATCAACTCTATATAAGAGTTTGAGATTAAAGCTCTACTAGTAAAACATCTCTCTCTTGTTTGGAAAATTCTCAAATAAATCTACATAGTTTGACTTTCTTTTTTCTAAAAACTTAACACTTCTTTCTTACATAACAGAAAGAACATCATACTTGAATGAACAATAAATCCTTGACAGAAGCAACCTCTATTGAATTTAAAAAATTCAAACGAAAATTAGACTATTTTTTAAGAGATCCAGCAACTGGGCAATAAAGAGAATTAAGGCAACGTTAAGAACGTTAAACCAATCATCTCAACATCTAAGAACTTAAAACCGCTTGGAAAAAATTACATGCATCTATATGCAGTGAACATTTAAGACCTTCGCGTTTTCTTTAGTTACCCACTTGAATGCCAAAAAGATAAGAATAATTCAACTTATCTTGAATGCCAAAAAGATAAGAATAATTCAACTTATTATTTTCATGCATCACACACCACACCTCTTTTAATTTTTTTTTTCATTTTTCTCATAACAAATATGTAGTGTATGGATGATAAATAAAATAATTCAATTAGTTTAACAAAATTAAAATAAAATAAAATAAATAAGTTTAAAATATGTAAAATGTATGATGTGAGATGATGGTAGCATCCCTCAAAAGATAATGCATTTTGGCTTTACTCCAAAAAACTCAAAAGAGAAAAATTGAAAAAAAAAAGAAGAAAAAAAGACGACATTGGAGCTAACTTGGTGGACATTTTTAATACAAAGGAAATGGTAATAGCAATAAGAATCACAAAAACATTGATTAAAAGAAAATGTTATAAACATAATTTTTTTAACATCAACATTACCCCATTATTTTTCAATAATAAAAATAATATAAATATGATACTTCCAAATAAACAGTGATTATTATGCATTATGAAGATATGCTTTGTGTGACATCTCGGCCCAAGTTTAGTTCTTAAAGTTAAGGCTTAATTTTTGTTTTGACCTAAGTGGACTTAAGCCATGAAGACTAAAACCATGTGACTGAAGTGGACTTTATTTTGTTAGTGTGATAGGCACCCAAGCCCAAGAGAAGGCCTAAGATCTAGTGAATTTCGATCATAAAGGGCTTAGGATTTGAGAAAAGCCATTAGGGTTTTGTGTGTTAGTGGCACACACCATTTAGAGCCAAGCAAGAAGGGGGCCTTTGAGTTCTCAAGGCCACAATCATGAAACATTTAGAAAATGAGAGTTTTGGTTTTGCCAAGGATTTGCCACTTGGCAAACATGCAATAAAACTTCTAAAAGAAGCCATTTTCGGCTAAGAGTGAAAAGGATGCCACATGGCACACATGCAAGGGACTTTTTGAATTTTCAAGAAAGGTCTAATTATGGAAGAAGAAGGGATGTAGTTCCATTTTTGTTGGGGCACATGTCACCCACAATGCCACTTGGCAGTCATGCATTTTCAACCTTATAAGTTCATTGCATCTAGACCAAAAATAGATGAAATAATGCTTAGGGTTTCGGCCACATCAAGAAATGCACCACTTGTTCTCCATGCAGATAAGTCCGTTAAGTTTCCAAGAAAAACAATGATGAGAGGGAAGTGGAAGAGGATTTCGGCTAAGGCATGAAGAAGAGAGAATAGAGTTGCTTGATACATGGCACCCATGCATGGATGTTTCTTACATTTTCAAGTAAGTAATGATGAAAGAGTAAGAGATAAGTTTTAGTAATGGCAGGCATGCCACTTGGCGCCACATTCATGTGAAACTCTTAGGTTTCCCGGAAAGATAATCATGAAGAAGGCTTTTAGGGGTTTCAGCTAATACCACTTCCTACACATGCAAAGTTTTCTTAGGTTTCCTAGGAAAACAATTATGAGGAAGATGAAGAAGATTTCGTATTTACAATGACCAAAGCCAATTGGCAAAAGGATTCTTTTCAAGAACACTTTTTAGATTTTTGTTCCCCATGCAAGATGGGCGAAATCCATCCTCTAGGGTCCCATCTCTTGCCACCCACCATCACCCAATAGCACTCAAGCATTCAAAGCTTAATGGTGGTTGATAGAGCCTTTATGGAGAGTCAATAATGGAGCTCGTGAGAAATTACACACCATTTATACAAAGTCATTAATGAAGTCATGGAAAAATACAGTTAGGCTCTACTTGTCCAACATGCATCTACTAAAATTCTACTTATGCCACTTGTCCAACATGCATCAACTAGGTTTAGCTAGGTGCCACTTGTCCAACATGTATTAGCTAAATTTATGCTATGCGCCACTTGTCCAACATGCATCTGCTAAATTCTGCTATACACCACTTGTCCAACATGCATTAGCCAAGATCTAAGGTCATCCACTTGGCAACAAAGCTGAAGAAAGAGAGAGAAAGAGAGAGAGAGAGAGTTAGAGGCAAATTTTAGTATAAAATTGCCCTCTTATCTTTTATTTTGAGGGGGCACACAAAAATCACTTAGTTCCTTGTTTTTCTCTTTATTCACACACACACAAAGCTTTAGCTGCACTATATTCAAATAAATAGCAAATCACACAAAAATGGTGAAAACCAAGAGCTATTGGTTAGAACAGTGCAAACCGAGCCTCCTCCTCAAAGTTTTTAAGACAGTGAGTAATCTTTCTCTTCTTCCTTTCTTAATAGATATTAGGATGTTGTGTTAGTGGTCTAATGGAAGCATTTTCTGGAAGAATTCAGTCAATTTGTGGTGTTTATGATGGTTTTAGGTTTTAGTTGGGAGCAATGTATTTAGTGTTGTTAGTTTGAGCCTAAGCTTGATAAAAATTGGAGTTTTATAACTTCAATGGTGTATTAAGATCTTTTATAAGCTTCGAAATGGAGTTTGTTGTGTGGATGAAAGATTTTTGCATGAGATTCAAGGTATTGGGGTTTATAATGCCATCTAGAGTTAATACATGCCTCCATTAGTATTTTGATGATTGAATATTGTTGATTTGAGATATATCTCCCAACTGTTGGGTTTCTATGGATAATATGATGCTTAAGGACTCATAGTAGGCTTGTAAAATGATTTGTTTGGTTCAGATCTATGAGGAAATCAAGGTGTAGAAATGTCATATGTTCAACAGTATCAAAGTGTCTCGAGTTAGTCTTAGATATATTGTTTTCTCTCTAAAGGTAATTCGATTTCTTTGGACTTGATATCCTAGGATGTAATCTTGATCATGACTATGTTTAGGAAAACTAGATACTTTGATGTTCCAAGGGTCAAAAGTACAATGGAAGCAAGGTGCCTTAGTGACTCACTCAAAATTAAGTAGCACAAAGGCTACCCCAAGTGCAAGAGGGTGTAATAATTAAGAATAAAATTTCTAGATTATCTCCTCGAGGAAAGTTGTTTTAAATTCAAACTCGTGTAAAATGATGAAGGTATTTACAAAGAGAAAATAAAAGATGTGATATGTGCAATAAGTGGAAGAATGCAACAGAAATGAAAAGGGCACTGACCATATTCATATTCTTGGGTTTTTGAGTGTAGTGAGGAAAAGTAAGAACTAGGATGGCAAACAATAAATTAAATACTAAACTAAATTTGTTGAAATTGATTAATCAAGTGGCGACTTACTAAACTAATTTAATTAACAAGACATTAAACATTAAAACCAAAACTAACTAAACACCAATTTATAAAACAAGCTAACCAATCAAACATTAACCAAATAATGGGACAAAGCAGAAATTAACTCTAAATTACCCACCTACTAACCAAAGAAAAATGCCAAACTAATTGCAAGACTCAAAATTAACAACTAAATCTAACAAAATGAAATTAAACAATCAAGAACCTCACTAAATTAAGCAATCTTTATTAACAGAAAATCAATTAGCAAAATCAAAATTAATTAAGCCCTAATTAACCTTTAATCAATCTAATGTCTAATGGAAGTAAGAGGTTCATAAAACTAAGCAAAGAACTATGCTAGATTAGAAAATAATTGATGCAATACGAACTAAAAATTGAAAAACCCCAAAATCAAGATTTTAGGGTTCATCCTTGTATTCAAATCATAAATTCTCAAAATCATTCCATAACAATTGTAATGGTTATTTAATGGAAGCTTAAAGAAGTAAGAAAAATAACTAACATCGAGTAAATAACTAGTAAATAAAAAGCCCAAAGTTCTAAGCCAAAGATCTCAAAAATACATCATAAACATTAAATTAAAATTACATAAAAAGTTAGGGAATTGAGAGGGCAAGATAGATGGCTGGAGATGTGATGACCCGTTTTTACGTGTATTTTCACTGAAGGAATAATTTAATTTAATTAATATTATAGTGCTTTTATTTGTTAATTATCGGATTTTAATTCGGATTTTATTGGCTGTTGAATTTAAATTGCTGTTTGATTGATTTTAGCTCGTTTTTGGTTTTAAAAATTTAACAGTTGGTTTTTGCTAGTTATTTATTTTATTTTAGCTCGACGTTGGGTTTAAAATATTTTAAATGATGTTTATTTATTTATTTGATGTGGTGTTTAATTTATTTTAGTCGTTTTATGTTTTATTATCGTTTTCGGCGGATCAGTTTCTGGATCCCGGAAGTGAAGTTTGGACTTCATTTCTTTTTCCTTCATTTCTTTTCTTTTTCTCTTTTTCTTTTTCCTTCTTTTCCTTTTCTTTTCTTCTTTTCCTTTCTTTTCTTTCTTTTCTTTCTTTCCCGTTTCTTCTGTGCGCCCGATTCTCTCTCTCCCTCCCTTCTCTCTTTTTCCTTCCGTCAACCCTCCTTTGACCGGCCGTATCTTCGCCGTCCGGTGGAGGTGTAGTACACCACCCCCGCCATTCTCTTCCTCTCACGGCAGACTACAACCCCTCCAATTTTCAGAGCCATCGGACCCACCGTTAGCCGCCACGAGCCGCTCGAAGTAGCGGCACCAACCCAGAATTTTACACTGTAGCCGAAAATTTCCTCCGCCCAGAACCGCCACTTGCCGGCGGCGTGGCCTCCACCACCCACCCAGAAAATTTCCCCTCCCTCCGGTGTACCACCCCTCCAAACATCTCCCCCAACCGGCCTGCCGTTTGGCCAGAAAAGCGCATCTAAGCCGCACGGTGTGTCACCGTTTTCGGCGCCGTCGCACCACCTCCGGCCACCATCTTTTCACCACTTCTTCCCCCACCTCTTGCCAACCTAACCCACCCATTTCCGGCCTAGATCGGCCACCGGAGCAACTCCCACGAGCTCAACTCCGATTTGCTCGTTTTTCACTTCTATCGGCGTTTTTGCCGCCACCTACGGCCAAAACTCACTTCCACTAGCTTCATAAAAATCCCTAGACCATTCCCTATCAATTTGGTGTCTTGGTTTGTCCCCGTTCAAAAGTGGGTATTTTGCGACCCACGGGAACAGTGCATTTGCACTGTTACGTTGCTTTCGCATCGCCGTTTGCTTCGCGCTGAACCTTCTAAAAATCCTATATAGCTCTGTAAGTATTTTCCAAACTCTACTTTTAGATTTAATTATATTTTACTCTTGCAATAATTTATTTGGTTGGTTTGCTGATTCCGGACTGAGTCCGAGGAGTTCGGGGGTCGGATGGATGGAGGACGGAGTTGCTTGTTTTATTGTGCTATGGTTGATTTTATTTGTCGAGCATTGAAATTTGCATTTACATGGCGTATGCATGTGTATTTTATTTAAATTGAGAAAATCCTATTTTATTGGCGTAAATGGATTTTTGGGAGTGTGCGTATCACGAGCCCAAGCCGGGATGGGTTATTATCTCGGTGGAGCTCCTCTGGTCACTCGGGAGTGGATAATACTGAGTGACATCCCCTGGGTTGTCGCTGGGCGACGACCGGATCGCACGATACGGTAACGCTGTCGTGTCGACTCCGTGGTTCCTAGAGTGGCGGGGACTAGAGGATGGCCTGGCCAGGTACGCGCGAGATGGAGGCGCGAGTCTGGGCATCACTCGTGTAGGTGTCACACGCGTAGACGTTACCTGCGGTGTGGCACAGAGCCAGAGTGTGCGGATGATCCCTAGGGGAGATCATGGTGCATGCATAATCGGTTGGTTTTTATGGTTTTTGGATACGGGCCATTTTCTGGGAAAATGGCGAAGGACTTGTGATCCATTTTCTGGGAAAATGGTGGTTTGGGCCATTATCTGGGATAATGGCGAGGCTTGGTTTTAAATGGTATGTATGGGCCGTTATCGGGGATAACGGCGAGGTTTGTTTAAAGGATATGTTTTTGAGCCAAATGGGTTTTTGGCGTGCGTGGAAAAATATGATTTGTGAGTTTTGTGCATTGGCATTTATTCATGCATATTGTTTGAGTTTAATATGTTTTTATCTAGTGGTGTTTGGATTTTACTTACCTGCGGCACCATTTTGGTACCGTAGATTTTGGTGCAGAGTTCGAGGAGGAGGCTGAGCCCGAGGATGCGGCTCCGCCGGAGTTCTGAGTTGAAGTTTATGTTTTGTAGCTGGCTTTGAAACAATATTTATGTCTTGTAATATTTTATTATGTACCTTTGAACCGCTTTGTATTTTATTTAAGAAAAAATTCTGGTACTTAATTTTATGACTTTGCTATCCGCTGCGTATTTCCTTGTACACATGTGCCGCTTGCACACACTTGACACTCGTCGATAGGATGGTGACCCGGGTTGTCACCATCCGGACGTCTCGAATTCCCCGTGTTGGTACTTGGGGATTTGGGGGCGTCACAGGTGGTATCAGAGCCGTTCAGCTCTGGGTAAAAACCACATGTCCCGAGGTAGTACCAGAATGTTTTTTAAGTTGTGCTTTAAAATTTATCTTAAAGTTTCTATTTGACGAGTTTTATTTGTTTTGAATTTATTTGAGCTTGTTTGCTTGTATTTATTTATTTAGTTATGTTATTGCATGTTGGTTTCTTTTTGTTTCTCGTTATGTGGTTTGGTTTATGTTTTTGGTTTTATTTGTTTTTCTTAAATGGGGTCAATGGCTGTGTTGGGCAAGAAGGCGGGTAATCGAGGATACTATTATTAGGCTTAAATACTTAGTGTAGTAGGGTTGAATTTTATGGAGGTGGGTTACTCTTATATATTGTGGCTAAAAGGAAACGACGTGGGTTAGGCGATCTTTTGGGAGTAGGAATGTAAGTTGCAACTAAGGAGGGGAGTTAGCTTTAAGTCGCTTAAGATAATTGAGGTCTTGGGTTTTGTAGAATTTAAGTAAAGAGATTATAGAATAGGAGAGTGTAGACTCAACGAACTTTAAGGATTGGTTTAAGAGAATTTTATCTAAGGTTTGAGGTCTTATAGATTTTAGGAAATAAGATTTGGGTAATTAAGGTGTTAGGTTCGATAAGATTTGGGGAAAATAATTAAATTTCAAGTTTTAAATTTCGATGATTCGGATGAGCAATTTGGTGGCAATCGGGGTTTTAAAATTTACAAGTTTTTAAGGTGAATGTTTTGGATTAGAGCAATCAATATTGAGGATTTCAGAAAATGATTTATCATCCATTAATGTATTAGATTTTAAAAGCTTTGGGAGTCGATTGTTCTATTATGGGGTGTAAGCTCGTTGGTCCTAAAAAAAAAATATATATATATATTCTCAAAGATTCTTATTTGATTTAAGGTTCTAGAATTGCAGAGTTGAAGGACCAATTTTTAATAAGAGTTGAGTTCTTAGTTTTACAGACTTGGAGTGCTAGCTTGATCTAACTCATATATTTCTTTGAGGATTGTAGGTATTGACTTGGTTCAGAAAATAATTATTGTTAACTCGAGGTTGTAGTAATAGATTTTAAGAAATGATTTTTATCGGTTTGGAAGAAATAGATCCATCAAGGTTTTGGGAACAATGGTTTAATTGTTGGTATTCAATTCGATTGAAGTTGAGACCTTATGTTTCGGAAACCTTTGAGAATGGATTATTAGCAGGTTTAAGGTCATTTTCAGTACTAAGCTTAAAATGGTGACTATTTGCTGATATTAAGGGTGTAAGTTAAGCAGATATAAGAATGACTCACGTTGATTGCGGATATAAATCCAAATGATGGAAATAGTAGTAATGGACTACTTGTATGTTGGAATGACTATTGGTTTCGGTTAAGGACGTGTGAGATCAACAGATTTCATGAATAGATTTTATGGAATTTCAACAAGGTTTTAAGGGTTCGCAGATTTTTGGAAACGATTGGTTATTATTTAAAATTTTAGATTTTGAGAGTTCGGGAGTCAATTGTTTTGTTGATGGATGTAAATTCATCGATCTAACGGATTTTGGAAAAGTTATTTTGTATAATTTAAGGTTATGAGAATTGAGGATTTGATGGACTGATTCATAATGAGATTGAAGTATTAGTTTCGAAAAATTAGTGTACTTGTATGGATTATTTTAGAAATTGATTAGGCTGCAATCATAAATGGAGTTGAATAAAGTGGAAGGATGGATATAGGAATTATTAAGGAGGATATTTCTTGGGGGAGTAAAGGTAATGATCTAACTTATATATTTTTAGGATTGAAGATGTCGATCTAGTTCATGTGGTTGTCTAAGGATTGAATGTATCAAAAAAAAAAAAAAATGAATGTTATAGCTCGAGGTTATAGTGACAAGTTTTAGAATTGATTCATACCAAGTTGAGGATAATGGATGATGCAAGTTTTGGAAAATGAATTTTGTTTATTTTGAGGATAAGGTACAGATGTTGGAAATGGGAGCGATGGATCACTTATACGTGGAATAATTTTTGAGTATTAACTAAGGGTACATGAGATTCAGTTTCAGTTGTGGTGAGGGCGTATGGATTTCAGAGAGTATAAATTCTAGTCTCATTTTGACCTGAGAGAAGTAGCCATGGTGAGTATTGAGGTGGATTAGATGTGAGGGTATTAAATTCAAGAGATCTCAACTTCAAGTTCTTGGGGAGCTAATCGGAGTGTACAGACGAAGTGGGTTTCTAATTGGAGTGATGGGTGGGATTAATAGTTGAGACTATCTTCAGGAATTTGTTGTGACTTGAGGTTACATAGGAATTTAAATTTTGAGATTTAATTTTGTAAGCAATTGAAGGAAATAGACGTGCTACTACTCGGGTTATGGGAATGGAAGTAGGTAAGTGAGTTTTCAAGAAGGGTTCATTAAGTTTATGGTGAATTTAATCGGGGTTCGTAGTGAATTTAATCATCTCTAAATTAGACGATATTCCGAATTTTAGGTGATGATCTTAAAGGTGTGGCTTGTCAGGTAGGAGTTATAGGCGCTCTTGTTGGTTGGCCGAGAAAGACTTGAGGCTTTTTTTGGACATGTTCCTTATCTTTATAAGGGATGTGTATTTTTTTTTGGTGTGATGTTATGTGTTTTCAGTTTGGGGCATTGAGGTTGATCGGCATTGATTTTTGTCATCAATCAAGGAATGTATTTTAGTGGAATGTTGATTTTGATTAAAGCAACAAGAGCCAAATGATAAGTGGGTGATAATTCGCGGTATTGGAGGTATTTTGTTTTCTTTCGAAATGGGGTAAAAGATTTTCTTATTGCAGGCTTTGAGTTAGTTGTACCCAATAGTGTTTGTTTATGAGGACAGTCTTTTGTATTTGGGCGAGTTGCTAGAGTTCACACGAAAGCGTGATTTTGAAAGACTTGTAGTGATTCAAACTTTTGATGAAAGATTAATAATTTGGTTGTGTAATTTATACTTATTGATGGTTTACTTCGGAAGTAACTCAATGGTTACCAACTTATGGAATGCAATAAAGGTACTTATAATTGGAGAGTAATATTTTTTTTGGTTGAGCAAATTATGTGATTGAGGATTTATTTTGAGACGTGGCTATTTGGTTACCAAGGTATAGTATACAATAAAAGTTTGAAGATTAGCAAAGGAGTTGATGGAGGTTAACACAATTTATTGTGGGAAGATACTAATTGTTGGCATTTACTTGGGTGCGGTTTTGAAGTTCTTGTGGATATGGTGATTTCGGTTTACGTGGCCGCTTGAAGAGTTCTAGACGTGATGCGTCTCTGGAAGATTAGAATGAATATGATGGAATTGCTTATAGGAGTATTTTTGGGAGGTGCATTCTTCATACTTGTGTGGAAATGGTTGATGGTATGATTTCCTCAAGTATAATCTTATATGTGTATTGTATCCTGCTTGGCGCTAATGTTTGATCTTGCAATTTCGAGGACGAAATTTGTTTTAAAAGGAAATCATTAGATGTGATGATCCGCTTTTATGTGTATTTTCACTGAATGAATATTTTAATTTAATTAAATATTTTATAGTGCTTTTATTTTAAATTATCGAGTTTTAAATGGTTTTTATTGGCGGTTGAAAATAAATTGCTGTTTATTTGTTTTTGGCTTGTTTTTTGTTTTAAAATTTAATAGTTGGTTTTTACTAGTTATTTATTTTATTTTAGCTTATCGATGTGTTTAAAATATTTTCTTGGTGTTTATTTATTTATTTGATGTAGTGTTTAATTTATTTTAGTCGTTTTATGTTTTTATATCGTTTTCGGCGGATCAGTCGTTAGATCCCGAAGTGAAGTGGACTCATTTGTTTTTCCTTCTTTTCTTTTCTTTTTCTCTTTTTCTTTTTCCTTCTTTTCCTTTTCTTTTCTTCTTTTCCCTTTTTCTTTTCTTTCTTTCCCGTTTCTTCCGTGCGCCCGATTCTCTCTCTCCCTCCCTTCTCTCTTTTTCCTTCCGTCAACCCTCCTTTGACCGGCCGTATCTTCGCCGTCCGGTGGAGGTGTAGTACACCACCCCCGCCATTCTCTTCCTCTCATGGCAGACTACAACCCCTCCAATTTTCAGAGCATCGGAAGCCACCGTTAGCCGCCACGAGCCGCTCAAGTAGCGGCACCAACCCAGAATTTTACACTGTAGCCGAAAATTTCCTCCGCCCAGAACCGCCACTTGCCGGCGGCGTGGCCTCCACCACCCACCCAGAAAATTTCCCCTCCCTCCGGTGTACCACCCCTCCGAAGATCTCCCCCAACCGGCCGGCCGTTTGGCCGGAAAAGCGCATCTAAGCCGCACGGTGTGTCACCGTTTCCGGCGCCGTCGCACCACCTCCGGCCACCATCTTTTCACCACTTCTTCCCCCACCTCTTGCCAACCTAACCCACCCATTTCCGGCCTAGATCGGCCACCGGAGCAACTCCCACGAGCTCAACTCCGATTTGCTCGTTTTTCACTTCTACCGGCGTTTTCGCCGCCACCCACGGCCAAAACTCANGGGATGTTTATGAAGCTAGTGGAAGTGAGTTTTGGCCGTGGGTGGCGGCGAAAACGCCGGTAGAAGGAAAAAAGGCAAATCGGAGTTGAGCTCGTGGGAGCTGCTCCGGTGCCGATCTAGGCCGGGGATGGGTGGGTTAGGCGGCAAGGAGTGGGAGAAGTGGTGAAGAGTGGTGGCCGGAGGTGGGCGACGGCGGCGGATCGAGCCAAAACCGTGCGGCTTAGTGGGGTTTTCCGGCCAAACGGCCGGCCGGTTGGGGCTGGAAACCGGTGGGGGTGATCACCGGTCGGAGGGGAGTCGACCGGTAGGGGCAGTGCCGGCCACGACGCCGGCGAACGGTGGGCCTGGGTGGAGGCCGGTTGCGCGTGGGTGAGGAGAGAGAGAGAAAGAGAGAGGCGCGGGGAGAGAGAGAGCCGAACGGGAGAGAGGAGAGAAAAAAAAGAAAAAAGGGAAAAAAGAAAAAGAAGAAAAAGAAAAAGAAAAGGAAAAGAAAAGATGGAAGAAAACAAATGAGATCCAGTCCTCACATCGGAAGTCTAACGACTGATCCGCCGAAAACGATATAAAAACATAAAACGACTAAAATAAATTAAACACTACATCAAATAAATAAATAAACACCAAGAAAATATTTTAAACACATCGATAAGCTAAAATAAAATAAATAACTAGTAAAAACCAACTATTAAATTTTAAAACAAAAAACAAGCCAAAAACAAATAAACAGCAATTTATTTTCAACCGCCAATAAAAACCATTTAAAACTCGATAATTTAAAATAAAAGCACTATAAAATATTTAATTAAATTAAAATATTCATTCAGTGAAAATACACATAAAAGCGGATCATCACATCTAATGATTTCCTTTTAAAAGATTCCGGAATGAACAAGCACCTAAAGCTAGTGGGTGCAATACATTGATGATACAATGAAAACGAATTGCAAACTACCGTATCATATTGTAAATGTGATGAAGGTGAATTGAAAACTACTACGTCATATTGACTCTAACTTACACCCAATTGAGATGGCCAGTAATATGATACGGTAACTAGCAGGAAACCCACAGTGTTTAGGGGAGCCGTGAGGTATCTAACCACATTGTTATTTGAAAAGATTATAAGAAATTAATAAGAAATGGTACTTTGTTACATGGTTATATTTTAACTTTGTTACATGATTACAAGTTCAATGTTTTTGAAAAAGAAAGAATACAAATGGGACAAAAATATGTTTTCAGTCAAAGTACATGTCAAGCATTCATACTCATGGTTTGCCTTACATGCTTATTTTATCTCTGTGTATGTTTTTCATTTAACTTGATGAGATTTCTTGAAATTTCATTGTGGTAGTTTCCACTGTCATTTCCCCCAAAATGGTAGAACTTTTAGTAGAATTGGAAATAGCTAGCCAGGATGATGATTAAGATTATTTGGAAGAGGAATAGGAAGATTAAGGATGAGCCCAACTCAAAGAAGAGACTAAAGCTAGTCGTGATTTACTTGGAAATTACTTATATTCAATAGCAGAGATTAGAAAGATGCTTTAATGATTTCTTTGTTAGTAAAAGCCATTTGAAGACAATACTTGTTATGTTAAGCTATAACAAGGAGTTTGATACTCCATTACTTGAAGTATGATTTAAAGCTATGAATGAAGTTGGGATATTAGTTTTATTTTGGTACAACATTTTATGAAATGACTTATTCCACTGCAATTATTGCATACAGATAGTATTATGCTAGGTGCATATCAAAATAGTTGCTAAGCATGCTTTTTATTTCATCTATGACATGCAAATTAGAACCAAATATCAATAAATTATCTATATATAGGCTAATAATAACAGGAAAATTATCTTAGGATTTAAAGTAAATTCATTTATCATTTTCATTTGGCTTAAAAGCCATTCTTAATCATGCAAGAGTAAGATTTTTAATGCCATTGTTTATGAGCCTATTTGAAGCTATATAGAGATTTTGTCAACATTTTGCTTTCTTGGTCAAGCTCTACAAAGCCTTTGGGTAGATCCATATAAATTTCTTCATTTAAGTCCCCATTTTTTTTAAAAAAAAATTAATATCCATTTGATGAAATTTTAACATATAAATTTTAAATTTAATGGTGAAATTTCTATAGATTTTAAGAACCTCTTAAAAATTACGTAAGTTTTCACAAATTGACTAATTGCATAAGCTTTAGTTAATCAGTATAGTCAATGTTGCTACTCACTATGGGGCAAAAAATGTAATTTTATTATTTGAAATAGTTAGAAGTATCAGAATGCGATAAGGTATGTGCCATTAGACTTAGTTAATTATTTATGATTTTATAGTGCAATAAATTCATTTTCAGTTTTCAAACGAAACACTTGTTCAAAACGTGTTTTGTTTATTTCAAAGCACTTTGAAGTTGAATTTCAATAAACGAATTGCACAGTTTGTTTAATACGTATATTTAAGATTTTACAGTATAAAGTTTATTTTTCCTTTTTCCAGAGTGAATAATAACCTTAATAGTAGCACCAAGTACAATATTTTCAAAATCACAGTGTAAAATTTTCAAATTAGGTTTGAGAAGTTTTATTTGGGTATTTGATAAGATTTTAACCATACTTGTAAATAGTATTAAACACTTGACACTAAGAGGAATCATAAAATGGAAATGTGAATGAAATTAAGGTGTAAGATCATGCCATCCAAGTAAAATAGTCCATTCAATCATCCATTTTGTGCCAAACCTTAGAGGGTTTCAACCATAATGAAATCCTAAATACTTAGAATCCAATTGAAATCCCAAAAGTTTGGAGGAAATCAAAACCCTAAATGGTTACCCCAAACCCCAAAATTGATTTCAAAACCCTATTGTATATGATTTATAGTATTGCGTTTAATCACTTGATTAAATCACTTCTATATGCTATTAATGCCTTAAATTCATGTTATAATATCTTTACTCAACCCTTTAAATCTTCAAAATTTGATTGGTTTAAGAAAAATTAAATTTGGGCTTGATAGCATCTCAGACCCTACCCAAACCCTCTTTAAATCCCAAAATGAAGCCCACTTGTTTAATGCACCATTAGGCCCACAGATTTTGGCCACATCGGCAAAAATTTTTGAGGAAGTTTCCACCCAACCAAGGCAGACCAACCTTTACCCTTAACAACCCCAAATAGTCACCTAATGTGAGAGGAAAAGCCACCTCACCCCCATCCCTTCTACACGGTAGCAGTAATAGCCCATCACCACTCACTATTTGCATCTTTTTGTGACCTAATCACCATCCATCAAGGTGTCACTTGTGACGCCCCCAAATTTCGCTTGGGATTGAACGGACATTTGAAGCGTCGAGACATGCAACACAAGGTTACCTGCCCCCGTTCATGACATATAAGATGCAATGTTCCTAACATGCATCTAGCATTATGCAATATTCGCAGCGGATAATTTTTTTTTTTTTTAGCAATACTATGCACCAAACTAAAAATATCCCAAATACTTGAAACATATTTCATACATAAAAACATACTAAAAAGCCGTGATCACTACACTAGTCCAAAATGGTTGTGATCAAAAGAATACTTGAGATACAACTCCAAAAGTACAAGATTAACCTAAGTTAAATACTATACCATCATCAACATCGCACCGTAGCCTAGATGACCGTATTCAGATGGTCAGATTCCAATTCTTCTTTGGGTCCTGTAACAAGATCTACCATTCGGGGGGAATGGTAGTTGGGACTACCACAGTGAGATTTGATTACAAATCTCAGTAAGTTAACATAAAACTCACACACAGGTTAAAGATGCATGCATGGCAGTAAAAGCATAAATGCATAAGTAAAGTCGTACATAAGCATAGCATAACTTGACATATAACATGACATAACCAGAACTTAAACGTGAACTGAACTTGACTTAACATGACATGAACTTGAGTTTAAAACATAACATGGACTTGAAATGTAGCATGAACGTAAACATGCATAACATAAATATGAACTTGAAAATAACATAAACTTGAACATATCATGACATAAACGTGAACTTGAGACATACTGTAAACGTGAACTTAACATGATGTGAACATGAACTTGGAACATAACTTGATCATGAACATAACATGTACGTGTACATAACAAAACATGAACTTGATCTGAAACTTGACTTATCATGCACTTGATCTGAAACTTGACTTAATACGTACTCCACAGTTGTTGTGGCCCCACGTATTCTACGTGTCACAATTGCTGTGTCTCACGTAGTGTATGCTCCACAGTTGTTGTGGCCCCATACTTCATGCTCCACAGTTGTTGTGGCCCCATGAATACACGTAACATAAAATATAATACGTACTCCACAGTTGTTGTGGCCCCACGTATACACGTAACAAAAATATAATACGTACTCCACAGTTGTTGTGGCCCCACGTATACACGTAACATAAAAAATAATACGTACTCCACAGTTGTTGTGGCCCCACGTATACACGTAACATAAAAAATATAATACGTACTCCACAGTTGTTGTGGCCCCACGTATACACGTAACATTAAATATAATACGTACTCCACAGTTGTTGTGGCCCCACGTATTATCATAACATAACATAAATATAATACGTACTCCACAGTTGTTGTGGCCCCACGTATTATAGTAACATAACATGTCTTATCTTTCTTAATGCATGAGATATTAATTAATATCATATACTTTTCTAACATGGCGTATACTTGTAAATGGACACAATATGATTTAATCATACATTATGCATACTTAACATGGCATACTTATAACATACATCATTGTATGATAGAAAAGATTATGTAACAGATAATTATTCATGAGAGATTAAATCATACGTAGCAGATAAACATGTAATGACATAGCATGACATGGCATATACGATAACATACATACATAAATTGTAGTTCTCTTACCCATCACACATACACAATAAACTGATAGTAAGTTAGAGGCTAACTTACCTCGATTGTCACGTTCTACGAGAATAAAGTGCGATATACGAGAAACTGTAAAAGGTCATTCTAAAAGTTAGAAATTTAATTACTAACAATTAGAAACATGGAAACAAGTTATCTTAGAGTAAAATTATCATTTTACCCTCTACATGTGGGAAAACGACCATTTTACCCATAACTTAAGGATTTCATATCCTAACTCCAAAAATTTCAAAATTTACATTCCTCATGTAAATTTTGTTCTAAACTCAAATATCAACTCAGAAAAAAATTTAAAACAAAACAACACTATGGAAAACACACTATGGCCGAAACATCCATAGGCCATTTCTCTTGATTTTTGTTACAATTCCTTCCAACTTCAAAACTCATGCTTAAACCAAAATTTTACAACAAACATCTTCCAATCCTAAGTTTAAAACCATACTTGAAACATCCATTTAGAAAAAGCTAATAATCAACACCAAACTTTTTTGTAAAAAGATCAAAACACTTGAATCACAAGCTTTGTCCTTAAATCAAAACATCTCCAAGAATTCCAAAAAATCTAATCTTACTTCTAACATATTCATAACATCATCCTCAGATAAACCATGCTTTAAAACATCAAACTAAAGTCACCAAAATCACAAAAATAACACTTGGAGTTTTTGATTTTACACTTAGTCCAAAAACAGAAACTTTTTCTTAACTAGCTTTGATAAATCTCTTGATCAATGGCTTAAGAAGGTGAGATCTTTGAAATAAAGTATCACATGGTTTAAAAACGTGTCCTAAAGAATATCCAACCATCAAAATTAAAATCACATGGCTAAAACCCAATAAAACATGGATCTAACCTAAAAACATCAAATCTTAGGCCTAACCGAAATTCTCTTGCATAGAAAAATCATATCTTTGAAACTAATACTAAATATCTCCAAAATAACATCCTAACATGAAAATAAGAGACTTAGGATCATCATATAAAAATATCAAAGCCTTTAGAGTAAGATCAAACCTCAAAATATTCAAACTTTATCCAAATAAAAACTGTTTTGTCACTTCCAGTTTTCATGTTTCTAGATCTAATAAAATCTATCATCAAAATCTTTATTCATGCAACAAAACCTCAATGAAAACTCTTAAACACATTCTAAGAACACTCCATAAAATTTTCGGACCAAGATATATCCATTAGCTTGGTCAAAAACTCCAAAACATAACACACTCTCCAGATTCACGCCCAGAATGACCTTTCATGGTTAAAAATACTTTTGACCGACCAAATGACCATGGAATATACATAAAAGTTACTCACGAAACTAGACTCAAAGAGGAACAACTTTTATGAAGGAAGTCATCTGTACAAATACTTACAAGGGTCGAAAAACTACGCAAAAAGACCAGAAATTGCCCGAGAGAGCTCTTTTGGGTTTCTCTCTAAGAACGGAGAAATGATTAAATGAGTGAAGTGTGTTTGCACACTCAAGACTTCTGTAGGGAGAATATTATGGACCTTAGATGATCATTATGGAGGTGTAGAATGTGACATAATGTAGAGGATAGTGGGGGGCAAAAAGACAATTACAAGCTACTGTAGAAGGGACTTGATGGGGTGAGGTGGTTTCCTCTCATATTAATGAGTGAACTTGTGCAATGAAGGTGGTCTGCCAGTGGGGGGGAAATTTCTCCAAGAATATGCCAAGGTGGCCAAAATTGTCTTTAGTGGGCCTTATGGTGCCTAACAAGTGGGCTTCAATTTGGGGTTTAAAGGGGGTTTGGTTAGGGTTTGAGATGCTATCAAGCCCAAATCAATTTTTCTTGCCCAATCAAATTTCTGAAGGTTTAAAATGTTGGATAAAGATTATAATAGAATTTGGAAATTAATAGCATGTGAAAGTGATTTAATCAAGTGATTAAACACAATACTAGAAATTGGATCAAAAAGGGTTTGAATGCCAACTTTAGGGTTTGGGGAAACCGTTTAGGGTTTCGGTTTCAACCAAGTTTTTGGGGTTTCAAAAGGATTCCAACCATTTAGGGTTTTACTAGGGTTGAAACCCTCTTTGCATCTAACTCAATTTGGTTGATCAGATGAAAAAAAACTGTTTTGCTTAGGTGGCATGATCTCACACATTGATTTCCTTCACAAATCCATCTAATGGTTTCTCTTTGTGCCAAGTATCTAATACTATTCATATGTGTGGTTAAGATCTTGCCAAGTGTCCAAATAAAACTTCTCTAACCTAATTTGGACATTTCACACTGTGATTTTGAAACCACTGCACTTAGTACGCTTATCGAGGTTACTATTCACTCCGAAAAAGTGCATAATAAACTTAGTACTGAAAAATCCTAAATATTCAACTGAGTCTAGTGGCGTAAACTATAACGTAATCTGACACTTCTAACTACCTCAAACAAATAAAATCACATTTCTGGCACCATAGTGAGTGATAAAACTAATTATGTTGACATACTAGAACTTATGCGATTAGCCGATTCGTAAAAACTTATGGGGTTTTCACGAGATTTCTAATGTCTATAGAAATTCCACCATTGAATTTCTAGCGGGCTGTTACATCACTCAAGCCCATAATTCACTCTTTAGAAGTGTATTAGGCATACATGTCATCCCTTCACTCATTTCATTTCTGTTCTTGGAGAGAACACTTAGAGTTTTCTCTCTGGCAATTTTTTTAGCTTTCTTTCCTTTAGTTTTTGAAGCCCTTGTAAGTATTATGTTACTAAGCTTCCTTCATGAAGTTGTTTCTCCTTGAGTCTAACTTTTGTGAGTAACTTTTATGTTGGATTTCATGGTCATTGGATTGGTAAAAAGTTATTTTAAACATGCAAATGTCAATCTGGGTGATAAACTGGACAGTGTGTTGTATTTTGGCGTTTTTGACCAAGTTAATGGATAAATATTGGTATGAAACTTTTATAGAGTGTTGTTAACATGTTTATGTGAATGTTTGTTGCATGATTAAAGCTTTTGATGGAAGATTTTTTCAGATCTAGAAACTTAGAAAATGGAAGGATAAAAACAGTTTTTAAGAAAATTTGGATATATTGTTCATTCAAGTGTGTTGTTCTTTCTTTTTCCTAAGAAAGAAAGTGTGAAGTTTTTAGAAAAAATAAAGGCAAAGTGTATAAATACTTTTGAGAATTTTCTAGACAAGAGAGAGGTGTTTTTACTACTGGAGATTTGGACTCAATCTCTTGTGTAGAGTTGGTTCAAGTTATATGACGATCAATTGGGTTGTTGTATCCTGGAAGAGATAAAATAAGATGAGGTTTGTTGCATTGGTTTATTTGAGACTTTATATACCGTAGAGAGCTTGAATCTTCTTAAACAAAACGAGATTTTCATACGAAATTGGTTTTGTTTGATTATTAATTTGATTGTAATTTTTTTTGTATTATTGTGAATTTCATTAACAATTTTAAGGAAATTCAGATGGAACCTACAATTGAAAATTGCAAGGAAAGCATTAGAGATCTCAATAAGCCCTTTTGTTTCAAGGGAGCCTATTTCAAGAAATAGAAATGCAAGGTGCTCTTGTATATTTTCATGACAAAAGTAAATTTAATTTATGAAAATTGTGTCCTACCCAAAGGTTGGAATTCAAGAAATAGTCATTTGAAGCAGACAAGAAAAATTTTCAAAAAATTTAGTAGACCTCACAAAAAGGATTTTCCAAGCCAAAAGATTAAGAACCAAGAACTTTCTCCACAAAATCTTGCTTGTTTTGTCTATCGTAAAAGTGGGCACTTTGCTCAAACTTGCAAGTTTCGAAAGTGAGCAAATAATCCTCAAGTGAACCTAACTAAGAAACCATTTGTAGCAATGATTACAGACATTAAAATGGTTCAAATTGTTGAAGGTTGGTGAGCATATTTCGAAGCCAATAGACATGTTTGCTATAATAAAGATTAGTTAAAAAATTATACTTCATTTGTAGAAGAGAAAACTATTATATATGCTTGGTGATTCAAGTAATTCTTAGGATTGGTGGGGTTGAGTTGAGATTTGTGATGCCCCAGATTCTGCTTGGGATCGGATGGATATATGAAGTGTCGGGATATGCAATACAAATTTACCTGCCCCACTCAGGATAATTAAAAATACAATGCACTTAGCATGCAACTAACTATATGCAATATTCGTAGCAGATATATTTTTTTCTTTGAGCAATACTATGTACCAGAAGTAATGTATCCAAAAAATATAAACATACTTTATGACATTCGTAATATAACTAATATCTAAGAGGTTTTAGTACTTGTCTAACAAGTATGTAACATAATTAGTATTAAGATAGAGCTTCTTAAGTACATGCAAAACTATGGTAATTGTTAAGCCAATCCATTGAGTAGCTCCCACAACTCGGTCAAGGATGTCATAATACCATCGAGGAAATTCAGCGTTGAAGTGATGAGTTATGTGTCGTACCGTTGCTGTCTAGTCAATCACCTCTAGTTGATCATTTATCGCATCTCCTAATCCTGGCATATAATCTACTATTCCAGAAGAATGGTGCTTAGGATTACCACAGTGAGATTTGATTACAAATCTCAGCAAGTTAACCAGAAACTTAACATACAATTTAAAGACGCATGCATGACAATAAAAGCATGAATACATACATGATAATCATAAATAAGCATAACGTGATTTGACATATAACATGGCATGAATTGACATGAATTAAACAGAGCATAGACTAAACTTGAAACTTGATATGACATGAACTGATATGAGAAGAACTGAACAAACGTGAACTTAAACATGACATAAAACTGAACGTGAATTGAATTTAAACTAAATGTGAACTGATTAAACATGAACTGAACGTGAAATGACTGAAATTCAACATGAACTGGACTGAAAAGTATATAACATGAACACAAACATGAAATACTTTAACCTAGAATCTTATTCAATAATTAAGCATGATTAATAAAAGTGAAATGAGGGTGCTACACGAGTCCCCTTGAGTCATCATGTGTCCCTACCGATTACCGCATCACGACATAAGTATTTGCATCAACTGTGAGTGCATTAACATATGTGTCAGTTCACAAGTATCTGAACCTACTATGGAACATGTAATGTACGTATCTTGTGTCAAATATTTGCACAAGCATGAGTACGTATGTATAAAATGAAATTGAAATGTATGGGGGGTACTATTGGTGTTAGTGCACTTCTTCGCTCCAGTGACAAGTTAATTAGGCTCATTTAAAGCTCGTTGAACTTTACTTTGTCAACCTAGAAGATTTCACACTAGATTAGACACTTCAGCATGAACAAAAGAGTTTCACTAGGATATTACCTCATCTTAGCATTTAGGGTCATGATAAATGTAAACAGACTTAATTGAAGTGGAAATACTAGTTTTGAAATACACAAATTTTACACAAAACATAATGTGACATGAAAGGAAAAGGACATATGACCTGACGTAATGTAACATGACATGTATGTGAGATGCATGAATTGAAATAACATAAAACAGACAAACAGTACGTGAAATGATATAATGTGTAATAGATAACATTATGTGGCATGGTATAATGTGTAACAGATAACATTAAGAGACATAATATATATAGTGTAATAGATAATATTACATAACATGGCATAACAAGTAACATATAATATTAGATGACAATATATATATATATAGTGTAGTTGATAGTTATTGTGTGATAGAATATATCGTGTAACAGATAAATATTTTGTGACAAAATATTATATATAACAGATAAACATGTAGTGACATGGCATAGCATGACATAAATGATAATATAAGTATATAAATAATAGTTTCCTTACCCATTATACATACAAAGTAATTTGACAGTAAGTTAGAAGCTAACTTACAATAATTATCGCATTACAAGGGATTAAGCACGAAACACGAGAAACTATAAATAGGGATTCTAAAAGTTAGAAATTTTATTACTAATAACTTATAAACATGAAAAATGATAACTTAGAGTAAAATTACAATTTTATCCTCTACATATAGGAAAATGACCATTTTACCAATCACTTAAAGATTTCACATCTTAACTCCAAAAATTACCAAAATTTATATTCCTTATGTAAATTTTATCTTAAACTCAAATATCAAGTTAGAAAAATATAAAATCAATCACAACTATAAAAATCAACATAAGGCCAAAACTTTCAAAGGCCAAATCTCCTAATTTTTTCTACAATTTCATCCAACTTTAAAACTCATGATCAACTTGAAATATTGCAATAAGGATCCTCATATCCTAAGCTTAAAAACATGCTTAAAACATACAAGAAAAATCTACTTCGTATAAACACCAAACTTTTTAAGCAAAAGATCCATACTTTTAACCAAAACACAAACCTTTGAATTTCAATGTTTTGACATTTTTCAAAACATCTCCAATAACTTCTAAAAATTCAAAACTTTCTTCTAACATGTCCATATCACACTCTTAAGAATTATCATGCCTTGAATCAACACATAAAAGTCAGCAAAAATCATAAAATCTCACTTGAAATACTTGACTCTAACACTTAGTCAAAAGTAGATCCAAGCATTAAACTTAAAATCACATGACTAAAAATAAACCAAACCATGGATCTAGCCAAAATCATTAAACTTTTGACCCAAGCATATATTCTCTTGCATAAAAATTTATATCTTTACAAATCAACTCCTAAAATCTTTAAATTGACATGAACAAATGCCAACCTCCATTGAATTTAAAAATTCAAATGAAAAGTAGACCTTTTTTAAGAGATCCAGAAACTGGGCAATAAAGAGAATTAAGGCAGCCTTAAGAACGTTAAAACAAATCTCTCAACATTTAAGAACTTAAAACTGCTTGGAAAAAAAATTACAATTAAATGCATTGAACATTGAAGACCATCTAGTTTTCTTGGTTACCCAATTGAATGCCAAAAACAAAATACCTTCCAGCTTTACTCCAAAGAACTCAAAGAGAAAACTGGAAAAAAAAATGAAACGATAATAGAAGTAAGCTTACAAATATACTATTTATTATAACTGAACAAAAAAGTTGCTTACCCAACTTGGCCGCTTCTTTGGGCCCGACCCGAAAACTCCACCCGTTTGCGCTTAGTAACGGGATTGACCAAGCCATTTGGTTTTTTTTTAATCGACTATTACCCATTAAGTAAAAACTGTGTCGATCAATGGTGTCACAGTGTTGTGACAATACTCCTTTCTCCTCTCTCTCGTTCGACGATGCTGTTCTCTAGTCTGAGGTAGTCTCTCCTCCCTCTCGACTTTTAGAAGAACAAAACTCAAAAGCTCTCTCACTCTCTCTACTCTCTGTGTCTCACTTTCTCTTCCGTTCTCACTCTCTCTCAAATTCTCACTCTCTCTTGCAACTCAATCTCTCTCGCAAGTCACAGCTCTCACTTTACAAGCACTGAAAAACACTGATCGAAGGTAAGGAACACTAATTGTTGTGATTTTTGGCTTCTATGAGTGTTTTTGTTTTGATGTGGGATTTTTGGTTTATGAAGGATTAGGGTTTGATTGTTGTGATTTTTGGTTTATGATTTTTGGATCTGCTTATTTTGGGTAATATAATTGCTTAAGTTGTACAAAGTGGATCTTTTCTTTTACCTTTTTGTCGTTTAGAGAAAGAAAAACCCATGTTCATGTAGCTTCTATGGCACTGTGATTGACAATCTTTGCTATTGTCTACAGTGTTATCTTTATCATCTTTCTTGCTATTGAATGATCATTCACTTTCTTGGCAAGGTATGTTGTTTAAATCTCCTTCACTCCTCTGTTTGTATATCTATGGAAACTAACCATTGTTTTTCAAATTTATGGTCTTTCAGTATCTCAAGAAAAGAACCAAAAACCTCTCTTTAAGGCCTCTTATCACAAGAAGATGAGGCAGATCAGATGTCTGGCAACACTTTAAAAGGATTGAGAATGTCGAGGATCCCAATGAGACTAAAGCCTCTTGTAATTATTGTGGTAAGATTTTGTTATGCCATTGTAAAAAATAAGGTATTTCATCCTCAAAGTATCATAATCAGACATGTAAAGCCTTTAATACTAACGGGGTTGAAAGAGATTACCCCCCCCAATAAAAAATGACCAAGACTAGGAAGACGAGGGTGGATGGTACGACTAGCGGTCCTAGTGTTGGACTTGCCAAGTAAAATGAACAAAAAATAATGTCGGTGGTAGCAAAGATGATAATTGTTGAAGAACTACCGTTAAGATTTGTAGAAAAACAAGGTTTTAAAAACTTTATGGACGTAGTTGAGCCTAGATTTCCAATCCCCTCTCGCATTACTGTTATGCGAGATTGTATGAAGACGTACATGTTAGAAAAAGAAAAGTTGAAGAACATGTTTATGGCATTAGATTATAAGATTTGTATCACTATTGATATATGGACATCAAATCAAAATCTTAACTATATGTGCATAATAACCCATTTTATTGATGATGATTAGATCTTGCATAAGAGAATTATAGATTCTAACAAAGTTCCTGATCACAAAGGGATAACAATAGGAAAAGAGACCGAGTCATCTGTACTTGGATGAGGCATAAAAAAGATATTTACAATCACAGTCGACAATGCATCATGCAATACTACCGCCATCGATTATTTGAGAAATATTGCCAAACTTAGGAACTGTATGGTATTAGAAAATGACCTTATACATATAAGATGTTGTGCACATATTTTGAATTTTATTGTCTAGGACGTATTGAAAAAAATTGAATAATAAATTGTGAAAATTCGAAATGCAGTGAAATATATGAAGTCTTCCCTTGCAAGACTTAATAAGTTCAAGTCATGTACAGAAAAACAAAATTTTTGGGTGGTGGGCTTCTTTGTCTTGATGTTCCAATTAGGTGAAACTTAAAGTATCTAATGTTGAGGACAACTTTCAAATATTATGCAGTGTTTGAGGTGCGTCAAGATGAAGACAATGAGTTTGTCCCATATTTATGTGAGGTTGGACAAAGAATACCTATTTTACATGATTGGAAAACTATCAAGGTTTTTGCACAATTATTGAATTTTTTTATAATATGACTTTGCGAGTTTCAGGCTCAGTTTATATAATTTCAAAATTTTTTATTAAAGAAATATTTACAATCTATAACAATTTAAACAAATTTTCTATGAGTAAGAGTAATATGTTGAAAACCATGTCAAAGAGGATGTTGTTAAAATATGCAAAGTGTTGGAGGGATTTTGAGAAATTGAATAAAATGTTGTTTATTGCATCTATGCTTGATCCGCACTTCAAGTTGGAAGTTTTGAAGTTTTGTTTTACAAATATTCTTAGCCATGAGTGAGCGTCTAAACTTGTTGATTGGTTAAGGATGATGATTGAGCAAATGTATAAGCAATATTCAAAATCCAATATAGGTTCAAGTAGGGTCCAGTCAAGTGTTGGTGAGACCCAAAGCAACACTTCTTATAATGATGAGAATGATCTATTCAGTATGTATCACCAATATCAAGGATCAAAAGGTGTGGTACATTCTAAATCATAATTGGATTAGTATTTTATAGAAAGTGTTGAAGGATTGATACTCGACTTTGATATTCTAGTATGGTGGAAGGTGAACTTAATTAGATATTCGATCTTTGTCAATATAGCTCGAGATGTGCTAGCTATTATATATCTAATGTTGCTTCTAAGTCAGCATTTAGCGTTGGAGGTAATGACTTAGATTCATTTCGTAGCTCATTGGCCTCAACAACATTTGAAGCTCTTATCTGCACACAAAATTGGTTGATGGCTCCTTCCATTAATTATGACTCCCAAAATGTAATGGAAGATGCTGAAAGCTACAAGTTAGAAACCAGTAAGATTCATATTTGAAGAATATTTTCTTATAGTCCTTTCAATTAATTATATGTTTAACATAATTTTTTTTTTCATGTAGAGATAACTTTGAAGAATATTTTTTATGGGCACCAAGTTGGACGTAGTTTGCAAGGATTGGTACAAGTAACTTGAAATGAAGTTAGCAAGAACCCAACATTCAAGATGGGCTTGAGAGAATGAGATCCAGTTTTGATTCACGTGATACGAGCTATGAATAACATGACTTAGGATTTAAGGATTTATTATTTGGGCCTATTATTAAGTTTATGTGATTGAGGTTTTGAATTTGTTTAACTCATTAAAAAGATTTTTTATTAGTTATAAGAGTTAGTCTAGAATAATTGGGCTTGAGGATGCTTAACTCACATATGTTTTATTTTGTTGAACTAAGGTTTTAAAAGGCTAAGTTACTGTCCGCGCACTATTCACTTGGGGTATTTTTTGAAGAATCTCATTTTTGTTTTGCTAGGGTTTTGTTTTGGAAATGTATATTCTTTGTAGCCTCATTTTAAGAAATTTATGAAATTTGATGAGTTTTATTCATTATGAGTTGAGTTTATCTTCTCTTGTTCTTGAATGAACTTTTGAACTTATCAAAGGTAAATCACAACCTTTGTAGCATTCCTCCTTTATAATCTGGGTTCTTGAGACGGGTTCTTCAACGGGTTTAGATTTTCATATAATTTAAGTTCTTGAAACGAGTTCCTCAACAGGTCTAGGTTCTTCCATTAACTTGATCTTGGCTTTCCTGAGTGAGTCTTCAAATTGATTATAGGTTCAAACGATTCCATTCCCGTGGGTTCATATCAATTTTTTTTTTATAACCAAAAAACACTGCATTCAAATCAGAAAAAACAAAACATTACAAAGATAAATCTGCCCACATAGCTTGGGACATACAATTTGGGATTGAATCCCACCAAATAACAATATCATTGAGATTCCATGCAAAACGTGCCAAAGAATGAGCCACTCCATTAGCTTCCCTCCCTTTATGTTGCACTTTCCATTATGGATGCCTATTAAGCAGAGATTTGATGTTCTGAATTAAACTTCCCCTAAAGTAGATGAGAAATCCTCTTTTTGCAATTCCTGAACAACAAGTAAGGCATCTGTTTCAATTTGTACATCTGAAATGCCTAAAGGAATACACAGCTGCAACCCTCTTAGTATAGCAATTAATTCAATTTCCATAGGATATGCAAGTGCTTCTTCTGGTTTACTAGCAGCAAACAGGACTTGTCCTTGATCATCTCTTAGAACCATACCAATATCAGACCTGTGTTGATCACTGAAAAGAGCACCATCCACATTGAGTTTTAACACACCCGAAGGAGGTGGTTTCCATCTACATCTATATCTCAGTCCAACTTTCAGTGTCTCTTCAATTCACCCTCAACTTTTCTTCTAATAATAGAAAGAATTAGTTGTAGAAAATCAACCTTCTGAGCAGATGTTTTGAGAGATGGAAATAGTTGCAACCAGCAATCAATAATTAGTGGGCAATAAACCAGAGCATGATTAACATCTTCTTCTTCTTGTTGACACCAAGTACAACGAGCATCAAGGTTTAGAAACAGAGTTTCTCGTATAGGTGTTTTCGTATCGCCGCCACCGTGGGTCCTGGGCCAACGGCAACTGCTAGGAGGCTACGAACATTCGCCGATTTGGTGTCTCAGTTGCCGCAACCTTTGCCTGAAGTTGAGGTCCCGTTTCGTCCGGCAAAACTGATTGATGGTGAACTTCTTGTGATTTTCTCCAAAGAGGAAATTGAGAGATCGGCTTCCCCTTTCATGTACTCCATGGTTCTGAAATTTCTCAAACAAAGGCCTTCTCTTGATAACATCCATGCCTTTATCAGAAGTCGTTGGGGTTTGGGTGTTCAACCGGTGATTTCTGCTATGAGGAAGCCACGAAATGTATTTGTGTGGTTCTGTAAGAAGCTTATTTTGTGAAGGCACTTTCGAGAGAAGCTACAGATGTGGATGGAGTGAGCTACCGAGGTTTCCATTGGCACCCAGAATTTGATGAGGATACGGAGCTAGCGTTGGTGCCGGTTTGGATTTTCCTTCCCGGTTTGCCACCCAATTACTACCATGAGTCCTTCTTGAAAATTATAACTGCTCCTCTTGGGCATTTCTTACGCCGTGACAATGCTACAAAGTGTGCAACCAGAACGGATGGAGCACGAGTGTGTCTTGAAATGGATGTTTCGAAGGAGCCAATTAATGGGCTCTGGATCGATATGCCTAAACTTTGCTCTAGCTTTTACATTGAAATTGAGTATGAAACTCTCCTAGATTTTTGTTCACATTGTCGGATTCAAGGCCATAATATAAAAATCGATGTATAAGGAAAGGGGGAGTTAATAAAGTGAATGAATTGAAGCTGAAACGTAATGGGAAAATGGTACAAGTCTGGAAACCTCAAAAAATAGATATGTTGAAGGGAAATACGAAGGAGGTAGATTTATTAACTATGGGTAATGCGGTGGAAAATAGTGTGCCGATTGATGTGGTTGATGATGTGGGGGCTGGTCCGAGCAGTTTGAAGGAGACACAATTGCTTGATGAAAATGGGTCTGAGAAGGGCTGTAGGGAAGAAACAGAGGGGGCTTTAATTGTGCAGAGTAGGGCTGATACGGAAAATAATGCTGAAATAAATAATGCTCAACCCGAGAATATTGAGGTAACGGTGATGGAGGTTCATGGTGATGTGTGTTTGGGTCCTGTGTTGGAAAATCATAGATTGGAGGTGGTTGATCCAAATGCTAGTATGGAGGATGAGGAAGGAAATGTTGGGAGGGATGGCTTCAGTTTTTTGAAGGAAAAACAGGGTATATTTGTTCAAAATTATGCGGATGGTCAGATGAAAGAACTTGAAGGGGAACAAATGGGTACTATCCAAAGGCACTTAGATTTAGCACTTGTGAATAACGGTGAAAAAAATGAGGCTAATGGTTATTTGTTTGAATTTTCTGCTGTGCCGGAGGTTGAAAACAATTTGCTTGTTGAAGAGAGGAGTGCTGAAATGACAAAGGAAAATATAGCGCCAAATGTGGAATTACATGAGGTGCAAGATTCAGATTTAATAGTGTTTCCTAAGAATATGGAGGTAGCGTACAACATGATGATTGATGAGAGGGTTGGTGACATGATTCAAGAAAATATAATAGAGAATGATAATGAGTTGCAAGTTACAGCGCCAATTGATGAAAGTGTCTCAGAACCAGATCCTGAACATAGGGAACATCTGAGTAAAGAAAAATATTATCCATCAGACAGTGATGTTATTCAAGGAAAAAATCAGGCGAAGGGTGGAAGAAAACTTAGAAGCTCAACTCGGGTTCCTCGCAAACCCGTTTGTATGGATCTATGATTTGTAATCCTTTGTTTTGGAATATTCAGGGATTAAATTCCTCACGAAGAAGGCTGTGTAAGTTAGTCAGGAAATTAAAGGTGAACTTTCTTATGTTAGCGGAGCCGTTTGCAGATGATACTAAATTGGAAGTTTTGCGAAATAGTTTGAAGCTTGACAATAGTTTTTCGAATCAAAGTGCTGGTGGTAAAATTTGGGTGCTTTGGAGTAGGGGCCTGCAAATTTCAGTCATAAATGTTAGTGCTCAACATATTTCTATGTCTATGATTCAAAATTCTAAGCAAATTTTTGTGTCAGTAGTCTATGCAAAATGTAGTTATTTAGAGAGACGAAATCTTTGGAGAGTTTTACAACTTGATGCTATGCATGATAGTCCTTGGCTGTATCTTGGTGACTTCAATATTATTCGTACTGAGGAAGAAAGAAGAGGTGGTATGCCTCGGTTAAGGGTTGCAATGGATGATTTTAATGAATTCATTAATAATTGTGGATTAGTAGATATGAAATCAACTGGGAGTAGCTTCTCGTGGTGTAACGGTCAGAGAGGTTTAGCTCGAAGTTGGTCCAAGCTTGATAGATGTCTGGTTAATAATTTGGCTACTACTTCTTTATCAGATGGTTATTATAAATATTTGGCTCGCACGACATCCGATCATGCTCTGATGTATTTTGTTCTACACTCTCCAGTAAATTGCTATGGTCCTTCCCCCTTTAAGTTTCAACAAATGTGGGTCTCGCATGAGAACTTCCGAGATGTGGTTAAAGAGGCATGGAATGTTCCGGGGGTGTCGATGGGATTATTCGGTTTGGCTACTAAGTTGAAGAAAACAAAAGTGGTTTTAAAGGAATGGAATTGTCGTGTCTTTGGGCATACTGAGCTTAATATTCAGGCTTTGGAAATGCAGATTGATCGTTTGGAAAGCCAGCTTCAGGATGATTTCTCGGATGACATTGAGTCGGAGCTTCTGATTGCAAAAGAACAACTTCAACCATGGATGTGTAGAGAAGAAACTAGGCTTTCTCAACAAGTAAAGCTTAGTTGGATGGAAAAATGGGAGGGGTCGGCCAGGTTTTTTAAGACGTTTGCTTCTTTATCTAAGCCGGTGGTTCATGAAATATGATTGCGGGATGGGACATGCCTTTCAAGTTCGGAAGAAATTCATTCTGGGGCAGTGGATTTTTTTATGGCGTTCCTTCAGGCTAGACCACAGAGAGATCTACCTGATCTATCTATGTATATACAGAATTCTGTTTTAGCGGAGGAGAATGAGTGCCTCCTTCAGCTCCCTTCAATCCAAGAGGTAAGAGAAGCAATGTTTTCTATTCCGGTTGATAGTAGTCCAGCGCCTGATGGTTTTGGCTCGGGTTTCTTTAGATCATGCTGGGATATTGTTGAAAATGATGTGGTGGCAGCTATTAGGGATTTCTTTCTTAGGGTTCCGATGCCACGTTTTTATTCGGCTTCTCATATTGTGATTATCCCAAAAGTGCAGCAACCTGCAAGTTTTGATAAATTTCACCCTAAAAGCTTGTGCTCAGTTGTTTATAAGGTGTTTTCTAAAATTTTGGTTCAAAGATTGTCCCCTATATTGAGCAAAATTATCTCGCCTGAACAAGGTGCTTTCTTGCCTGGAAGAAATATTTTTGATAATGTTACATTGGCACAAGAGATGATTCAGATGATCAATAAAAAGGTTCGGGGGTTAATATGCTTATAAAAGTGGATATGGCTAAGGCTTATGACAGCATCGATTGGGATTTTTTGTTATATGTCATGGAAGCTTTTGGGTTCTCTCCTCGGGTTTGTGAGATGATCAAACAGTGTATTTCGACTCCTTGGTTTTCGGTGGTCATGAATGGATCGGTTAAAGGTTTTTTCCCCAGTGGTTGTGGTCTTCGTCAAGGTGATCCTTTATCGCCATATTTGTTTATCTTGGTTGAAGAAACTCTTTCTCGTTTGTTGAAACATGAGTTTGCTAGTGGTAAAATTAAGCCGTTCTCTCATCCCCGTGGTACTCCTCTAATCTCTCATCTCCTTTATGCTGATGATATTGTGGTTTTTTCTAATGGTGGGAGATCATCCTTGAAAGCTATCAGAGATGTTTTTGCGATATATGAAGATTGGTCGGGTCAAATGGTTAGTAAAGAAAATTCTTCTATTTTTTTTCCCAAAATACTATACGTCGGCTCAGAAAAGAAATGCTTTGCAGTTGACCTCTTTTATTGAAGGTTTCTTTCCGGTTAAGTATTTGGGTGTTCCTCTTATAACTGGTCGGTTAAAGATTTCTTATTTTGATGATCTTTTGACATGTGTTCGGGGTCGGTTGGATGGATGGCAAAATAGAATTTTATCGGCTGGTGCTCGTCTGCTTTTATTGAAACATGTTGTGTCGGGTATTCCAGTACATCTGTTGTCGGTCCTTTATGCTCCCAAGACTGTGGTGACTTCTTTGAATAGACTCATGAGTAATTTTTTTTTTTGGGCTCGTCAAATGGAAAGCAAAAGCGTAAGTGGGTGGCTTGGCAAAATATATGTTTCCCAACTCTGGAAGGGGGACTGAGATTGCGGAAAATAAAGGAAGTTCAAACTTCTCTATTTATGAAGATGGCTTGGAATCTTTTGACCCAAGATTCTCTATGGGCTAATTTTTTCAAAAATAAGTATTGCAAAGGAAATCATGTGATGTTGGTGGATAATTGTAAAGGCTCCCTACTATGAAAAAGCATCATTAATATGGTTCCAAAGGTGTTGAGTCATGCTTGGTGGCGTGTCAAGGATGGACAGGTATCCTTTTGGCGTGATCCATGGTTAAAATCTGGTCCTCTTGTTGAGTCATGTGACATTTCTGCGCAGCCTTTGTTAAAGATTAGAGAATGCCGTATTCAGAATGGTTGGGATGTGGATTTGTTAAAAGATTTCGTGGGGGACTCTAAGTTGAAGGAAATTCTAGATGGGCTCAGGGAACATAAAGAAGGTGCAGATGTGTTGATCTGGAAATCGACTTTGAATGGGAAATTCACTTCTAAGTCGACTTGGGATTGTATCCGGGTTCATGCGCCAAAATCTGAATGGGCGTCCTGAATTTGGCACTCCGCTTTACCTAAGAAATATTCTGTTACTATCTGGAAGGCTTTAAATTATAGCCTTAGTGTTGATGCCCGTATTATTTCTCTGGGTATACCTCTGGTTTCAAAATGTGAGTGTTGCTTGCAGGGAAGTATGGAAGATCAAGATCATGTCCTCGCTATAGGTATGATTGCCACGGAGATTTGGCGGAGAGCATCCTTACAGATGGGGATTCCTTATGATCCAAGTAGAACGTGGAAAGCAAATATGAAGTTATGGTTTCGTAGAGCTACACATTCATCACAAAAAGGTACTTTGTTGGCCCTTATTCCTATTATTTTAACTTGGTCGCTCTGGGTTTGGATATGTAAAGCTCGTATGGAAGGAAAATTGACTAATGTGAATGCTCTTTGAAGGGCAATTAAAGCTGCTATAGCTTGGGTTGGTTTAAGATTGCGTGCTAGTAAAAAGTTTAAGGAGGGGGATGAAAAAATTTTGTAGTCTTTTAATATCATGACTAAAAATATTTCTAGGCCGAGAGTGTGCCTTGTGAAATGGAATAAACCTTCTGCGGGATTTTTTAAACTGAATGTGGATGGAAGTTCTCTGGGTAATCCTGGTTGTATGGGAGCTGGTGGTCTTATCAAGGATGATAAGGGTCATCTTTTATGGGGCTAAAGAGTTGGCTTTTGGAACTAATAATGAAGCGGAGTTACAAGCTTTATACTATGGTTTGCAGCATTGTAAAGATTTGGAGATCTAGAAAATTGAGATTGAAGTAGATTCTTTATTGGTTGCTAATTGGCTGGAAAATGGAAGATGTAGTATATGGTACCTGGAAGATTATTGGGACAAGATACAAAATATTCTTTCTTCTTTGGAGTTCAAGATCCAACATATCTTTCGTGAAGGTAATGCAGGGGCAGATTTTCTTGCTCGTTGGGTTTCGAATCAGAATTTTGGTACTTGGGAGAATTTCCAGGAGGTTCCTTATAAACTTAAAGGGATCCTTAAAGTTGACAGAATGGGTCTGCATGCTCTCAGATATTAAGTTTTGTTGCTTGTCAATTTCTGGTTTTTACGCTTGGTCGTTTGGTTTTGTTGGTGTTTTTATTTGTTGTTTTATGGTCTTGTTTAGCACTTGGGTTTTTTTTGTTATTTTCTTATCTTGTAACCCCCAAGTGCTTTATTATTATCACGGTATTCCTCTGCCATAAGTGTATTTTTTTAATAAACTTGTGGAGGGGCTACTATTGGACATGTGGCTCCAACTCTTCTTAAAAAAAAAAAAAAAAAAAGGTACAACGAGCATCATCAATTAACTTTCTGCCCTTCAAATTTCTGAGAGTAGGAAGTATATTCTTACATACCCATCATCAATTAACTTTTTGCCCTTCAAATTTATGAGAGTAGGAAGTATATTCTTACATACCCTCCAAGTAAAAACTTTAATTCTGTGAGGTACATGAAGATTCCAAATGTTTTTCCATATCAGTTTCTGTTCTGCAACTGTTGAATTCTCTGCAACCTGTCTATTTTGCTCCAGTTTAGTAAAGAAAGTATATGCACTCTTAGCACTATATATACCACTCTTCTCATGTTCCCAAACAAGGGTATTTGTCACATTTCCATCAGGGATTATGATACTAAGCACTTCAGCCGCCTCTTGAGCTGGTAGTAGGCTCCTTACCTTGTCAAAATCCCAGCTTCTTTGATCATTTTGCATCAGGTAGGCCACTGGATATTCTCTTAAAGGTCCTAAATCAGATAGAGCAGGTATTAGCTTATGATTTGGAAGCTAATAATCAGACCATATTTTTATAGACAACCCATTTCCTACACGCCACCTGCATCCTTGAAGTAAACTGTTTTTTGCTTCCCAAATGCCTCTCCAAACATATGAAGGGGAAACCCCTAAGGAAGAGTTTTGAAAACTAGATGTTGGGAAATATCTAGCCTTAAAAACCTTATGAAGAAGAGAGTTTTCATCAGATAAAATCCTCCACCCTTGCTTTGCTAGGAGAGCTTTGTTGAAAATCTGTAAACTTCTAAAGCCCATCCCACCTTCAAGCTTTGGAATACACATTTTATGTCAACTCACCCAACACAGTTTCCTTTGATTGAAGATTATTTGAAGTACTTTTGGACCAAAACTAGCTAATCCAAGGGTAAGACCATTTTTGCTTGCTGATTGGTTAAATAATTGATTGGATTATATAGTATTATAATATTATGCATTTGATCCTTTGTTTTTTATGCTTCAAAGATAATTGATGCATAATCTTCTCTGCAGTTTGCAATTCGATTTTAAGTATTATGTGGTGACTGGTGATGGTGGATTTCTGTTGATTGTTGCTCCAATTGAAGAGAGCTTAGCTATCGATTTTCCTTGTGGATCTTTCGAGATCAATTTGTAACGTATGAAATGTGAGGTCTTGAGGTTGCTAAGCATGCTTGAATCTGTTAGTTTTGAAATGGTTTGACTTGAATACTTTTGAGTTGGATACTTGTTGGATCTCATTTGTGCACATTTGGATCTCTACATGTGATCTTTTGACTTGAATGAAAGCCTTTTATATGATAATTTGCACGTGTATACCCGAATAGAAAGTGGCCGAAAATAAACATTAGTATTTAACGATAGAAAGTTACTACAATCAAGGGTTATCCAACCAAGTCAAAGCCCTTTCTCCTTTCCCGTGCTCTTGGTTTATAAGGGATATTCATGGTGCAAGTGTGGTTCCCAATTCATTTAGAAAATTAATATACCTAAAGATCAATTAGAAAATGATGTAATTATAATAGTATTTTGATGTAATAAATAGGATGTAATCATCTATATCTCATTTCAAATTTATAATATCTATATCTCATTTTTCCAGAAATGATGAACAAAACAGGAATATTACATCTAATAGCAATTCAGCCTATAGCTATTCTCAAAAGTCGTGTAATTGACATGAAAATCAAAGTCTAAGAATGAGAAGAAATACAGAGCCATCCATTGAAACTACAACGAAAAGTAGGACATTTGTTACAATGTAAATTCCAATTACAATGAAATTCAGAAACAAACAGATTCTACAAATTAGTGCACGATCACAACCTCCTGCACAAATCACAAAAGAGCATTGGAACCGACCATTTCAAATTTTTTGTATAGAATTGTAATCAATTTTTTCTAGATATTACACACACACACAAAAGGGTCGGGTCGGAATACTTGTTTTCCCAAAGGGATTTTCTGGTCGGTTAATCAACCAAACAGAATGGCTTTTGATTGGGCTGGGTTGGAAGAGTGGTTTTCGGGTCGGGCAGGTGAATAGTCCTAGTATTTATTACAAAATACCAACATCGCTTTTAGAATTGAGCAAGCTGTAGAGAGACTTCAGCTGCTTTATAACTATTCTATTATTGATTTGCACCATGTCAACATAATAAAAAAAATGAACTAATTTTAAGGTGTAGCATGTTCTCTTTTTACAAGTACACATGATTGAGTAATTAAATAAGAAATGTTTTTACAATTAACATTGAGTAATTGATCTTCTCACAAAGTAATGGAAGACTACTCTTATTGGAGAAATATTCTTAGGGGAGGAAGCTGACATCATTAGATAAATTCCTATAAGCTCCAGCAACAACTATGATAAACTGTTATGGAATGGCTCAGCTAATGGTCTATTCACTGTTAGGAGTGCTTACCATTTTCATAAAGAGTTGAAAGAGCAATCTAGGGGTCAGTCTTCCAACAGTACTAGCAGGAAGCAATTTTGGCTTGCTATGTGGAAATTGAATATTCCCCCAACTGACAAAATTTTCTTGTGAAGAGCTTGTTGTGAAGGACTTCCTACTAATCTGGACCTATTTAAGAAGAAGGTTGTGGATAATCCAAACTGTCCCATTTGCTTAGAGGGGGAGGAGTCAGTGATCCCTACATTATGGACCTGTCCTGTAGCTCAAGATATCTGGAATCAATGCTCCAAAAATATAGAAAAAAGTTCTCTCATCAGAATGACCTTTGTGGAGCTCTTAGAATATATGGGTTCTGATTCTGAAAATGATATCTTAGAGGAAATAGCAGTGGTGTCCAAAAGAGTGGCAGAGAAGAAATACCTTGTCTTTTAAGCAGAATTTAGACAACCCAATGCAGTGGTGCAGCAATCTATAGAAGTTATACAGGAGATGAAAGCTATTAAAACAAATGCAGTGAATCATTCATGATTGACAAACTCCATGGATCAAAGATGGATTCCTCCTCCAATGAACACATACAAAATTAATTGGGATGCTGTTGTTGCCAAGAAGTAGTGCAAAGTTGGCATGGGAATTATAGTGAGAGACTAGTCTGGGAATGTTTTGGTCAATATGAGATTGAATAGACCACTCTTCCCTGATCCTCTGCTTGCAGAAGCTATTGGTGCTCTTGAAGCTACTTGTTTTGGTCTGAAGCTGAGTCTCAATAAAGTTATCCTCGAGGGAGATTCACAATAGATTATTCATGATATTACTAAAGAAGATGAATCTTGGTCTGTAGTAGAAATGGTAGTTGGTGACATCAAGATGAAGCTGAAACAAGAGTGGGCTGCCCTTCATGTGAGAATAAATTCTTATAAGGCAGCACAAGCTCTAGCTCAAAATGCATTATTTTCTATAATGTAACTGTGAATATGGGGGGATATCCCTTCATGTCTCGATCCATGGCCCAAGAGTAGTATGAACATGAAATGAGTCTTATTCATTGGGCTCACCCCAGGACCACCATGCTATCCTTGGGGTTGGGAAGTTTCTACCTATACTTCAAACAGTCATGGCTACCATCAAAGCAAGGTTGAGCTCCCAATAGTTGTTGAAACTCGGATGTAATACCCTGATTATAGAAATAAAAATTAGAATGACTTTAAGGATTTAATTAATAAAAGCGTGCAAACTTTTCTCGAGGTTTGAAACTACAAAAATTCCATTCAAGGCTATGAAATTTTTTTTCATACAGCAAAATGGATACCCTGCTATTGCTTTGTTAGAATTATTGTATTTTTTTTATAAGAACTTGTTACTTATATAGCTTGAGGGTATTATTGTAATTGTGATATGGTCACCCTAGTATAAAATGCTTGTACGCTACAAGTCAATAGAAGCTCACTTTATTTTCACGTTTTCATTGAGTTTTTCTTGTTCTTCTTTGCTTTTCTCTCAAGCCAAGGACTTGAATGTCACATTCTGACATTATCATTCGTACATTGAGATCATCATTGACATTAGGTTCTAACTCTGATAAGGACATGGTTTGACTCACCTAACTCTTGGTAATCATGGTAATTTTTCCATAATGTTTGGAAGACAATTGATGTGAGTTTTCTATTTTACAACATGTTTTGTATTCTTTATGGATTCGGTGTTCTCATTTAGTCATAGGAGCTCTTTTTTAATTGTTGATGCAAAGTTGACGCTTTGTTTGTTGTTTGGTTGATTATGGACATTTTTTTTTCTTTCTTTTTTTTAATGTTCTAGTTGCACCTAAACTTGTTTATCCACTATTGGTTGGATGAGCTTGGTTATTGTTCAAGTTTTTGTTTGATTGCATTGTCATGGTTGAGGAAAAATCTTCACTATCTAATAATTATGACATACTTAAATAAATTATTTCAAAATTTATGAATATTTTTGGAATGATTTAAGTTAAAATGTTTTATTGGGTTTTGAAAAATAAAAGAGAATAAATTGAATAAAAATATTATAAAATTAAAATATTGTTAAAATATAAATTTTTAATATTATTTTTATTTTAAGATTTGAAAAAGTTGTATTGTTTTTTGTGTTTTATTTAAAAGTTTGGAAATACTGTAATGATTAGATAAAAATGTTGAATATTTGAAATTAAAAAATATTTATGTTTAAGTAATATTTGAAAAGAAAATTCTAAGAAATTATGATATGAGATAAGAAGAGAGGATCTCACTTTCCAAACAAACCCTTATAGTTTAGGCACATGGTGTGAAAGTTTAGTTCAAGATTTGACAAATAATCCACCTACCATGGAAGATGAAACTTTTGAGGTTTGGACGAGTGAGGATTCTATTGTTATGTGATGGTTGTAGAATAGTATGGAACCTCACATTACCACCATGGATGAATTTATAGATTCTTCTATAAAAGATTTGAAAACCTATTGTTGCATCCTTTTCTGTTTGGTTCGGTTTTACAGTGACCAATCGGTTTTGAGCTTTTTGTTGGGTTGGTTCCTTCCTCCACTGTTGCATTAGCTGGTTAGGTAATGTTGCACGTGTGGTCAAGTTCTCCTTGGATTATTGACTCTGGTGGTCATGGATAGTAGCCACCGATTGAGTTCTCTTTTTTTTTTTTTAAATATTTTTTTACTTGATAGTTAAGTAATTCTTTTTTTTTAATAAATTTTTGGTTTTTATTTTTATTTTTCAAAATTTTTTAATTAATTTGAAATTTTGTTTGAAAAAAAATTTTAAAAAATAAAATATTTTACCTATTCGGTGACTATCTCGGTGGCTCCCTCTATGGGAGTAGCACTACCTAAACATATATATGATATGGAAAATGCTTGGTGTTCCGATGATATGTCCTAACAGTGAGTCTCGATCAATTTTTGTTTTTACTTAATGATTAAAAAAAGTATTTTTTTAATGACGTGAATTTTTAAAAAATATATAATGATATAAAAAATTTATGAAAAAAAGGTCAAGTGGCCTTGTCGGGACAAATTCTCGGTAGAATTTATTGGCGACTGTAGCACCGTCCATATGATATATCATCTCTTTTTTCTAATTTGATTCATATTGAACACCAATTTGTTTGAACTGATGGCTCTTCTTGGCCTATTGTTAGAAAAAATGTCTCTCTTTACCATCCGCTCTCTATGTTGTAGGTTTCACCTCTAATTTGCTTTCTATTAGTCAATTAGCTAAAGTCTTAATAATGTAAAATCCATTTTCCCGTACCTCTTGTATCTTTTATCAAATAAGACCATAACATGTCAATTATAATGATTTATCTTAATCATGAAAATTATAAATTTTAATTGACATATTGATATACTTTGAGTATATTGAGCTGAAGAACAGTGAAATCTTACTCTAAAAAAATTATGATCAGTTGAATAATAAATTCACCATTACTAATATCATTAATGGATTTCTAATCCTAAAAAAATCTGGAACTCAAATGCGACCTATAGATCATTGCTTTGATGTATTCAGATATGAGATCCTATTTTTTTTTATCTCTAGTATGTTGGGTAATCATATCTAGCATTTTGAGAACACTGCCTCATTTGATTACACAATTCATATGAGTTGAAATATTTTATCGAAAATTGAATAAAATATTGTTATAATATAATTTTTTAATATTAGTTTTATTTTGAGATTTGAAAAAGTTGAATTGTTTATTATATTTTGTATGTGAATTTGAAAAAAATTGTAATAATTATATGAGATGAGATAGTTTAGTTTTGTGTAACCAAACCAGCCCTAATACTCAAGGCCAGGGATGAAGCCAGAAATCTTATTTGGGGAAGCCAAGATTCGTGCAAAACTTGTAAAAAATAATAATGTAACTCCATTATCCGTATGATAAAGAAAAATAAAAAATGCAAGTTGTGTAAGAACATGTGAGGAGGAAAGGACTGGTGCCTAACAGTTTTAGACCGTAGGGAGTAAGAAGGCCTTAGGCCCATCAAATGGGAAGCAGGGCAAGACTCGGTAGCCCGGGGCGGAGGTCTTATGACACACCTTCTAGCCTCCTAAAGAGCTCTCCGCCTTGGGCTTGGCTCAATTAGAGAGCCTACCACGGGCAACGATCACCAAGGCCCTTGGTAGGGAACCGAGCCTTGCCAAAAATGTACACGATAGACAACTTTTGCAGAGCACTAGTGGCTAGATGTGCCCAATCGTGGGCGCTTCAGGCTAGGGACACATTGCATTTAATGCATGTAAGGAGACCCAAACATGCAACAACGTGTAGTCTGAGATCCCTTGGGACAGTAAGACCTCGACCTGACATTTTGCCGTAGCAGCAGGTTGGTGGCAAGTTTGACCCAAGCATGACTTGACATCCCATGATCTCCCTCAACAAGTGAGTTAAGGCTAGGTATAAATACCCCGATCCCAACCAAGGGAAGGGTCGGGTCTTCTTTCTTCTTAACCACTCTCTTAGTTTTCTCCATCACTTTAGAGCTTTGACTAACTTTGGCATCTGAGGGTTCTCAGACTCCATCAAAGCCCACTCTTCTTCCTTCTCGCAAGTTCATAAGCTTGGGCCACTGTGGAACTGCTTAGGCCGAGAAACATGACATCAACAGTGGCGCCGTCTATGAGATTTTTTCCATAAAAGCTTGTACTTTGCATGCCGGCAGCAACACGGTCCTAAACTATGCAGAGAGAGGAGAACTGGAATGAAGCGATGGAGGCAAGACTTGTAGAAATGGAAGAAATGTTGAAGAAACTCATAGAGAAAATCAGAACACTCCACCAAGAGAATAACGCGCTAAGAAGGACCAACGAAGAGCTGGTTGGCGGAGGAGAACCCAATGGTAATGAGCACGTTGACTCGCTACGTGACCCACTCAACGCCACGACAGGTGAAGAAAGACGCAGGATGCATCTTGAGCTTCGAGATTTGGGGGGATAAATATGTAGAGATAGCTAAGCAAATGGGAACCCTGTCCACAGTTGACCAACCACTCGTCAGTACTAATTTGTTGTACAGCGTAAGAGTCATGGCAGTCCCTTTCCCGCCTAAGTTCAAAGTCCCTCATATGGAAATATACGAAGGGTCTAAGGACCCAGTGGAACAGTTGGAAACGTTCAAGGCCCACATGACCTAACACGGCTTCTCAGGGGAGATTGCCTGTCGAGCCTTCCTCTTGACCTTGAAGGGAGCCGCACGGGCTTGGTTCGAGTCCCTGCTGCCCAGGATCGTAGGGAGCTTTCACGAGCTAGCTCGCCTGTTCATGGCGCAGTTCATGGTGTGCTAGAAGAGGAGGCTACTAGCTACATACCTCCCAACGGTTAAGCAAAAAGATGGTGAAAGCCTGAAGTCTTACCTCTCCCATTTCAATCGGGAATGTATGACCAGGGATGACCAAGATGAGAAAATCACATTGGCAGCCCTATTGGGGGGGATCTAGCCTCACAACCTGTTCGTGGTAGAAATAGCGCGAAGGACCCCCACCACCCTGTGGGAGTTCATGGATCGAGCGGACAGGTTCATCAATGCCGAAGACACCCTCAAGGCCCTAACAGCTCTGCATCAGACCCAGGTGGAGTAAGCGGATCGGAAGGTAGGAGGACAAAGAGCAAGCTACGATCATGAAGATGGAAGAAAGGGGAGCATCAGATGCAAAGAGGAATGGCAATGCACCGACCCTACCTTGCGGCATTGGAAGGGAATCGTGAACCGAGCCCATGAAGGGAACCGAGCCAAGCCAGGGAGGGCGGCCAATATTGTGAGTACCACGTGACAAATTGACATAGCACTAAGAACTGCTACGCCTTGAAGAGAAGAAGGGAGGAAGGCTAGTGGGACCAAAGACGCCAGTTGGAGGACCGTCAAGACTGACGCCAAGGCAATCGTCAAGGTGCCTGATGGGGTATAAGCCCTGAGAGGCAAGGAGCAATGAGGGAGATCCGACGAAGCTCATACCACAAAAGCCTTCTCCCCCCCAGGAGACAGTTGCACCAATCAAAGAGATCCGCAGATCGTCGAGGGATATGTAGGAAGAGGAACCATGTCATCACCCAGAAGGGCACATGCTTGGAAGGCGCAATACAAGGAAGTGTTCACTGCTGGGAGGGCCCTTGCCAAGGCTCGTAAATGATCCAGAAACACCACAATAACATTTGGCAAGAAGGATAAGGAAGGCATTCTCTACCCCCACAATGATGCCCTAGTAGTAACAATGCAGGTTGCTAACTTTACCACTCGGAGGATCTTCGACAACGGGAGTTTAGTGGACATCCTGTTCTGGGAAGCCTTCATAAGGATGGGGATCAACTTAGACCAGCTACGCTCAGCCCCCGTGCCACTGAAAGGATTCACAAGTGACGTTGTTCAACCAATGGGGGTCATCACACTATCCATCTTGGCAGGGAAGGCCCCAAGACAGCCGCTGCCATGGTCGATTTTCTTGGTGGTGAAGGCACCCTCCTCGTACAATACGATTCTAGCACACCTCACCTTGAACAGTTTGAGGACAATAACCTCTACCTACCACCTCAAAATGAAGTTCCCAACCGACTTGGGGGTGGGAGAAGTCTACGGTGAACAGGTCCTGGCCAGAGAGTGTTGCGCACCAGAGCTTAGGCACGAGGTTAAGGTAGTCGCTACCATTGGAGAGGCCTAGCCACCTTCACCTCTCTTCCTGGCCAAGTGGGATAGAAAGGTTCGCAATGAGCAAGCCCTCCAGCAGGCTGAACCCAATGAACCCTTGGAGCTGGTTATGGTTGACAAACAGAGGCTCGAGTGGGCAATACAGGTTGGCACCAAGCTGGACTCATATTTAAGGCAAGCTTTGAAGCGCCTTCTCATCGAGCACTAGGATGTGTTTGCTTGGAGCCATGAGGAAATGCCCAGGATAGACTACTTCATCATTGAGCACCGACTCTATGTCGACCCAGTAGCTCAGAAAGTCAAGCAAAAGTGATGGAGCTTCAGTGCTGAGAAGCATGAGTCGATTGCTGAGGAGGTAGACTGTCTCCTGGCAACGAGGTTCATTCGGGAGCCCACTACCCAGAATGGCTCTCCAACATGTAGCTAGTGAAGAAAGCCAACGGAAAGTGATGGATGTTCGTCAATTTCATCGACCTGAATAAAGCTTGTCCAAATAATAGCTTTCCCCTACCACGCATTGACCTGATTATGGACTCGATGGCAGGACATCCCCTCGCCAGCTTCATGGACGCTTATTCCGGATACAACCAGATCAAGATGAGCCCAGATGACGAAGAAAAGATAGCGTTCATCACAAACCGAGGGCTTTACTGCTACAAGGCCATGTCGTTCGACCTTAAGAATGCTAGCGCCACTTACTAGTGCCTGGTTAATCAGATATTCAAACAGCAAATCAGCCAGAACATGGAAGTGTATGTGGACGATCTGTTGGTAAAGAGCAAGAAGCCTAAGCACCATTTGGCAGATCTACGTGAAGCCTTCTCCATCCTTCGGCAGTACCAAATGAAGCCTAATCTGTCAAATTGCACCTTTGAGGTAGAGTCGGGAAAGTTCCTGGGGTTTATGCTCTCCCCCCACAACCTTCATAAAGTCTAGAGGTTAGCTGGCCTGGTGGCAGCCTTGAACCGCTTCATCGCCCGGTCAACTAATCGATGTCTCACATTCTTTAAAGTCCTGAGAAAGGCCCAAGAATGGGGCGCATCCTGTGAAGTGGCTTTCTCTGACCTGAAGAAGTACCTGGCCCACCCTTCGCTCTTAAGCCAAACAAAACCAGGTGAGGACCTAAAGGTGTATCTAGCCATATCCCCACATGCTGTGTCGGCGGTACTAGTTCTGGAAATGAGTGAAGCGCAGCGGCCCATCTACTTCATAAGCTAGGCCTTCCATGGAGCTAAGGTTAGGTACTCGCAGACTGAGATGTTAGTGTTCACACTTGTTGTTGTCGCAACGAGATTGAGGCCCGACTTTCAAGCCCACATGATGAAAGTACTCACCGATCTTCCCCTCAAAAAAGTCTTACAAAAGCTAGATACCTTGGGCCGACTCACTAAGTGGACGATCAAGCTCAGTCATGGAATTCACCAGCTTCCCTAAGGAAGTCCCGATCGCCCCCCAAGGTAAGTCCTCACAGGTCTACACGGTCAAGCTTGCCTTTAGAGCAACCAAAAACGAGGCTGAATACGAGGTGCTCTTGGTCGAGATGACAGTTGCTCCATTGTTGGGAGCTGAAAAGGTGGAAGTGAGGGCCAATTCCCAAGTGGTCGTTAGCCAGGTGCTGGGGTAGTTCGCCACGAAAGAAGAAAGACTAAAAAAGTACCTCTAGCTCGTCTGCAAACAGTGCTACCACTGCCGCTACTTCCACATCCAACAAGTCCCAAGGGGAGAGAATCAGAAGATAGCCTGGTTGGCAAAAGCCGCATCGGGACAAGAAGAGCTCCCTCTCTCAGAAAAAATCATGGTTAGGATGATCGATACCCCATCCATCAGGGCAGAGTAGCTCCTCACTACCCTAGCGTCTCTTGAATGGTCGGTGGACATTCGGGAGTTCCTCCAGGAGGGCAAGCTACTTAACGATGCAGAGGAAGCACGAAAGGTCAGAAACAGAGTGGCCCAGTTCACCTTGCTAGAAGGGGTCTTGTACAATAAAGGTTTCTTCTAACCTCTCCTCAGGTGCCTCTTGCCAAATGAGGTGCAGTATGTGCTAGTAGAGATTCACGAGAGAATCTACAGGAGCCACACATGAGAGAGGGCACTAGCTGTGAAGGTGACTCGAGTTGGGTACTACTGGCCTCGGGGATGTTGAAAAATTCGTGAAAAAATGCTCGAAGTGTCAAGAGCACATGCTAGTGTCACACTGCTCCCCGGATAAGCTAATGTTGATCACTACCCCATGGCCTTTCGCCTAGTGGGGCCTGGATTTAATTGGCCCATTCTCAACAGCCAGAGGAGGGGCCAAGTTCATTGGTGACGATTGATTACTTCACAAAGTGGGTCTAAGCGGAGACCCTCGCAAGCATCACTTCCCGAGTCGTCACAAAATTCTTTTGAAAGTCGGTAATCTGCAAGTTCAGTACACCCTATAGCTTCGTATCAGATATTGAAAAATAGTTTGACTGTTCACACTACTACGAATGGTGCTTAAAGTTTGGGATCAAGGTAAAGTACTTCTCCTTAGGACACGCGCAAGCCAATGGCCAAGCCAAGGCAACCAACAAAACTTGCCTCCCCACTCTCAAGAAGAAGCTCGGAACACACAAAGGAGCATGGGAGGAGCTCCCGGGGGTGCTATGGGCATACCAAATGACTGCTGAACCCCCACCAGGGAAACGCCCTCCACCCTCACTTACGAGATTGAAGTGGTAATTCTCGTAGAAGTTGGGTATACTCCTGGTGCAGCACTTCAACCCGAGCGCTACAAATGAGAGGCTAGCAGAAGGGTTGGATCTCCTGGAAGAGAGGAGGGAACAGGCGGCAATACGAATTGTAAGCAATAAGCGAAAGGCAGAATAGTACTTCAATAAATAGGTCAAACCGCACTCCTTCAGAGTGGGTGACCTGATGCTAAAATAGACAGGGGTAACTACCTACGAAGAAAGGAAGCTGGGATCGCGATGGGAAGGTCTGTATGCAGTAACTGCAGGAACTGACCTGGCTCCTACCGCCTTAAAAGTAGCCAAGGAGTCGAGCTCCCCCACCCATGAAACACTGAGCACCTAAAGAAGTACTTTGTGTAAGGGCAGAGAGCAACACCTTGTATGTTAATTATAAATTTATGAATGAGAATGCATGAATGTTTTCCTCGAACTCTTTGTCACCCAAGTTTGGAACCAACTTCAAGTCTTTAAACTCACTGTGAGGTATGGCAAAGTCTTCGAGACTCGCTGATACGCTGTCCAACAAAGTTGAGTCTCTAGACTCGCCACGAAGTCGAGTCTCTAAACTCGCTATAGGGTAAGGCCAAATCTCTGAGACTCACTGACCCCCTGTCCAACAAAGCCAAGTCCCTAGACTCACAATGGAGTTGAGTTTCTAGACTCATTGTGGGGTAAGGCCAAGTCTCCGAGATTGGCCGACCACCCTTTCAACAAAGCCAAGTCCTTAGACCGCCATGGAGTTGAGTCTCTAGACTCGCTGTGGGGTAAGGCCAAGTCTTTGAGACTCCCTAACCCCCCATCCAACAAAATCGAGTCCTTAGAGTTGCCACGTAGTTGAGTCTCTAGACTTGCTGCAGGGTAAGGTCAAATCTCCAAGACCCCCTAACTCCCCGTTTAGCAAAGCCGAGTCCTTAGAATCATCACGAAATCGAGTCTCTAGACTCATTATGGGGTGAGGCGGGTACAAACTCCCAGGGCACAAGGCCCTGACCCCAAACAAAAAAAAAAAAAAGAGAGAAAAAAAAGGGAAGGGGAAAGAGAGCCATAAGTAAGATACAAGCAGTTGGAAGAACAAGACTTTCATTACAGTTATGCATAGCGTGCATTTTTTACGAAATACAAAGATAAAGGAAATTTATCCAAGAGATTCTACAAAGGGAGGAGGGCTCAGAGCTTGGCACAGAGGAGGCGGAGGAGGAAGATTGCCTGGAGGAAACGAAGGATACCCTAGCTTCCCAAAGTTTCTGATGTAGGCTCGCACTTGGGAGTTCAGAGGAAGGGAGAGCAGGTCCAGGGTTTGTAGGTCCAGTTTGGGGTGTGCCAGCAGATGTTTGTGCATCAGTTCGAGACCCTCCTTGTAACCATAGGCCCAGGCTGCGTCCCGGATGGCATTGGCGTTTGCAATCCAGGACCTAATCTCCGCATAATGCCAATCGAGGTCATTTAGTTGAGAGCTTATGCCCAAGATCTCGAGCCATGAGGTCGAGGTCCTTCTCGATTGTCGTCTGCACGAGCTCGCCGACCCATTCCTTGGCCTTCTTCAGTTGTTTCCTCTAGTTCTGCACCTCCTAAGTGAGGATGTAGTTCTTTGAAAACTATCACGAGCACTGCCTAGCTATCGAGGCCCAGTCCCGCTGGACCTCCTACAACTCTTTCCAGGTAGACTCCAGCTTCGCATCCATGGTAGCTAGATCCTATTGGGTTGCTGCATGAGCCTTAATTAAAAATTTGAACTGATGTTCAACAATCAATGGTGAGGCAAACAAATTGACCTGCTTTAAAACTCCTCAATTTCTCTTTTTCAGATTGGTAATGTTTTTCTACATCCTTTGCCACTGTATGGCGAGAAGGAAGTTGAAACCTTGGTTCCAAGTAGTGAGAATAAGCTGGAACCATTTCCCATCCACAATTTGAAAATGTAGCTCGTACATGATGACCATACGAGCTAGGTGTATCCTACACTCCTCAAGATCATATTTCGTGTACCCCTTCAATGTTACACCCCCACTACTCCCATCCTTCATTTTTTCAAGTCCAATTTCTAGCATAGATTGGCTCTTCTCTTGCAAAGATCTTAGAATTGAACTTTTTTTATATTGCTCTTCTAAGTGCACCTTTAATTGTGATATGCCATATTTTTTATAGTAGCATCCATAAATTTTACTACAATGGTTACACTTGGTTTAGGGGTTATTAAGGTCACTATCCTCTAATTTGGTGAAATGAGACCAAACTATGGAAGCGGGTTTCTTGTTGGGCTTGGGGGTAGGGCAAGGTTTCGTAAGGGTAGGCATAGTGGTAGGGGTAGGGGTAGTGGTAGTGGTAGGGGTAGGAGTAGGGGTAGGGGTAGAGGCATGGGTACCCGGAATAGGGGAGCTCGCACTAGAATCTGTTGGTATTTCCATTAACTCAAGTAAACAACAAATATGAAACTATAGCAAACATGAGAAGTATTAGCATCTAATCAAGTGCAATGCATTCTAAAACCGATTTTATTATTTTTAGGATGTAGTTGTTTACCTTCTAATTAAATTAATTTTTAAAATACGTCATATATATATATATATATTGTCCTATATCATGACTGATATAATAAATTACAAGGTATTGAATCTCTTTATTTATAAAAGAAAAAGGTATTGAATCTCCAAAACCGAAGGCTGAAGGAAAACCAATTTCCTATATGATTAATTTATGTGTTCTTGTGTTCATCAGTTTATGTGGAGATGAATGGTTGAAGGAAAAATTAAGGTGGAAGGAAAAATGCATGAAAACTGAAATAAATCACAATCCAAACATTCAATCACAATTGGATCCATCACACACTTGCACAATCAATTCTCCACAGTACAAAATTCACAATCCCATCCTCCATCTCCATTAATCTCATCCTCCATTTAATTCCATAAAAATATAAAATTAAAAACAAAAAAAGGAGATGAGTAGATGAGATATTCCGACTTACCTTCGGCGGCAACAGCTAGCACAGACGGCGAGGAGGTCATTGCAATGTGATAGGGGGCTGTGGCGATGGCCAAGAGGTCACGAACTAGCGTTGAGGGGGCTAGGGTTGAACTAAAGGCTCTAAAGTCTGATCGAGGGGAAGGAGAATATGTGGCCCTAGGCAGGGGGCTTTAGATCGAGGGGGTTTAGGTTAGTAAATCCAAAATGAAACCTTTTTGGGTTTACTAGCTTAATTAAAAAAAAATAAAAACCCCAGGAGCCAAAACGATGCCGTTTTGGTCACTTGAGGGATTTTTTTTAAAAATATATAATTATAATATATATGTATATAAACTGGGCGGGGCAAGGTATTTATGGGGTGGGCCCCTAGCCCCCGCCATGCCAACGGGATAATCCGCCCCACCACACGGGGGCTGGGCGAACGGGCAGAGGGGGCGGGGCCCCAGTGCCCACCTCTAAATTTTACTGTAATGCTTGCCGATTTATATTGCTAGTAGTTTAGGAGTTGTACTTGCTGAGATTTGTAAAATCTCATTTAGTTGTTCAAACTATCATTCTTCTTGTAGATGATATGTCAGGGGATCATGGATCAGTACTCAACCAATTGGACGAGGTTGAGTAGGCTACATAGGACGCTCGAGGAGTTTATGGAGTTGGTGCTCCAACTTTTGGATTCCATTTTGGGGCTTATTGTCGATTTGCGTGAGTGGCTTGATATTTAGTTCAATAGTTTTATTATGCCTGTACTTATGGAGTGCAGTCTCCAATACAGGTACTGATTTAGACTCGAGGTATAACTTTTGATATGTGAATACTTGTAGAATTATGACCATGTTTTGGGATATAGCATTATGGTACATAGTGTATTGCTAAAAAAAATTATCTACTGTAAATAATGAATACTGCTAGATGTATGCTAAGTGTATTGTATCCTTAATTGTCATAAACCAGGTATATAATCAAGTGTTGTATGTTCCGATACTTCAAGCTCCGTCTAATATCGAGTGGAGTTTGGAGGCATTAGGTAAAGACAATTTCTATTTAATATAGTCATTTGCACAAGTATTTTATGATTAAGAAGCAATTGCCTCTTGTACAGATTGTGTATTAACTTATTATAACTATAGTATACACTATTTCCACGAATTAGTGCCTTTATCTAAGTGATCCACGATTGACGAGAATCTATCATTTTCCTACCTCTATCTCAATAAGCTGAAAACAAAACTCTTCGATTTTGTTTAGTAATAGTTTTAGTAAGTCTTGAATGAGCTCCTCAAAAACTTGATGCAAATAAACGATTTTTTGTTCTCCATCTTCGAGCTATATATCATCGTTTAGTTTTGGTTATTGAATAAATGAAACTTCGACAAATAACTTATTTCCCTTCTTTCAATGTAAAATAAAAACTCCAATGGATTTTTCTATTATAACATTCTCGACCATGATCTTTTAATTTTTTCTTTCAGGCAAAAAAGCATAATAAATAAAAACACTAAGTAGTAAATCTAAATGGATAAAAAAAATGGTGGGTTCCAATATTTCAATGGTTAATTTTAAACCGCGAGGTGCCCTCTATACTGTTAACTTGTACAGTTCACACTCTTTGGTTCTACTTATGAATTATCTAATAATCAATATTTTACAACAATATCTATCTATATGGTAATGATTTTAATTATAAAGATTAACTGTGTAGTTGACCCTGTTACTTCGTTGTTGCAAGAGAAAATGCATGATTTTTTTGCTTTTTAATTTAAATAATATTTTTCCTGCTTAATAGATAACCATTCGGTTATATTCAATGTTTCTATACTACATGTCATCCACGTAGTATCATTTAATTGGAATATTTTTTATAAGAATTAAATTTTAAAATTTATTTTAGAAATTAAATTATTTGATGTAGAGAATATGTGACGTGGAAGTCTTAGAAATTATTTATCTTTTCTTTTTTTGACTATTTGAGAAACGTAGATCTAACGGTCTACTCCCACCCACTCAGTTGCTAAAAAGGCAAGTTGGGGAGGATTAGCTTGGAAGCGACCATGAGTGACAGCACTACACCCTTTCTCGAGATGGAAAGACCATTGAGGAGGCCGTTTAGCTCAACTGCTTACTGTCCAATTTGGTAATTTTAAACGCTCTGTTTACAGTCGGGCTCCAGATCATTAGACAAGCGATACTGCACCTCCCGGCTCCCAGCGACCTTTCTGACAAACATTTCCCGGAAACGAGTTGCCCTTGCTCCAACCGAAACCCTCCTGGTCAAAACCGCGACCAATTACGCTCCTCATTCCACCATTCTCGATCTGTCCGTTTGGCCAAGATGCAGTGGTTTCACCTACTCACTTTGTAGTAGTGCCTTCAACTTGTTTAGCCATAATTGGCTGGAAGATTATTAATTACGAGTTAGAGCTTCATTAATGGCTGTCCCTGTTGAGGAAGCCATCGCAGCTCTTTCTACATTCTCGCTAGAGGTAATTCTGCGATTGCTCAAAATAGTATTATCAGCAACTTGTTCAGTGATAAGTTTAATATAGTAAAAAAGAGGAGAAAAGTGGAATGTTATATAATGTTATTTTGAAAAATCTATAGATTTCATCACGTTTAAAGTGTATATATAGTCATTTTGCGGATGAATTGTGTAGGATGAGCAACCAGATGTACAAGGACCGGGAGTTTGGGTGTCAACTGAGAGAGGTGCAACCGAGAGTCCAATCGGTATTCATTTCTTTAAAATTTCTAACTTATAAGGCTTTTTGGTGCTTCATATTTTTTGGAGGAACGCTAATTTTTTATGGGAAAAAAATCTTTGCTCATGTATTACATGCTTCCAAAATGTCATTTCTACTGATGCAAAACTTTTTAAACGTTATTTATGATATGCATACAATGGTGGTTCAACTGGATTTTGATGCATCTATACAAATTATCCATGAAGGGAAGGTTACGGGTTTAATTCAGGCCTTGTATTATTGGAAACTGTATTCTGATCTTTTTTGTTTTACCGTTTCTATTTAACTCACTATCATTTAATTTTTTAGGCCCAAGTATTGTGAAAATCTCCACATTTGAATAATTGAGGAAGAATATTTGATTTGCAAAAAGAATTAAATTCAATATATAAGACTCCTAGTACAGTGATGAAGCCATACATAAATTTTTACAGTCCTTAAACTATGATACAAAATATATAACCAAAGTTGTAAAAAATATATGATATATAAGCAAGTAGAGCATATGTGAAAGGGAGGCAAAGAGAACATCATAAATGAAAGAAGAGAGAGAGAGAAAAGGGGAAAAAGAAGTATAATACGAGGTGTTAGAAACCTATTTAACAATTATAATTATTTGAATGCAAGTCTATCTTAAGAAGTAATAGTCCCTTTGAGAAAAAATATCGTCTTTGTAAATTGTAAACTTAGCTAATTAAACTTTTAGTCTATAATAGGTTGTAAAGTATAATGTATCATTAAAGTTGTGAGGCCTAAGGAAGAGACACATTGTTCTGAATAATTGTTGCTACATGTGTGAGAGGAGTAGTGTAATACCATAGATTGAGTGTAGGAAGGTGGTTGATAAGATCCCACGTTACTTTGGAGAGAGAAGTTCTTGCCCTTTACAATGATACTAATGGGCTCTAATTGTAATATTGACTAGTCCTTCTGGAGTGTAGGCCCAAATGTAGATTGGGGATTTCCTTGGGTTGTTACAAATAGTATTAGAGCCAAGTTTCAATCCTATAAGTTGAAGGTTACATCTCGTTAGAGATTTAAGGGGGCAGGATTGTTATGTCGGATTGAGTGTAGGAGGGTGGTGAATTGGATCACACATTGCTTGGGATGGAGAAGTTTGTGCCTTTTCTAAAATTCCAATGTGCTCCAATTGTAACATTGATTTGTCTCTTTGGAGTATATGCCAATATTGAGATTGGGCTTTCATTGGGTTGTTACAAGTGGCGAGTCCCTTGATCATCTTGTACTACACTATGAGATTGCTTGTGCTGTGTAAAGGCTTATTTAATCAAGTTCATTTGGCTTGAGTCATGCCTAGAAGAAATGGGACCTCTCTCTTTTGAAAAACTAATGCATCTAATATTTTTTAACGAGCACAGAAGTCAGAATTCGATTCATTGAAAAGTTACCAATTTATCAGAATTACTAGATACAAAATACAAATTATATTTATACTTATATCTTTTTAACTTTTTTATTGGCAAATTAGATTAAGAAAATTAAAGAAAGGAACAATAGTAGGCGGTGGGAGATCCCAACAAACATCCCAAACCAAACATTATAATACAGAAAATAAAAATAGATCTGGAAATGGAATCTAATGAGTCCGGTCCCTTAATTTCTCAACTCATGATTGAGAAAATGCCATCATGGAGATGATTTCAGTGGTTGAAGGAGAGTCCATCAGCACTAGGGTGTGCACTATAATTGTTCGTATTTGGAGTGGTTGTTGAGGATTTCCTCTCCCATGTTGTTGGATAAGGGAGCATACAAAGGTAACTTTCAGAAAAAGAAGCATGAAGCTTCTGGCAAAAAAGGATGATGAACTCATAAGTGGCAAAACATGGCAGCGCGTGTGGGCCACATGTTGGTCAAAATGATTCTATTTATGGGAGGTCTAGCCGGACAGCAGAAGACTTTTGGTGGGGTGCATGTATGGCAGTGGGTGGTGGTTCGATCCGTATTTGCAATTAAAAGTCCTTGAAAAGGTGATAAGAAAAAAATTTCGAAAAAATAGAAAAATAACATAACAAGACTGGAAAGCCAACTAGTGGCCACCTTAGTACCATTTGGTGGCAAAAAATAGGGGTGACAATATGTGACACAACCCGTGAACCCAACATGAACACGACACGAAATCAGAGGGTTTGGGTTTGATGTTAACGAGGTTGGGTTAAAACGTGTTGACTTGTTAAGACACGATTTATAGACGGGTCAACCTGCTTAACTTGAAATCAATCCGTTTTAACCCGTTTAGATTTTATTTCAAAATTATAATTTTATTATTGTTAAGTTATAATGTTGTTATTTCTCAATATGCTTATGTTTTTATTATTGAGATTGTAATTCTGGACCTATGCTCATATTTGTTATTGTAAGGTTTGTAATATTGGTTTTATTATATGTTAAAATTTTAAAAATATTGATATCTTTTGTTAGTAGGTTGTCTTATTTTTTTTTAAGATATTGTGGCTACTAATAAATATAGATTTTAACTTTTATATAAAATTATGTTAATCAAGTCAAAAAGCTAGTCCACCCCATTTACATTAGATAGTTTTAAATGAGTTGTTTTGTGTTGACTTATTTCTAATTAATTATTAAACGGGTCAAAACGGGTGACACAATACGACCTGTTAACTAAATAGGTTGGGTTAGAGTTTGAAAGTTTAACATGTTTAGCTTAATGGATCGGGTTTGTGTTGACCTATATAGTCGAATGTTCATGACTTGACACGACACGAACACGATCCGAAAATACGAATTGCCACCCCTAACAAAAAGAGGCTGAGATCCAAGCTTAACTTGCGGCTTGTGGTGGCCGCATTCTAGGCTGTGGGAAATACTGGTTGTCATGGGGGGACGGATATGGGGCGGTGCTTCCAATGGTTGGGGTTTGTGGTGAGTTTGTGGACTAGAAGCTCTATCTAGCCTTTAATGGCTTGACAAGAAGAGACAACGAAGAAGAAAAGAGAGAAAATGGAGGGATGGAAGAGAGGAGTATCGTTAGAGGAAGAGGAAGGGTCGGCTGAGGGGTTGGTGGTTAAGTTTTGGGATTTGGGGGTAGGGCACAAGAGATAAAAAAGGAGGGCTCTGTGATCTGGGGTTTTTTTTGTTAATTATATTTGAAGGTTGGAGTTTTCAGGGAGAATTCATTACTGGGGACAGATATATTATTGCTTGGAGGGTAGTATCCTTGTGTGTGATGTGGAGCATTTGGCTGGAAACAAATAAGTTTGTGTTTTGAGTGCAAGGAGAACCGTGAAAGAGCTCAAAATGGGTTTACTCTGGTCATTTTATTTTTGAATTTTTGAAACAATTGTCCTTTCAGAACTTCTGCTCATCTCTTGGGCAATGTGCGCGTGCATTAAGAAATGCTATTTCTATTATTTATTTGTCTCCTTTCTACGGTTCTCCAATAGTATGTATTGCAAACTTAAGGTGGCATATGTTATGATCGCAGTTCTGATTTACCTCGAGTCCAATAAGGTTTTATGATATTTTTGAATATATATTGAAGTTTGAGGGAACTATGTAATATGTATGATGCACATTGATCATTCATTGATTTTGTTCCATTCAATTGTAGGATTAATTTTTTTTACTTATGCCTCTAGATGCAATATTATGGCAAATATAATTATGAATACTTTCTTTTGTAGAGTACAGTGACGTTTCAGCATACCGCCTGTCTCTGTCAGAGGATACAAAGGCGCTAAACCAGCTGGTATGCTGTTATTGTTTAACCTTTTACTATATCTTCTGAATGCATATAACTTGTTGATGCAGTTACCTTCTGTTCAAATGTCTGGGATATTTAAATGTCAGCTATATAATGGCAAAACTGTAACACATGCAGAATGCCCTTATCCAAGAGGGGAAGGAGATGGCATCCGTGCTTTATACGTATCGCAGTTGTGTCAAGGCGCTTCCTCAGGTTAATTCTGGGTTTAGTTTGAAGTAAGATTTTTCTGGAGAAATTTGTCATGGTATATGGACAAATGTGTCTGTGGTCATTGTATCTACAACTGAATATGCATATGTATAGTTTCCATAAGTGTGCACCAAGATGTGCTTTTAGGGGAAACACATCCAAAATACATCAACGCATGAAAATTTTGCTGGGCCTCTTGTTAAGGAACATGTTTTTTGTCTGAGGCATACACTAATGACAAATAACATTCCTTAGAATTACACCTGAGGTGTATATTAAACCTTTTTTTGATGAATACATTTATATGTTTAATCGTTGAATACATGTAATACCTATAAAACAAATTGAATTCACTTGATAACAAAGTTACATTTTTATTAGTAAAAGTACTTTTTGATCATTTTGGTAAAAGTACTAAATTGGGTTTTTGGCTTATTGGTAATTTGTATTAGAGTTGGTGGCTGTAAGTTTGAATTTGAACTCTATTCTATGCTTCTTATACAAGTTAAAGACTTATTCTTCTTGTTCTCCATCCATTGAGAGAGAGTCTAAGCTGATATACTAGGCGGAATGTTAGAATATACATTTAAAATACAAAACTTTATACTCCCTATTAGCTTAAGCTTTTGGCATCACGGCAATTTGCAATCTATATTATGTGGAAGCTTCTCGATTCTATGAGCAAAATCTAGTTGATCGAAGCACATAATCCATTAAGGGAAGTCTTGGCTCACATATGTGGTGGGATGTTAGATGCTATATTAAAAACTAAATTTACTCTCTCACCAGACTTCTGACAGTTTTTTTTCCCATTTGAGCTTAGACTTTTGGGGTAATGATAATTTATAATGCAAATTATGCGGCAGCTTCCTGATTCTATGAAGCAAAGTCAAGCTGATTTGTATATAGAAACATACCAAGTTTTGGACTTGGAGATGAGTCGTCTCCGTGAAATTCAGCGCTGGCAAGCATCAGCTGCATCGAAAGTATGAACTCTTATATCTCTCTTCATTTCTGTATTGAAGCTTGACTCAAACTTCCAGATTCAAAAATTGTTGTTTTGCAATGCAGCTAGCTGCTGATATGCAGCGCTTCTCTAGACCTGAACGGCGCATAAATGGCCCGACAATCACTCATCTCTGGTCTGTTAGAACTTTTTATTTTGGGGGGCTTGATCACTTATTTTATTTCTAATTTTATTAACCTGATTTCAAGTGCTGTGTATGTTTGAACTTGAGCTCCTCAGCCTCATAGAAACGTTCATGTCATTAGAGTTGTTCATAAATCCTGAAGGTGTCACCATGCTTTTTCTGAGTATCTCTCTACTCTAGGTCCATGTTGAAGTTACTAGATGTCTTGGTGCAACTCGATCATCTAAAAAATGCTAAAGCGAGCATACCTAATGATTTCTCTTGGTATAAGAGGTATGTGAATTATCTTTGGTCCATGTCATCTTGCTACATATTGGTTACATCTCTTCTCCTCTTTAGAGTGGACTTCGTCTGCTATTTTTTCTCTGTTCTTTTAATTCTTAAGGACTGGTAGCTTGCATTTGAGAATCTCATCCCTTCTCTGTTCTCTTTGTTGTACGGTTGCAAAATTTTGCAATGTTCTTGAAGTTTGTAATTAACAGGCCATCTTTTAGTTCTGCAATTTGTCTACAACTTGGTGTTTGAGATCTTTTATTTCATGCAATAAAAAAAGCCAAAAGAAGAAAAAGGAATAATGGCTGTTTTTTGATGTGTGGAATGACATATTTTCTAGGTCCTTCAAGTTATTTAAATCTGGTTCTTAAGACAGCAAGTCATATCTTTTGGAGAGGGGATAAGAAACAAAGAAAAAGGAGAACAAGAGAAAACATAACAAATCACTCGCAGAGGTTCTTTTGGCCACCTCTGATGCCATGGGTAAGAGAAATTGTTAGAGGAAGGGCTGCTATGTTCAAACTGAAATAGGAGTGTACTTAGTAGAGTTTGGGTGATTTTCAAATGCCAAGAGGAGCTGGGTGTTAGGGACAGTTGGGTCGATTTAAAATCTCAAAATCCTTAACAATTACAAGATTTATAATTCCAAAATAGCACAAATTTAAATATTTTGGGCTTCTAAAAGTATAAAAACTCATTCCAAAATGGATGCGAGCTTAACCCAATTAAAACTGTCCAATAAAATATCAAAGAGATTTTACAAAAAATCATGGGCCTGTGAGCCTAAAGTCAAAACTTCACCCCAACCTTGGGTATTCTCGCACTCGGGTGTTACAGCATTTTTCTACAATTACTAGCAATTCATCTTTTTAACTACTTATTTTTTCTCAACATAGTATAAGAAGTACTATCAGCTTGTTCTTGACTGCAGTTCAACATCTATTCTTTTTTTGTCTCAACCCCATTATCAGGACATTCACACAAGTCAGTATTCAATGGCAAGACACTGATTCAATGAGGGAGGAATTAGATGATTTGCAGGTATGTAACTTTGCTTCTGTCTGTCATAATATTTAGACGTAGGATGTATATAATGTACAACGGCCAATCTTGTTTGGGAACAGTAACGTTTTTGTAGTTTTATTTTTCTTTTTTTGTATACTTGTTTTTGCTCTTATAGTCACAATGGATATTTGTGCCACTCTGGCACTTGATCAAGTACAATTATCTTTTTGAGTATTTCTTGCAGATTTTCTTAAGCACGAGGTGGGCTATCTTAATGAATTTGCACGTTGAGATGTTTCGTGTGAACAAGTATCCTCTTTATGTTAGATTTCTGACATCTTGTCCACTGCAGAAATATGTATTTAATACCAGGGTGGAAATGATTTACCTTAATTGATACTTGATCTACAACTCGTTTATGATGCTGATATATTTTTCAGAACTTAGAATATAATTTGCGTTATGTTGTTCATTGCATTGGTTCAAATTCCTTGACCTGAAATAGTGTTGAAGACATTCTTCAAGTTCTCATAGTCTTTGCGGTTGAGTCGTTAGAGTTGGATTTCACACTTCTGTTTCCTGAGCGACACATTCTTCTACGTGTTTTGCCTGTTCTTGTTGTCTTAGCAACATCCTCGGAGAAAGACAGCGAGTCTCTATACAAGAGGGTGAAAATTAACAGACTGATAAATATATTTAAGGTATTCCTGCTTTGTGAAATGATTTAAACTTGATATAGGTGATAAGTATACAGTTTATTGCATTTTGCCCATCAACAACTGCTTCATTTTCACCAGTACCAATAAATTTTGACTCAGTCCTATTGGGCTCATGATTGAGAGTTTTATTGCCAGTTTTCCCATTCAATAAATATCATTGTCAATTTAACAAAAATACATATAAAAGAATGAAATTACTCTTAATATTAAAACTGAGCTTTAAATAGAGCTTGAAGGTAATTTAATCTTTATACATCTGTACTTTAATCTTTACCTATCAAAAAATGTTGGCAACAATTTTTTATGGAGGGGTTATGTAAGGTCAAAACCTTGAATTAGACACCTAGTGACACTGTATAATAATTGGTGAGAATTGGGTGGTAGTTATTAACCCAAACATATATTACCTCTTTATCTGTGGTAGATTGATCAAGAAGCTTGCATTAATATTGTGGGTTTTCTTGACAGAACGATCCAGTTATTCCTGCATTTCCAGATCTTCATCTTTCTCCTGCTGCAATCTTGAAAGAGCTGTCGATGTACTTTCAAAAATTTTCCGCCCAAACTCGTCTTCTCGGTCTTCCAGCACCTCATGAGCTTCCACCCCGTGAGGCACAAGAATATCCTGTTGTCTTTCATCATTTTTATTGTTGATTGATCTGTTTTTTGATTAAATTCACCAATTTATGCCCTTTTTACTGCTTTTCTAATGAACATCTGAAACATGTAAGGAAATAATGTTAGTTAATGTGAGTCAGTTCTCCTGATCTCCCCATCTCTCTCGTTAAGTATTAACAAATCAGACATAAAGTAGGACTTCTGGTTTAGTCAACTTTAAAGTGCTTTAATTTCAGTTTTCTTTCTTTCAACTTAGAACTTAGAAGGAAATAAAGATGCATTACGGAACGAATAATGATGATAACACATTGGGGACTGTTCCATTCTTTTTTGTGGTGTGTTGACAAGCTTCTTTACATGTTTTAAATTTGCTTCCTACGTCTATATCATATATGTATTTCATTGTGAACTTTGGGTGTTATTGGTTTTGGTGGGTTTACTACAATTCTGAATTGGCTTAATTGAGTTGGCCAGTTTCTGACTCAATCCAACTTTGATCCCTTCCAAACACGGGCCATTTCCATCTAACAGGGTTCTTAATCCCACTGACAACAATACTTTCAACTAAAACAGTGAAACATCGTTGTGAAAGTTTTACAGATACCCATCTGTGGGTAGCCAAGTGGTAAGGGCTAACTTGTGTGCATGTGCCCCATGTCACAGGTTCGATTCCCCTTGGGATCAAACTGCGATTTAATTGGGAGGCTATGGTGGTGGGTTGCTGTGCTAGTATCTCGGGGGTTTAGGTTCCATGGGTGAGTCCTAAGGGTTCTGCCATGGGGCGGATCCCTCGTCAGAAAAAACAAAAGAAGAAAGTTTTACAGATGTTATAAACTTGAGTGTGCCTTTTATCTAAGTGATTTTTAGAAATCATAATTTGCTTTAGAAGACTTGATGCTTCAAGAACTATGTTTTCAGAATGGTCCACTGTTAAAGTACTTCTCTGCAATATAATAATTATTATTTGGTTGTGTTGGACTAATCTTTAAGTTGGTAAAGGAGGTTGTAGAAACTGAAGTCATTTTGTTTGAAATTAGTAACTTACTAATCTATGTAGGAGACTTCATACCTAGTTGTCTATGGGATTAAAACCATGTTAGATGCTGGTGCATTTACAATGTCAAAATACTGAGAAACTGAGAATACCAAGAGAGCTTTTGGAAAAACCTGTGCTATGTGCAGCGTACTTCTCATTAAGTGGTAGGCAATCAGTCCATGCTTTAGAAGGAAAGAAAGGATTACCATACATGGTAAATTCTAATGTATTAGTCCCTAAGAATTAGCATCTATACATGGTAAGAATATTACTTGTACAGCTAGTATAAACAGATAAATATATATGGTAAGAATTAGCATTTATTATGTGCGGTAACAGACAATACATGAACAGATCCCTTTTTTGTGAAACCTTGATATAATGCACTTATCAGAGACAGTATCTGATCATTAATCACATTGGAGCAATCCGTGCCGAGCATGATGATTTTGTACTTCGTTTTGCTTCATCATTGAATCAGGTGCTGTCCCCTTACCTCCCTTATGTATTTAGATATGTTTCTTGCTGTCCCTGATTATTTGTTTCTAAAGTCTATTAAATTTTTTGTGTGAAGCTATTGTTGTTAAAGTCAACAGATAGTGCTGATATTGAGTGGAGCAAAGAAGTTAAGGGAAGCATGTATGATGTAATTGTTGAAGGTTTTCAGCTTTTAAGCAGATGGAATGCACGCATTTGGGAACAATGTGCGTGGAAATTTTCTCGCCCATGCAAGGATCCAGTTCCTTTGGAATTACATGAGACTTCAACGTCATTTTCTGACTATGAAAAGGTTAGATATCACTTTTATCTGCTTCTTATTGTTTTCCCTGTTGATATATAACACAAGTTTTCCATCATCTTTACACATTTTTCCGACTCAGCCTGAACAGCAGTGACAAAAAGCAGTATCTTTTTTTTTGTTAAGTAAACAAATTTTATTGATCAATGAATAGGCATAGCCAAGTACATTATAAAGGTATGCACTAACTATGTAGGCGCAGTAGAGACCAGAAAATCATGTAGATTTAGGCCATTAAAGTCAACAACAATGGCCCAAGTACATAGAATTCTAATGAAAAAAGATTTAAGTTCATCCAATGATCTCTCCTTGTCTTCAACGTCCGATCATTGCGCTCCTCCCACAAACACCACATGATGCATATAGGGACTATCTTTCACACAACTTTAATCTATTGAATGCCTCTTAGGTTTGTCCAGTTGGCCAGCGCTGCCACCATTGTCTCGGGCATAATCCAAGCCAAATCTAGTCTATTGAACACGTCATTCCATAACACTCTAACTATATCACAATATAGTAGGAGATGGTCCCTGGATTCACCGCTGTTTCTACACATACAACACCAATTTGTGATGATCACCTTACGTTTCCTTAAATTGTCAGTTATGAGGATCTTATCCAAGGAAGCTATCCACACAAAGAATGCTGCTTTGGGAGGCATCATCTGTCTCCACAGCCTTCTCCATGGGAACTGAATATTCAGCTCTTGTGTGAGGGACTTATAAAAAGAGTGAACCGAGAATGAACCTTTACCTACGGGTATCCACCACAACATATCTGTATGCTGGTTGCTCGATTTTATGGAGTACAAAGGGCTAAAAAAGTCTTCAAAATTGCTCATTTCCCAAGCTTGTGCTGCCCAAATAAAATTGATATTCCAATGGATTTGCTCCCCCGATATCACCATAACTTCAACCGCTGAAACATTTTTGGCACTTGCAACTCCGAAAAGGGAGGGAAAAGAGTCCTTTAAAGCACTGTTAACACACCAAATATCACTCCAGAATTTAATCTTGGAGCCCTCACCCAAATGAAATCTTGTGTGTCGATTAAAAACCCCCCATCCTCTTCTTATATGTTTCCACAATCCCACTCTATAAGCCCCTCTCACTTCTTTAGTACACCATCCCCCCCATTAGCCTCCATATTTGCTTTCAATCACCAACTTCCATAAGGTTTCTGATTCCTTATTATATCTCCACAACCATTTTCCAAGTAACGCCCAATTTTTTGCCCTATTAAAAATTCTCATATTTCTAATTCTCAAACCACCATTGGAGATAGGGCAACATACCTTCTCCCAATTGACTAGATGGAATTTGGACTTCTAACCCATTCCACTCCATAGGAAATCACGTTGAAGTTTCTCAATTTGGTACACCACACTTGCTGGGATAAGGAACAGAGAAAAAAAGTAAGTTGGTAAATTTGATAATGTACTCTTGATCAAGGTAATCCTACCACTTTTCGACGGGTACATTCTCTTCCATTCTGCCAATTTCCTCTCTACTTTTTCAATCACTGTGTCCCATAATGAAGGTGCTCTTGAGGTAGCCACCAATTGTAGTCCAAGGTAAGTCATAGGGAGAAAGGCAATCTTACACCACAAAGTGCTAGCCAACTGTCTTATATGGTGAAAACCTCCAATTGGGAGCATCTCTGATTTATCAAAGTTCACTTTCGGCTCGGACACCGCTTTAAAACAAAGGAGAAGAGCCTTCAATGCTCGAACCTAGTTATGATTTGCCTCACAAAAGATAATTGTGTCATTTGCAAATAACAAATAAGAAATATTAATAATTCCCTTATCCGGGGTTCCAATTGAGAAGCCTGCCACGAACCCATTATTAACTAGTGCCGAGGTCATTCTACATAGCGCCTCCATCACAGTAACAAAAAGGAGTGGATACAATGGGTCTCCTTGTCTTAAACCTCGAGTGCTGTTAAAAAAAATAGCTGGGTTTCCATTTATCAAAATTGAAAATTTCACTGTTGATATGCACCAACGGATCCACGACTACCACCTTTCCCAAAACCACACCTCCCAAGAAGATAAAGTAGAAAATCCTAGTTAACTTTATCGTACGCCTTCTCCATGTCTAGCTTGCAAATGATCCCTGCATTGCCAGCTTTCAATTTACTGTCAAGGCATTCATTGGCGATAAGAATTGCATCTAAAATCTGTCTACCCTTTACAAACACATTTTGGGGTTTTGTAGTTATCTTCCCCAAGACCTCACCTAGACGATTCAGAAGCACCTTGGAAATTATCTTCTATACCCCATTTACTATGCTAATGGGCCGAAACTTCCTAATCTCCGTTGCCCCGACCTCCTTTGGTATCAATGCAAGAAAAGTGGCGTTAAGGTTTTTCTCAAATTTTCCAGCCATGAAAAGCTCCTGAAACACCCTCATAAGATCATCCTTTAACAGGTCCAAGCATGTTTGAAAGAAGCCCATAGAAAAACCGTTGGTGCCCGGTGCCTTGTCTTTAATCATTCTCCTCACCACTTCGTAAACCTCCGCCTCCTCAAAAGGCCTCTCCAACTAACAAATAGCATGTTGTCCAATGGAGTCGAAACCAAGCCCATCAAGTGTAGGCTGCCATCACACTTGCTCGGTAAGTAGCTATTCAAAGAAATCAACTACATGATTATGAATCACTAATCTTCCCTACACTCAACACTATCAATTTTCAACATCTCAATGTTGTTGGTTCTCCTATGAGAGTTAGCTATTTTGTAGAAGAACTTTGTGCTTTGATCTCCTTCCTTTAACAATAATGCTCTAGATTTTTTACGCCAAGAAGTCTCTTCTAATAAAATAATCCTCTCAAGATTTGCAACCAACACTGTGTTCCAAGCTAATTCTTCTTGTGTGAGAGTCTGATCCTCTTGTATCCCTCTAGCTCCTGTATCTCCATCATCTTACTTTTCTTGCGTTCCCCTATATCACCAAACGACTGCATGTTCCAAAGTTTTAAATCTTTTTTTAAAACTTTCAGTTTACCCACAAAGATGAAGCTATGGGTATCCTGTAACTGGTATGAGGATCACCACTGTCTGATCTTGTCCGCAAAGCCTTCAAATTTCAACCTCATATTTTTAAATTTAAAGTACCGACGCATTCTTTGGAGACCACCACATTCTAGCGTGATAGACCAATGATCCGAACAAAGACGAGGCATTCTATTTTGCCATACATCTGGAAAATGACTTTTCCATTCTAGTGATATTAAGAATCTATTCAGTCTAGACCATGTCTGATTATTGGATCACGTGAAAGAACCCCCCGCTAGTGGCAGATCCACTAAGTTCAAATCAAAGATGCACTCTGAGAATTCTGTCATGAACCTTTTGACACTTGCGGTATCTTAGCACTTGCAATGAACCTTTTGACTATCTTTATTGTATTGGATTGTTAATTATTCATTTTCTTTTCTTTACCTGTATAAACAAATTATTCCTTTTCTATTTTTTTTTGGGATTTCAGCTTTCTTGGTTTCCTATGCATTTTATGTATAACAACTTTTTGGCTGATATCTAATCTTTGTGTTTAATGGTCATCATGTTGCAACTAGGCTCTAGTAACACCTCAGTCCTACATTTAAAAAAAATAGCTCACATAGAATAGGTAAGTTAGAAAGGTAGTCGTAAGTGCTAAGTCCCACAGTTTTTTTGATAGGCACCGGGTGTCCGTGAACAACATCCTGATGGTGCTAAGTCCCACATTGACTTGACTACCAAGTGAAATTGAGATTTATGATTCTGTGGAAGCTTAGATGTGGCTAGCCTTGTGTTGTCATAGCCCCACTTAGAAGGTGTAAGCTTTGTGTTTGAACTTTCTCCACTAGGTTGAGATAGAGCATTTTAATGAGTGGTCTGACTATGTCATGTTAATCATCTGCTGTGGCACAACCATAAAGGGTGGTTTATAATTTTGACCACTCTATCACATCATCATTAGGTATGTAGCTAAAGGATTAAATGGGCCAACAGTTTGCTTATGAAATGTCATTTTCCTTCTGTCATATCAGTCTTTACAAATTCAAGACAGTAAATTATTCTCTTTCATATATTTTACCTTGAGAACCCTCTTAAATAATTTTGATCATAAACTACTTGGCCTAGATTCTCTGCAGTTAGGTTTGATCAATTTTGAAATTGAATGGTTTGTTTAGACGAGTTGAAATATCAGTTAAGTAGTTCACCATGAAATTTGAGCGTCTGGCTCCTTGCCTAGTGTTTTCTCTGTCTGTTGATGTTTGCTTTAGCATGTATGTGATTTTTTTCTCTGGTTGAACTTTCAAATATAGTTGCTTCTACTACATTGCATGCTTGTCGCTTATGATGGTACTAAGTACTCTTCATATAATCAGTCTGAGATTATTCACTATCTCTTATTTAATTTTTTTTTCCATTTTTTCTTGATTGTTTGTTTTCTAAATCAGTGTAGATTGAGGAATAATTTGAGTGATATTGTTATAGGTGTAAATTAGCTTCTGGCTACGCGTAAGTCTATTTCAAAATCCTGAGGGGTAGCTCAGTTGGCCAGGCCTTGAGTTTGCTCCCCAATGGTCACCAGTTTGAGTCCTCTCAGGGCCACTGGAGGTTTACCTAGCCGTTAACTTTAGGGCTCATTGGGATTAGTCGAGGTGCGGGTAAGCTGGCCAGGATATTCATGGATATAAAAAAAAAAGTCTATTTCAACAAAAATATGAAATTTGGAAACTATATCCAAGATATTTTGGATTGTAGGACTTATTAACGACCCGCCATGCAGGTTCATTTGAAGTTCCCTCATCTGCATAACCCTAAGAACAAAAGTTTTGGATTATGGATCCATGGGATTTTATGCTTTTGCCATAAAACATTGATTTGTTGATCCGGAAGTTTTTCTTTGATTTCTTCCCCTAATTTCATTTATGACTAGTACAGTTTAACATGGAAAGCTGATGATACATTGGACAAAAAGAGGCTACTGCTATAACGATTCTAACATAAGCCTATCTGTTCTCTTCCTATCCTTAAATCAAGCAACCTACAATAGTTACAATAAGCCTGGCCCATATACCAATTTCTGTTCAAGTTTGACTGAGATTGAGTAGTTACTTGCCAATTAGTTTGAAGCTGAAATTGACACTTACTTGCTAAAACTTTGTTTGGCGGTGCTTGCTTGAGATGTTTTTGAAGGTTATATGCATTGAAGGAAACTCTTATGAATCAACAATAATAATCAGGGGAAACTTTAGTGAATTAAAAGCACTTGAATAATTTGGGTTTGTGTTGTATGCTAGCAATTTAGGTGAATAAATTTGTATCAAATAAACAATTTGATCTGTGTGTGTTTTAAGGAAAACACTACTCTGCCGCCTATGATGTATTGCTCTAGTTGACCGCTAATCATTTTTTTTTTCTTAATGATTAAAGAAGTGATTTTTAGTGTATTGGTGTATTTTTGTTTTATTTTTTAAAAATATTTAAAAATGATAAAAAAGTGCGAGTAAAAAAATTAGATAAAAATAAAAGACTGATTTTACCCTAGCGGTCACTTGCAGCGATAAGCTGCAAGCAGCACAGTAGTGTTGCTCGTGTTTTAAATATAATCCAGTGCTACAGATCTTGATTATCAAACATGTCTACATCAATACTACTGTTTGTGTGACAGTGGGCATATTTGATTGAATTACCTGTAGGTTGTACGGTATAATTATGGTGCAGAGGAAAGGAAAGCACTCATTGAACTTGTTAGCTACATAAAGAGCATTGGATCCATGATGCAGCGGTGTGATACATTGATAGCCGATGCATTATGGGAAACAATACATGCTGAGGTCCAAGATTTTGTCCAAAACACATTGGCAACCATGTTGCGAACTACCTTCCGAAAGAAGAAGGACCTTTCAAGGTGGGGATTTCAAATTTCTGCATGTTCCCTTTTTAAATTATTATCTTTGCTTTTGGAGTATTGTCTAGAAATTAAGTTTGAAATTGATGACCATGATGGTGGTGAAGTTATAGAAGTTTTTGGGAAAAAATTATTGATTTAATAATGTGGCTAATAAACTTAATACTTATTGGGTCAATCCCGTCCTTCACACCGATGGTTCCAACGTAAGATGCATTTTTTGTGTAATGTTGTATGGATATATTATGTATTGTTTGACGCTCCTTATATCTACCTTCAAAGGTCACCTTGAGGGATTACACTACTATCAAATTACATCCGTACATTGTTAAAGATATTGGGGCTTGCAAATTGTTGAAATTATTTGCTTTAGATGCATACCACATCCAAACTTCTTGGGTTTATATTTTAGGTAACTAGGGTTTCTGTTTTTATGGGTAATAATTCTTGTTAAATAAGTTCAAAACAAGTACACAGGAAATATGAAAAAGTGAAGCCTATCTAGAAGAAGATAAAGATTCAAGAAAATCATGTAGATTTAGACTGTTAAAGTCCATAGAGATAGTCTAAAATAAAAGATCATTGATAAAAAGTGTTTTGAGCTCCTCTAATGTCCTTTCTCTGTCCTCAAAGATTCTGTGAATCGTTTCCTTCCAAGTGAATCCAATTGAGGTCAGTAGGAACTATCTTTCGCACATCTGCAATTTGCGGGCTGCCGCTTAACCCACTCCATGAATCAAGCAAATAAAAAATTCTTCTGGGGGCTGTGTTCAGAAGATAATTATGAATTAAAGTTATTTATCTTAATTTGATTTTGAGATTGATTTCTTGAAACAACTCATAAAGAGGAAGATTTTTGAGCTCTCGGTGGAAGATGATCGTTCAAGGATCTTGTATTGTGGGCTTCCACAGTGAAATGGTTTGTACAATTGTTGGAAGATTGTTCTCTGTCAAGTGGCAAGAAGGAATTCATTAGAACATCCTGTGTGGCTAGTTCAGCCTATCTTGTCCAAAAGCGTTCTAATGTGCATGAGAGATACTTGGCTTTTGTAGAATATGGGGGTGGTGGAAGAAGAGGCTTTATAGTCCTTCTTGAAGGAGTGAAGGGAAGGGAATGAAAGAGAATGCCTATGGAGCTCTGAGAGATTTGCAATTGGTTGGAGAAGTCTGACAACACTTGGTCAACATGAGTGAGAAACCTCAAGTTGCAAAGCTCGGCATATGTTGCACATTGAGAGGGGTGTAGTAAAGTCATATGCAGAGGTAGTTTTGGCTCTGTGCTATGCATCTACCATTAATGGAGTCCAAAATAGAGGATTGGCGGAACCGATGAAGGTAGCAAGGGACATCCAAAACTAGTGGCAGCAAAGGAATTTCATCAAGGAAAGGAGTGACTGTTGTGGAAACTGATGGCCTTATGCACCAATTGCTAGAGATTATGCAAATAGGTAAGGTGGTTCATTGTCCAAGGAAGCATTCTATAGACACAGTAGCGTACAATGGTTTAGAATTTTTAGAAATTGAGCTTCTGACTATGAGGGATGTGGTTTGTAGCCTAATTCTTGAAGTTGAGTTAGGCTTGGGCTTGGAGAAGCACAGGTTGGTTCAATTTGCTGCAAATGAGAATGGCTTGGGCTTGGATGTGGGTTTGTGCAAGTGTGAACTAGAGCAGCCCGTTGGTGGCGTGTGAGAAAGTAGGCCAACACACAAGAGAAAGATCCATGTATCTAAAGCAATCTAGCTTGAGAAAGGAAATTCAAAACCTCTACCCGCCCATCACAACCTTGCATATCCAACCCTGGGATTGCGGGTCAACAGGGTTGGGTTTTCATCAATCAAAACGGCTCCTCTAGATGTGTGAAAGAGATGCTAATAATGTCCAATCACTAGTAGAAGGTTGTCCAAAAACTTTCGTTGGCTACTTGCGATCTGGTGGCTAGAGTCCTGGTTGACAGGCTTGATGTCATCCTCACCTTCCTCCGGCTTATCACCGGTAGTCTGCTTAGTGTTCCAAACTCAATGGTGGCAACTAAACATGAGGGTTGCGCTCGTTGCGGGACTTAACCTAACACCTTATGACATGAGTTTATGGCATCCATGCACCACCTGTGTTCGTGTTCTTGACAACTTGTTGGTTTTGGCGCTGGTGATGGCGGGAGAAGCCGAAAAACAAGGGGCTGTGGAATCTGAAGCTAACAATGGGACTGAGGATGTGAGGTTGCCTGAGGCAAAACAAGGATTGGGTTTGCGTAGTTGAAAACGAGGTGTTGCGGATGGGTAGAAGTGACTAGATGATGGGATGAAATTCTACCGTAGGGGAAGGAAGTGAGCTGGAAAAGGCCGGTGTGTTGGTGGTGTATGCCCTTGAAGAAGCTAGAATGCAAGGAGGTAGAGGGGGAGGTCTTGTGTGTCTTGGGTCTGGGTTTGAGGTGGAGGTCGGAGCCAAGGTCTATGACTCTGGAACTCGGGAGGACCCTATCCCTTTAAACTCCCCATACCTGAATGAAAATGAGTAATATCAAGGTGTTAGATTGGGCATTACAAAAGGCTAGGGAGATCCAACATTATGCAGGACTCGCATGTGAGGGTTTTGAAGACCAATTCATGGTCCTTCTTCTTGCTTGGGGGCATATTGTGGTGCACTGGTGGAGATTTTGACGTCACTTGGTTTTCGAGTGAAATATTGGGAAGCTCTATCATCAACAAAGCTATGTTGGATTTCTCTGATTTCATCTTAGAGCAAGACCTCCTGAATATCTCTCTTTAAGAGGCGGCTCCTTCATGTGGTCCAACAATCTAGACACTCCATGGTTGAGCATTGATGGATTCCGAGTATCACCATAGTGGGAAGCACATTATCCATATCTAATCCAAAAACGACTTCCCAAGTCATGCTCGGAACATTTTCCCATTGTCCTAGATTGTGGGCCATTCATGGGGGTCAAAGATACTTTAAGTTTGAGAACATGTGGTTGAAATATGAGGGATTCATTGATACCAGGCAGTGGTGGTCTTCCTATCAAACTTGTGATTATCAGTTTCAATCTGGTAAGTCATGCTGTTGTTGTGTTTGAGCTGGTTATATACTGAAACCCTCATCAGGATGTGTTTTCTCAACTTTTCTATTTTTTTATGTTTTTATCTATTTTCATAGTAAGCTATGCTTGATTGCATACAATGTTTGCTTGAGCCTTCAGTTAAAATGAATCTTATAGCGATACCATTATGATTTCACAACTCTTACATCCTGGATATGATCTGGATAATCTATGCTCTGGCATATACATAGTTTGTAGATGTGTTCACTTGCTAATTATACTCAATCCTATGATTGTAAATCCAGTTTTGTGTCTTGGTGTCCTGCTTCTATGTGTTAACTGACTTGCTAACTTTCAGGATTCTTTCCGATATGAGGACCCTTTCTGCAGATTGGATGGCAAATACAAGCAAGCCAGAATCAGAGTTACAATCTTTACAGCATGGAGGCGATGAAAGCAAAGGGAACTTCTTTTATCCAAGGCCAGTTGCACCAACAGCTGCTCAGGTTTTCCTCATTTTTTGAGCTTCTTTTCTGCATATAAGTTTGGTATCTTTCATTTTCTATAATGCTGATAATTCCTGGAATATGACTATTATTATCATTGATTTCTACCAAACCAAAAATTCTGTATGTACACACGCAATTATGCATATTCACTTACATATGCATCTTTTCTGAGATATAATACTGAATACACACATACAGTCATACATTGTAGATACAGTTGTTTTGATAGTGAGTCCAAGTATTGGTTTTCCCGAACACTTCCTTCTTAGATCATATGCCACTTGTGCCCCCTTAATGGACAATGATTCTCATCTCTCTCTCTCTCTCTCTCTCTCTCTCTATCTATATATATTAAATGTTGAAAAGCTTATACTTAAATTTATGATTTCTCCCCATGCTTAAATATTGGCAAAAACTGATTCCTAATAACATTACCTTGCAGATGACCTTGCTACTGTTATGGCAATTTTTCTTCTTTAGATCTGCTTCTGCACACACGGAGTTCCTTTTATAGGCATATATTTATAGATATACGTTAATGTATTGATAGATTCGTTTTCTATATACAGATACATTGTTTGCAGTTCCTGATATATGAGGTGGTCTCTGGAGGTAACCTTAGGAAGCCAGGGGGTCTCTTTGGGAATACTGGATCTGAGATCCCTGTCAATGATTTGAAACAGTTGGAATCCTTTTTTTATAAGCTCAGCTTCTTTCTGCATATTTTGGACTACACAGGTATTCAGTCAATTCTACTACTTCCGATGGTTGTCTAGTGAGCTTAAAGATAGTTTTAACATGTTGCATTGGAAATTGCAGCTACTGTTGCAACTTTGACAGATCTTGGGTACTTGTGGTTCCGAGAATTTTATTTAGAGTCTTCTCGTGTTATTCAGGTATTTTTTTGGACAAAAATGTTTTATTCAGCTAACTTACCCTTCATAGTAATTAGATAGGTTAACATTTTTTTAGCTCACATATGATAATTGTATCATTATCGGTTTGACATAGTGAAAAAGATACCATACGGGTCATTTTTGGATTGTTAGTATAAAAAAATTAAACCGTTATCTGCAATCACTTCAAACTCCAACCAGATGGTTTAAATAAACCTTCAATTTACCTTTTAACCTAATGAATAATGGAGCATACATATCATGTATTCATGATGTCCAATTATATACTATTATATACAGAACACAGAAGAATATGAAGTTACCATATTACAGAACTCTTGCTTGGAAATGTCCTTCATATTTTTTAAGGGAGAATGATTGAAAGCTATTTCTGCATATGAATTTGCAGCCTTTTCAACTTGTCAGGTCCATTTTATGTTGGCATATTCTGTAAGACAAAAACACTTCATCTAACCATGTCAAGCTTCAAGTGTGCTGTGTTGCTTATCAAACATATCCACTACAAGTCAGAAAATTCTAGTGACAAAGGCTACATTTAAATGGGTAAGCAATTAGAAACTTAGGTGACAAATGTTGGGGGCTCGTTGTGGACCACACCTTGCTTGGTGTTGCTTGTTGTTGCGATTTTTCAGACATAGAGAACAATGGTGGTTGAATGGCTGAGAGACGATGGAGGTAGATAAATTGCCTAATTATTTTTTGATAATTAATAAAGTTTATTGTTCTTCAAAATTAGGCATAGCCCTAGTACACATGGTATACAAGTGAGAAAAGCCTAATTACAGCCTACGAATGAAAAAAAGACGCATACAAGTCACTAAAATTACCCCCATATAATACAATAGTCTTAGCCCAAAGTAACACAGTTTAAAAAAATGAGTCTCTAATCCCCTCCAATGAATGTTCACTATTTTCAAAACATCTTCCATTCCTCTCATTCCATATACACCACATAAGACATAAGGGCACTATCTTCCAAACATCCGCTACTTGACGATTTCCCCGTGTTTCACTCCAACAAGCCAATAGGTCCACCACCTTTTTGGTCATCACCCAAGCAATATCCAGCCTTAAGAAGACTTCATCCCATAGAGCCTTTGCCACATCGCAATGGAGAAGAAGATGGTCCGTCGATTTGATATTCCTTTTGCACATGAAGCACCAATCCATTATGAAGAAACCACGCTTCCTCAGCTCGTCTATGGTCAAAATTTTACCATGAGAGGCCAGCCAACTAAAGAAATCAACTTTTTGGTGCACTTTGCTCTTTCAAATGCGCTTCCAAGGGAAGTTTTGAGAAGAGTGGGTAATTATAAAATATGAGAAAGCATAAATAAATGACATAGAGATTTACATGGATTGACACTATGGCCTACGTCCACAGAGGATAGGAGATGGAAAAATTCATATGAAAATATGAGTACATAAGGCTCTCGTGCTCTCTTGTTTGTCTCTGTTATGAGGTGAAGAAGATAAAGGAATAAAGGAGAAGTAGGATAAGAAGGAGAAGAAGCCCAGGCCCCCCCCCCCCCCTCTTCCTTCTTCGGCTCGTGTACTTGCCTCTGTCACCTTTGTAAACTTGGCCTTGTGCTTCAGGGGTCAGCGTGCCCTGTCATGCCTCATTATTCCTTTTGCAAAGCATGGGTACGGTGGCTTCTTTTATTGCTTTATCTAAATTGGTTTCAACATGGGGCCCAAGGTCAAGTGATGTCCCCTAGAGTTACCTCCCAATTCCCATGATTGCCTTGTCTTGCTAGGCGACCATTGAGAATCCTGCTTATCATTCACAATTGTCATTTCCTTCAATTTTTGATGTTCCTCGACATTGCTAGACTTTCTAAGCATTGCTGTGTTGTTAGGGTGTTGTATAGGTCTTACCCATCAAGTTGACAAATGTGCTTAGTTGGGGAGTTTGTCATAAGACTAAGGATTCAAAGATTTGGGCAGTCCACTAGAAGGTTGCATTCACAATCAGCTTGACAATCTTTGGTTATACTTGGGAACATGACATTCATGGCCGGCTAGGTGGTCCTAGTGGGCGTAGGAATATGATATCTGAGAATGGCATGGAGATCCTAAGGAACTACAGAAAGGTGGCATTTGCTACTGACTTTGTATTCTTGGTGAGTCATGGGAGTGTGACATCTATGACCGACTTGATGAACCTAGTTAGCCACAAGAATGTGACATCTGCGACTGGCTTGGTGATCTTGGTGAGGCGTGGGAAGGTGACATCCATGGTTAGATTGACGATCCTAGTGGGTTACAGGAATGTAATATCTGCGACTGGCTTGGCAATCTTGGTGGGCTGCAAGAATGTGACCCACTAGGAGATCTTGGAAAGCTGCGGTAATGTGAGATTCGTGACTGACTTGGAGGTTATTAAGCTCGTAGGTTTGCTTCTTGAGGAAACTTTCAGTTGGCAGTTGTGGAGCTTGTTAGGTTGTTCTCAGAAGAATCTTATTTGGTGGTTATAGGGTTATAGGGTGCATTGGCCGGTTCCTAGAGGAGACTCACACTTTGCAGTTGTGGAGCCCAGTGGCTTGTTATTGAAGGAGATCTGCATTTGGTGGTGGTGGAGCCTGTTGGCCCATTCCCAGAAGAGACTTGTGCCTGGAGGTTGTGGAGCCAGTTGGCTTGGTGGTGGTGCTAGGAGTGATTGGCTTTGGGTGCATTTGATACCGAGAACTTCTCATTCCAAGGGGCCTTTAAGTTTATTGATTATTTCTTTGACTGTAGTTTGGGTGATAACTAATTTCCTCTCTCAATCCACATCCAATGAATCTGAAGTAAGTAGGTGTGCGTGATACATCAAAAGCACATGTTTAGAAAGCAAAGCCTTAGTATTATGAAGGCAATAAATGCAACTATCTTCATGAAGTGTGCAGAAATTGCCAGAAATGCTAATGAGCATCCAGCTTGTTATAACAAAATATGATATGTTGACAATTGGTCCACATAAATATAATTCATGAAATACTAAGCTCTGTGCAGCACCCACCAGTTTTAGTTTAACTATCCATACAATTAATATTCAAACGAGAGTTGGCAATAAAGTGTTGGTAAATCAATAATGGGTACTTTTTTTTTTGATTAGTAATAACGGGTACTTTAATGACGAGCATCAGTACGTGGCAGTCTCCATTTCATTGCTTTGAAGCTATTTCTGAGCTGAAAATAAATTTGGGCAAGTTGAAATTAGTACTGGTTGGTGCTGTAGACAACTTGGTGGTTTGGCATGTATTCTTGGCTGACTCTATTTTCATGGGAATGTATTTGTAGAATTATTACGAGTTTAGTTTGTATGCTGATCTGTCTACGTGTTAGAGGGCTGAAATTAAGGAGATCTAGAGTTAAACAGATCAGTATTCGGTTCCATATATTTAGGGGATTCTGGTAGCTTGTTACCAAATCCTTATATATTTATTTCCTATTTTATTGCTTTCTGTTTTAGATAGGTTTGATCCTATTCTAGGTAAGTTGTATATATCCCTAGAAATTAGGTGTATTGGCGTCTATATATAGGGAATTTGTAACCTGTGTTCAATTATTGAAATTATGAAGGATTCCTCTACTTTCAACAGTATTTGGATAAATAAGGTGCCTTTAAGGGTACCCATTCTTGGGGAGATTCTAACAACAGATAACTTGAGGAAGAGGCCATTGTCATAACATGTTGGTTCCTTATGTGCCAGCAGGATGGGGAAAGCATTGATCACCCTTTGTTGTATTGTTAGTTATCTAGAGAATTATGGAAAGCTATGTTTAACACCATTGGAATCAGGTGGATAATGCCCTGACGGTTGGTTGACAATAATATTGCATTACTTATGAAAAACTTTCTTCATTTTTAATGTTGTACAATAATTCGATATTTGAACATATTCCTTTGGTATTATTCTTTATTGGTTTTGTTAGATTTTATCTTTTCCTTCATATAAGTCTGTTTTGTTCACTCTATTGCTAAGCTGTATTTTTATTAATTTTGTTTTCTTTTTCAACCCCGTGTAGTTTCCCATTGAATGCTCTCTTCCCTGGATGCTGGTGGAGTATGTGCTTGAGTCACGGAATGCTGGTCTTCTTGAGAGTGTTTTGATGCCATTTGACATCTATAATGATTCGGCTCAGCAAGCACTGGTTGTATTGAAGCAACGCTTCCTCTATGATGAAATTGAGGCCGAGGTATGTGAAATTTGAACCGAGTTATAATATTTTGATTGGATATTGTTACTAATTGTCTGCTGTTGTCCTTTGAGTGTCCCTATTTTGCTACAAGTACTAGTACGGATCATATAACAGTAAAAGAGAACAGTAACCTTTAGGCATGTAGTCGATAAACAAGAGAGAGAAAGAGAATACGTTGTTGTGATTTATTGATGAATATTCAACTATACATATACATAGGGTAGTGACAATTATACCCGCATACTATACATTTAATTACAACTATGTATTCCAACACTCCCCCTCAAGCTGGGGCATATATATCATATAAACCTAGCTTGGAACAAATAAACTTTAGCCGACTATGACAAAGTAGTTTGGTAAACACATCTGCAAGTTGATCAGCAGACTTCACAAAAGGTGTAGAAATGTCACCATTGAATACCTTATCTCGAATGAAGTGACAATCAATCTCAATGTATTTAGTCCTCTCATGGAACACAGGATTAGACGCAATATGTACTGCAGCTTGATTATCACAAAATAACTGAAGGGGGACAAGAGCTGGAAACCCAATCTCATGAAGAAAGTGTTGCAACCATGTTAGCTCACTAGCAGTGTGAGCCATTGCTCTGTATTCGGCCTCTGCACTAGATCGAGCTACTACTGTTTGCTTCTTACTCTTCCATGTAACCAAGTTACCTCCTACCAAAGGTACAATATCCAGTAGTCGATCTTCTATCTGATGGAGATCCTGCCCAATCAGCATCTGAAAAAGCTTCAATTCTAAGATGCTCAATTGGTCTATACAACAACCCAAGTCCAGGAGCTCGCTTAAGATACCGAAGAATATGGATTACAGCATCCCAATGTGAGACCCTAGGCGTTTGTAGAAATTGGCTCAATACACTTACTGCATAAGAAATATCAGGTCTAGTGATTGTCAGATAATTTAATTTTCCAACAAGTCTTTGATACCGACCTGGATCTCCAAACAACTCACCTTCATCTTTCAAGAGTTTACGATTTGGATCCATAGTAGTGTCAATAGGCCGTGCACCCAACATGCCAGTTTCTTCCAAAAGATCAAGCACATATTTTCTCTGAGACAGGTTGATACCCTTTTTAGATCTATTAACTTCGATTCCAAGAAAGTATCTAAGTTTACCCAAGTCTTTTGTCTGAAACTGATCATGTAAAAATTGTTTCAGCCTGGCGATTCCAGCTAAATCACTCCCAGTAATTATAATATCATCTACATATACAATCAATAAGATATGACCTGCATCACTATGCAGATGAAATACCGAGTGGTCTGTTTGGCATCTATGAAGACCGAATGCTAATACACTATCAGAGAATCTCCCAACCCATGCTCGAGGAGATTGTTTCAAACCATATAATGCCTTTTTTAACTTGCAAACTGTACCTCGACACTCCCCCTGAGCAACAAAACCAGGTGGTTGCTCCATATACACTTTCTCATTTAAGTCACCATGTAGGAATGCATTTTTAACATCCAACTGAAATAAAGGCCAATCCAAGTTAGCAGCAAGAGAGATCAATACCCGAACAGATGAAATTTTGGCAACGGGGGAAAAGGTCTCGTCGTAATCAATGCCATAGATTTGAGTGTAGCCCTTAGCTACCAAACGAGCTTTCAGACGTTCCACAGAGCCACTAGGATGAAATTTGACTGTGTATACCCATCTACAACCAACAGATTGTTTTCCAAGCGGCAGAGGAACAAGATCCCATGTCCCATTATGGTGAAGAGCATCCATTTCATTTTCCATGGCTGTCCTCCATCCCGGATTAGATAAAGAATCCTGAACTATCTTAAGAACATAAACTTTTGACAATTGAGAAGTAAAAGATGAAAAAGATGGAGATAAGGCATGACATGAGACATATTGGCTAATCGGATGTTGAGTAACACAAGAATGAGTACCTTTTCGGAGAGCAATAGGTAGAGATTCGGAAGCACTGAGTAACTCAGGGTCTGAAGACAGAGACAAAGTTGGTGAAGGCATGGGAGCCGGGGTCCGTGAGCGACGCGAGTACACCTGTAGAGAGACAAGAGAAGGTACTAAAGGAGGTTGCGTAACTGTGGGAGATTGTGGAGGAGAAAGGGTTAGAGTAGGTAATGGTAGATGATCACACTCAACAACTGAAGACGTGTCTGAGAAATAGAGTATGGACTCAACAAATGTGACATCAGCACTCGTGAAGTAGCGTCTAAGGGCAGGACTATAGCAGCGATATCCTTTTTGTGTTCGGGAATAACCAACAAAGCAGCACTTGGTAGCACGTGGATCAAGCTTATCAAAGCCTGGACCAAGATTATGAACATAGCAAACACACCCAAAGATTTTGGGTGGAAGAGAAAATGGTGGCAATGAGGGAAACAAGATGGAGAAGGGAGAGGAGCCATCGAGGACAGATGAAGGCATACGATTAATAAGGTGACACGCAGTAAGAATGCCATCACTCCAGAAACGTTTAGGAACATGCATGTGCAGTAAAAGTGCTCGGGTTACATCTAACAAATGACGATTTTTGCGTTCAGCCACCCCATTCTGTTGGGGTGTGTAAGAACATGAAGTTTGATGAACAATTCCCTTATTGCTTAAGTAAGCAGTAAAGGCATTAGATTGATATTCTTTAGCATTGTCAGAACGCAAAACTTGAACTTTTTTTCTAAATTGAGTTTTAATTTCTTTTCGAAAGACTTTGAATGTGGAAAGAAGTTCAGATCGTGCTTTCATAAAAAATAACCATGTCATACGAGAATAGTCATCAACAAATGTAACAAAATATTGAAACTTGTTTGATACAATGTTGAATGGTCCCCATATATCAGAGTGAACCAATGCAAAAGAACAAGATGCTCGATTATCAACTTGACGTACAAAAGACACACGGTGGTGTTTACTAAGTTGACATACTTCACAAGGAAAGGGAGACACATTTCCAAGATCCCTAACTTGACGTTTCAGAAGAGAAAGTGATGGGTGTCCAAGGTGGCAATGCCATTCAAAAGTAGAGGAGGAAGTGAGGGCTCGAGTGGGTGACTGCTCAATGTCGAGGTAATACAGACCACCAGTTTCATGCCCCGTACCAATCTTCTTCCCCGTCTTGAGATCCTGAAAGACACATATAGAAGGAAAAAAGGTCACTGAACATTGAAGATTTTGGGTAATTTTACTAATGGACAACAAGCTAAAGGGAAAACTAGGAGCATATAGAACATATGATAGGGATATAGAATCAGTGAGCTTGGTGGATCCAATGCCTGTAACTTTAGCAAGAGAACCATTAGCAAGAGTAACACTCTTGGGAAATGACATAGTACCTAACTCAGATAAGGAATGAGACAAATCGGTCAAATGTTCATTTGCTCCTGAATTGATGATCCATGGATTTTGGGTAGATGAGACAAGACATGTGGATGCTGTACCTGGTTGGGTGAGAGTAGCTTTGGAAGATGAAGCCGCTCGTGTGATTAAAAACTGATCATACTCATCTTTCGATATGCTGATCATCTCTGGAAGCAAGTTGGAACTCGTTGCCTGTGATGTAGAGTCTTGGCAAATGGCCTGATTAGCGGACCCAGATGGTCTACCATGTAGATCCCAACAATAGTCCACCGAGTGGTTAGTGTGACCACAATGTGTACACTTACGAGATTCACGACCTCGAGTGCAGTTACCTCTGGAATCACGTCCCCCACGTGCACCTCTACCACCCCGACCTCCACGCCCACCAGGAGTAACATAGGAGGCAACTAAAGCGGATCTCTCATTACTCTGGTCAGAAGGTAACTAAGATCCTGGTCCAGATAATGTGGCACGCTGGAGTCGGGAGAAAACATCAGGAAATGAGGGCAGCTGTGGGCTTGCCAGGATTTGAGAGCGCACCGACTCATACTCAGGTTTTAGGCCAACTAGAAACCGAACAACGTTGGACTCTTTACGTTGTTTTAGCATAATGGAAACATCAAAGGTGATATGTTGATAAATTTTGAGTTCCTCACATATGCTCATCACCTGAGAATAATACTCTTCCAGACCCAAAGCACCCTGTTCCAACCCGAAGAATTGTTGACACAACTCATAAATACGAGTTGTGTTTCCAACACCCAAGTACATCTGTTTGAGGTGCCTCCATATCTCTTGAGCAGTGTCAAAGTGTACTAAACTAGCACAAATATTAGGCTCAATAGTAGTCAACATCAAGGATCAGATTTGAGCATCTTCTTGCTCCCATTGAGCAAAGGTAGAACTAGTTGAATCAGGCATTGAATCAACCAAGTGGGTACGACGAAGACCCTTACCTTTCAAGAACATTCCAACAGATTTTGACCACAATATGTAGTTTTTTCCATTCAATTTCACGGTTGTCATAGGCATATTAACTTTTGGTGCAATAGATAATGACTCAAACTTAGCCTCTATGGAGAAAAAATACAAGAATATGGATCAAAAACAAACAAACACACACTGGAAAAATAGAAACCAGCTCAACAAACCAAATTTTGGATCTGTAAGGGTGAAAAAACAGTGAATGCCGGTCAGAACAGCCAATTTCAGGGCCTGTTTCGGCCTGTATCGGGTCTGAACCGGCCTGTATCGGCCCTGTTTCGGTCGGAACCAGTTCTGTTTCGCCGGAACCAGCCTGTATCGGGATGAATAGGCCCTGTTTCGGCCTGTATCGGCCCTATTTCGGATTCGGGTGTCTCGGATTCCAAATAAATATCAGACCGCGAATAAGCTATTCCTAACCCGGAATAAGGAAAGCAGGCTTACCGTATACCTGTTGCCAAACAGGTGCTATTCCAAATAAGAATAAGTTCTTATTCCAGATTGGGGGCATTTACAACCACGGATAGGATAGCTGAAACTTGCAGCCAAACACTCCGAGACTCCTTCTCCGGCTGGCGATACACCGTCCTTCCGGCGGCCGATGGAGACGAAAATTCACCGGAGTGGACAGACCACACAGGCGACCACGATTCCGGTGTCCATTACCGGAGATAACCCCTTATGTCACCGGAAAAATACTCTAGAAGGAGCTGCCGGCCGAACTTCGGCCAAAACTCCACAGCATCACCAACAACCAACGACAACCACCAGCACCCACCGGAAAACGCCACTCACTCCGTCGCACAACCACCACCGACTACTCGTTGCTCTGATACCATGTAGTCGATAAACAAGAGAGAGAAAGAGAATACGTTGTTGTGATTTATTGATGAATATTCAACTATACATATACATAGGGTAGTGACAATTATACCCTCATACTATACATTTAATTACAACTATGTATTCCAACAGGGCACAATCCCAAAATCTGCTTTGTTGTCTTTGTAATAATTTCTGCTGAACTAACCCCTTTGCTTCTTTAATATAGGCTTAAAAAAGAAGCTAATATGTCTGTACTGTGAAAGAAAAAGGTCCTTTGACTTCAGAGAATATCCTTTACTTTTACAGGAAGCTCTTTTCCATATTAAATAATTAACACGAATATGTATCAAGGTATGATTCTGAGTGTTGTATTGTTTCAAGGGAATTTCATCATAGCGCCCAGAGATTTAAAACAATTAAGTGATTTAAGTTGGAAATGGATATAAAAATAAACCTTTAGAATACAACACGTGATTTGGCTAGCCCAAGTAGCAGTTGGTGCACTATTATTGGCATGTGGTATATTAAAAGTTTTAAATCTAGCTGCTCCCTCCCTCTATCTCTCTCTCTCTCAGAAACATTTGTGCAGTACAACAATTGTTAATATAGGGTTAGCATGCCTATGAATATGGTATAATGAAATCTTTGCTGTATAGTAGCTATTAGGTCCCCAAGTTGAAGGGAAACTAACACTGAACTCACTATTTATCGTGATGGGGCTTCTATTAACGTAATGATGTTTTCTTAAGTTCTTAAACCTTTTATTTCTGCTACCTAAGTTGTTGGGTTCCGTAAAACCAATCTGGATTCTCTCTGTTGTCCTCATGTCTTACGTGAACTGCATTATTACCTTCATTCAGAATTAATTCTAGTCAGATCTTATTTGGCCTTGTATATATCGATTATCTGTAGCCATATTAGTATGGTGTTATAATTGTCTTGCATTGAATGTTTTTTTAATAAGTAAAATTTTATTCATATTAATAGGTGTAGCCAAGTATAGAGGGTGTGTACAAGAGAGAACACCTAGCTAGTAAGAAGAAATAGATACGAAAAAATATTGAACATTAAGCTTGTTAAAATCTAAAGCTATTGCTCAGAAAAGACGTGTTGAAACAGAATCTTTTGAGTTCCCCATTGAATGTTCCTTGTCTTCGAAGTTCTAACCATTAATTTGGCTCCAAATTGTCAAAATATTGATAAACCGAGAATACCAAGAGAGCTTTTGGAAAGACCACTACTCTGTGCAGCGTAATTCTCATCAAGTAGTAGGCAATCAGCCCATGCTTTACAAGGAAAGAAAGGATTACCATACATAGTAAATTCTAACGTACAAGTCCCTAAGAATTAGCATCCATACATGGTAAGAATATTACTTATACAGCTAGTATAAACAGATAAATATACATGGTAAGAATTAGCATTTATTATATGCTGTAACATCCCCATCAAATTGATGCAGGTAAGTCAACCAGCAACAATTTGTCAACAAGAAATTGATACCACTGTCGAGTCGTGGCTTTGGTGAAGACATTAGCCACCTGGAGATCAGTAGGAATGTAAGGAAGAGAATCGCCTGACTTTCCAAGGTATCACGGATAGAATGACAATCAACCTCAATGTGCTTGGTGCGTTCATGGAATACGTGATTGGTTGCAATATGAATAGCACTAGTGTTATCAGCATGAAGGGGATAGAATGAGACTGAGGAAACCCAAGCTCTTCAAGAAGACCGCGTAGCCATACAAGTTCAAAACAAGCAGTGGACATGGCACGATACTCGGCCTTAGTAGATGATTTAGAAACACGATCTTGTTTCTTACATTTCCAAGAAATTAAGGCATCACCTAAGAATATACACCAACCCATAGTAGATCGACGTGTATCCGGACACCCAGCCCAATTAGCATCACTATAGGGAACAAGTTGAAGAGATGAGCCCCCAGAAGTAGGTGACCCTTGAAGATAGCGGATAATGCGGCGAACCACAGCAAGATGGAGATGCCGAGGAGAAGACATAAACTGGCTGACTTGATGAACGACATTGGAGATATCCGGTGGTCAAGTAGATAAGACTCCCAATCAGGCACCGATAGAGAGTAGGATCATCCAGAAGATCCCCTTCATCTTTTATGTATTTGACATTTACCTCCTTAGGGGTATCAACAGAAGAAGTGTCCTCCAAACCAGCTAAGGTGATAAGATCTTGAATATACTTATGCTGGTTCAAGAAAATACCATTGGCCTGATGATGGACCTCCAGTCCCAATTAGTATGTGACCTGGCCGAGATCTTTAATGCGAAAATTTGTATGTAACAGCTGCTAAAGCTTAGTAATCAAACCACAGTCAGTGCCAGTAATGATAATATCATCCACATAAACCATGAGAAGTATTATATACCCGCAACATATTTTTGGAAGAAGAGAGAAGAATCATACTGCCTTCGTGTAAAAGAGAACGTAAGAAGTGTACTACGAAACTTCTCAAACCAAGCTTGGGGAGCTTGTTTGAGCCTGTACAGAGAACACCTTATAACTTATAGACATCCTAAGGAGAAGAGTCATACCAGAGGGAAGCTTCATGTAGATCTCTTCTTGGAGATCACCATGAAGAAATGCATTCTTCACATCCATTTGATGCAGTGGCCACGATTGTGAAGCGGCAATATCTAAGATTGTCTGAACCTTCGTCATTTTGGCAACATGAACAAATGTCTCCTCATAGTCAACCCTATATTCCTGTTTGTTACCTAGAGCTACAAGTTGAGCTTTGTGCCAGTCCAAAGAGCCATCAGAACGAAGCTTTACAGAGAGAACCCATTTACTCCCAATAGGTTTGACTGTAGGAGGACACAAAACAATATCCCAAGTGTGATTCTCCTCAAGTGCTTGAAGTTTTGCTTGCATTGCATTTTGCCAACACTCATGTTCCATAGCCTGTTTCTAACTAGAGGGAATGGAAATAGAGGACAAAGTAGCCACGAGAGAGACAGGGAAGGAGAAACCATACTGATTAGGGGGCTGCGAAGAACGAGTAGACTGGAGAAAAGTGGTGGAAACAGTAGCAAGATCAGGTCCCGGGTCAAGATCGTGAGGGGGCACAGAGGAAGTGGAACCAGATTCAGGACGACTGCGTCTTTCATACACAAAACTAGATTTGAACCTTTCCACAATTGTTGAAGAATCAGAAAAGCTAGGCATAAAAGATAAAGATGAAGATGGCAGCTCAACATGAGAGGGAAAGAAATGTTGATTTTGAAAGAAAACCACATTCTGAGAAACTTTGATATAACGAGCATGGGGATCATAACAAACATATCCATTTTGAGGGATATCATAACCAAGAAAAGCACACTTAACATATTGAACAGTAAGTTTATGTCGTTCATGAGCAGGGAGATGCACAAAACAAACACAATCAAATGCATGAAGATTAGAATATGAAGGGGAATGACCAAACAACTTAAAGAAATGAGAAACATTATTTAATGTAGGAGAGGGTAAATGATTGATCGAATGAACCGAAGTAGAAAGTTCTTCACACCAAAAACGAGGAGGAACAGAGGATTCAAGTAAGAAAGTTCTTACCACATCAAGAAGATGACGATTTTTTCGCTTAACAACACCATTTTGTTGTGGTGTCGAAGGACAATAACGTTGAGATATGATCCCTTTGCTTTGAAGAAAGTCCTGAAACTCATTAGACATATATTCTCCTCCAGAATCAGATCGTAAAACCTTGATGTGAGCGGGGATGAGTCTCAAGAGGTGAAAGGAAGCACTTAAATATTGAAAAACGCCTACCTTAGACCGAAGGAAGTAAACCCAAGTCAAACGACTAAAGTCATCTATGAAAGTAACAAAGTACTTATAATGCACATGAGAAACAACAAGTGCAATCCCCCAAACATCGCTATGAATAATATTGAAACAGTGTGAGGCATAAGATGCATGATTAGGAAAAGGTAGAACTTTACTTTTTCCAAGTTTGCATTTTGTACAATCAAAAGGAAGATCAAGAGAAGAAAATGCTTTATTGTCCAATAAACCAGAGTTGAACAAAGTACGAAGTACATGCGAGTTCGGGTGGCTTAGACGTCTATGCCACATTTGATTTCCATCTCTAACAACATTACATGAAAAGGAAAGTAAACGAAAACTAGGGATAATTATGGAAGGAGAAATGTGTGGAGGAAAGAGCCATCCCACTTTAGGCCCCTTTGCGATCATCTCCCTAGACACTTGATCTTGCACAACACAACCAGAATGAGAGAAATGGACATTACAATTCTGATTGACTAATTGACCAATAGAATTAAGATTTGTGGACAAGTCAGGAGACACAAAAACATTAGTCAAGGAAGAAGAAAGATCACCAACAGCTCGGATAGGCAGAGAACTGCCATCAGCGGTGTTAATTTTCAGATTTCCATCATAATTTCTCACATTGGAAAGAGGGACAATGGTATTGGTCATATGGTTAGAGGCTCCGGAGTTGACATACCAAGGCTTAAGAGGGAATTGTATGATTACCTGAAAACCCAAAAGTAGAAAAAGCAGAAAGTATCATCTATTGTACTATTTCAGAAGTGAGGGTGTTCGGGTTTGCTATGGCTGGAGAAGCAGGAGTAGGAACGACTTGCGAGGTAGTAGGCAATGCCGCAGATTGACCACCCTCCCTAGTATAACTGGATTAACTTACCTCTATTCTGGATTTCGACGCTGTTTGTGCGATTTGTGGGATACCATGAATACTTCTCCAGCTGGCTAGGAGATCGACCACCTTCCCCGGTATAACTGAAGCCAAGCCAATTCTGCCAAAAAAATCATTCCACAGGGCATTGGCAACCTTGCAATGCAGTAGCAAGTGGTCCACAGTCTTGGCACTTTTCCTACACATACAACATTTCAATCACAATACTACAGTGTTTCCATAGATTGTCCATGGTCAGGATTTTCCCTAATGCTGTTGTCCATACAAAGAAAGCAACCTTTAAAGTTGCCTTACTCTTCCAAATGTTCCTCCAAGGGAAGTGGTTATTCTCTTGAGTGATGGCCCTATAAAATGAATGGACTAAGAATTTCCCTTTCTTCCATGACATATTATCTACCTCTTGATCCCTTATTCCAATAGAGTACAAAATACAAAAGGATTCTGTAAGAACCCCAACTTCCCACTCATGGGCTGCCATAAGGAACATTAAATAGAACCACCCAAGGTCTCCAATAATCCCGCCACTGATGCTGCACACAATCCCATATACATGAGGGAAAGTGTTCTTGAGCTCCCTATCGCCATACCAAATATCATGCCAAAAACTAATCCTAGATCCATCCTATGCTACAAATTTAATGTGTTGAGAGAAAAACCCCCAACCCCTCTAGTGTTTTTTCACAAACCCACCATAAGCACATTGTGCCTCCAAAGAGCACCAAACCCCCCAAGTACCACCATATTTGGAATCTATCATCACCTTCCATAATGCTTCCCCCTCTTGATGGTAACGCCATAGCCATTTTCCAAGGAGAGCTTGGTCGAATATCTTTAGATTTCAAATCCCCAAACCACCACAACAGATTGGGGAGCATACCTTATCCTAATTGACTGGGGGAAATTTAAAATTCTTCACTGAGTCTGCTCCAATGAAAGTCACGTTGGAGCTTTTATATGTGATTCGCCACCCTTGGTAGAATAGGGAACAAAGAGAGAAAATAAGTTGGCAAATTTGAGATTGTACTTTTGATTAAGGTGATTCAACCACCTTTCAATAGGTACAACTTTTTCCAACTTGCCAACCTGAGCTCAGTCTTCTCAATCATTTCATTCCATATGGGCTTTGCCTTGAGTGTAACTCCCAAAAGGAGGCCAAGGTACTTCATGGGCAAAGAAGATACTTTGCTCCCAGTGAACTAGCCAAGCTCTTGAAGTTGTTGACATTCCCCACCGTGACCACTTTGGACTTGGAAATGTTCACCTTTAATCTGGACACAGCCTCAAAGCATATAGAAGATGTGCCATTAAATAATTTATTTGATTCTGTTCTGCGTCACAGAATATCAATGTATCATTTGCAAACTATTAATGGGAAATATTAAGAAACCTCAGTTAGGATTTCCCATCAATCCCCTCATAAAGCAACCTGCACCATCGCTGTCAACATTTGACTAAGAGCCTTCATGACGAGGACAAGTAATAAAGGAGACAATGGATCACCCTGCCTCAACTCACGTGAGCTTTTAAAAAAGCGAATTGGAGTGCCACTCACAATATAGAGAACTAAACAATGGAAACACCATGCATAATCCAAAAGATCCACCATTTCCTGAATCCATGTCTCAGCAAATAATGTAGATAACCTCAATTGACATGATCAATGATCATGACTTTCTCCATATCTACTTTGCATAAAATCCCTGTTTTAGTAGATTTTATTTGGCTATTGAAGCATTCATTGGCAATGAGTACTAAGTCTAAGATTTGTTTGCCTCTAACAAAGCATTATGGGGCTTCGATACGATCCCAAAACTTCACTCAAATGATTAACAAGAACTGTGGATATAATTTTATACACCCCATTCATTGGACTAATGGGGCGAAAACTCTTAGGGGAGGTTTGGGAGTAGAGATGAGAATTTTAAGTTTGAGATGAGAGTTTAAAATATTATTTTTAGTATTATTATTGTATTGAAATTTGAAAAAGTTGTATTGGGATTTGAAAAAGTTGAATTGTTTATTATATTTTGTGTGGGAATTTGAGAAAGTTGTAATGATGAGATGAGAATTTTGAGTTTGAGATGAGATATCTTGGGCCCCAAACCTACCCTTAATATCCGATGCCCCTAGTTTCTTAGGAATGAGCACAATGAAGGTGACGTTGAGGCTTTTCTCTAATTTCCCATAAGTTTAAAGCTCTTGGAAGACCTTAATGATGCCATTCTTTACCACATCCCACCATGACTAGAAGAACTCCATGGTGAACTAGAGATATTGTTGACTGGTGGCAAAGAAATTGGCGGGACAAATTCATCCCCAACCTCAGCTCCAAACCGATTTCCCAGCCTCTGCCTGGAACACTTCTTCCATCATATTTCCCAGCTACCCTACACTACCTTGACTCAGCACTACATACCTCGATACCCCTCTGGTCTTCTCCACAATTTTTATCAAGGAGTTCCATGCTTGTGTTGAGAACTTAAAAGTCTTTGATCTCACCCAAAAATGACAAAATTGACCTATAAAAATTCGCATCCCTTAATAAAGGTTGAAAATTTTGCTAGAAATGAAAATGATCATGGGTAGAGAGAGAGAGAGAGAGAGTAGCTAATTCTATGATTGATTTTTAAAAGATGAAGCTATTGTGTTGAGGACATATGTATAAGGCACTAAGAGCATCTGCACCCAGATGCCTAAAGCCTCCAATTCTCTAAATTTTAGCAAAACAAATTAACTTTTTGACAAAAACACCTCTCCATCCCTAAATGACTTTTATAAATTTTTTATTCTAACAAATAAAACAAATTCATCTTCCAATCATCTACATTTTCTCTCATGCTGATATTTGTTATAGTTGAAATTTGAAAAATAAGTCACCATTGAGATGATCCTTTTTTTTTAATTTATTTTTTATTTTTTAAATTGACCATTTGTGAAAATATGATTTTTTTTAAATATTATTATTACAAAAGCACTGATTTTAAAAATATTATCATTTAGAGAGATGAGTAGTTTAAAAAAAACTGTTACAGATGAAAAATCGAAAATATGGGTACAACAAATAATTAAATAATTATGAAAATGTGAAAAAAAAAAGTTAAAAAGTTTTCTTCCGATCATTCCTGGAAAGACAAAAAAATGAGTAGAAAAAATAATAGAGAAAGAATAGAGAGATTATTTTAATAGTATTGAGAAAAATAGGGAGTGGGATGTCGGAGGTTTTTGAAAGATGAGTAAAATTAAGGAGAAAATTTTAGAAAGTGTGTTTTTTAGCCAAATTATAGGGAAATTTATAGGGAACCCAATGTGAATGCTCAAGATAACATAAATTGTACATAACAATACTTAGCAGAAACACAGATGCTTTTATGTGAGTATGCTTTATCCTTGCGCCCGCAATGATTTCTATTTACTTTTGCGTAGGTGGATCATTGTTTCGATATATTTATTTCAAAACTTTGTGAGGCTATTTTCACATACTACAAGAGTTGGGCGGCAAGGTATGCCCTTTGGCCTCTTGGCTGATTTTCCTGTACTATTAAAGTTAATGATATAAATGTATTTGTTTATGTGTTTGCAAAATCTTGCAGTGAGTTACTTGATCCATCATTTGTCTTCGCCTTGGACAATGGAGAAAAATATTCTGTCCAGCCTATGAGATTCACTGCCCTTCTAAAGCTTACAAGAGTGAAGGTGAATGTTATTCTCACATTTAAAGAATTGCGGGCTAGAAACCCCAGATTTATAGGTTTAGGGTATGTGATTAATTAGAGTTCATTCAATCCTTCATTTGAATAAGAATTTTATGACATACAGTTACTGGGGAGGAGCATTGATTTAAGATGTCTGATTGCTGAGTGGATGAACAAAGTTTTCCGGGAGAATCTTGAGTTCCTGTTTGATCGTTTTGAGTCTCAGGATCTATGTGCCATAGTGGTAAGTAGTTTCGCTCTATCCTCTTGATTCATGTTGATGTTGAGAAATGCTTTTCCTTTTCTTTTTATATACTGCATTATGTTAACAGAAGATAATAATATCATTTGGTTTTAGGAATTAGAGAAGCTGCTTGATATCTTAAAACACACCCACGAATTGCTATCCAAAGATCTTTCAATAGACTCATTCAGTCTTATGTTGAATGAGATGCAAGAAAATATCTCTCTCGTGTCATTTTCTAGTCGACTTGCTTCTCAGGTATGACAAATATTTTTTCTCTCATTCTCTTTAGACATGTTTTAGTTTGTGGGTGCCTCTCTCTGTCTGTCTCTGTCTCTCCAGTTCACGTGTGTGTGAAGACATATTGTGGATAGATATTAATTCTATTAATATTGAATTCCCCAATTGTTGTTTGTGGGCCTTTTATTGAGCTGCATTATCTTGTTCTCTGTATAATCAATTTGTTCAGGATGGGTTTTGGACAAGAGACTTCTTAGCTCTTTCTGAATCAACTGTTAATCGATGTGTAGAAATATATAGAGTTGGAATAATCATGCAGCATAACTAGACATTGTGGGTAAGGATGCATGCAGCATAACTAGACATTGTTAGTATTTTGTATGGAGCATCCTTTTTGTCGAGAGCACTTTGTTGGCAGGTACCAGACATCTTGTTTGTATTTTATAAACCATTATGTTCCGTGATTGGTATATGTTGTCTCATGTGTGTGATATAATAATTTTTTTGCAATGTAATAATAGAACAAAAGCAAAAGCATGGTTCAGGTCAAAGCGCAGGCAGAAACACTTCGCTTACTACATGTAAAGCGCATTTAAATAAGTACTACTTGCTGCACTTTAAAATAGTGCACTTTTGTTCTTAAAATATAGAAATATCAGTTCATGACCTAGAGAATTGTGCAAAACTGATATTTTTAAGTATTTAGTTGACATTGAAGATCATTTACATATCTTGGTGCCACACTGCCATATGTGGTGTCTAAAATGTTATGTTTAAATTATATATAATTAGTTAATTACTTGATTTTCATGCAGCTAATAAATTGAGCTAATAGACTAACAGTCCATCTTGCTTTTGAAAAATTTTTATTTTATTTTATGGATTTTTTCTTATATATATCATCTTTACAAATGTGTGCTTACTTTAAACAGGCTTGCGCTTTGATCTTTCCGCCTGGCTATAGACGACATTTGTGCTGAAGTGCTCCTAGAGCTCTGTCACCAACACTGATTTCATATAGAGGCTGTCTATCTAACCTAGGGCTGCCCTCCCAGGTGCCCATGGCCCATGTCCCACTCTACTCATCCTTGTTGACTGGGGGGTGGAGTTTTCACTCTTTCATCCGGCGAAAAGCAACATTAAAACACACACACACACACACACACAAAAACTGAAAACCTTCAACAGATTGGCCAATCTTTGCAAAACTAGAGGCATGAACAGAGACCAACATGTGTGAGAGATGTGGGTGGGCCTCCAGTCCTAGATATTTGAAGAAGAGGGAGAGGGAGAGGCAGAGGGAGAGGGAGAGGAAGAGGGTTTTTTTTACATATATTTAGTATAGTGGCAGGTGGGTGGGATGCCCAACCGCATCTCTTAATATATTTCTTACTCTGCCTGCCTGCCTGAGCTGCTCCTAGCCCCCTCATCTAACCCGTCGTATTTTTTTGTCAAATTCATTGAAGAAGACGGATGCAAAAAAAGATATTGTTCTTGATATTTTTATATAACTAATTAACTTTTTAATGAAAGATACTCATAAGAACAAACTTTTGATCAAAAGATGGTTTCTTGGGGATAATTGACAATTCGACATTGACTAAAAATCTTGCATTTTAGGGAATTTCATGATATAGAAGATTTGCCTGCCTGAGTTACTGGATTAAAACTTGTTCTGAGTATGTGTTACTTGTTGAAATATCTGA
>QGSO01000188.1:761277-803034 GCA_011037825.1 Carya cathayensis
CCCAAATTTGAATACATCTGTTTCACATTCTCCCAAAGCTCTTGTGCTATTGGATAGCACATATAGTTAGAGCTAATATCCTCTTCCATGTATTTCACCAGCCATGTCATGACCATGGAATTTTCAGCATCCCAAGTTGCATATGCAGCATCATCTGCTGCAGGGGCTGTTTTTTCACCAGTCAAATAGCCCCATCTTCCCTCTCCCTCGGATGTGCATGCGAACTGATTGAGACCATGGCAAAAAATTATCACCATTCAAGCGGATAGTGGTAATTTGAATAGAGTGAGACTCAGAGTTGGTTCCATTACCTTTTGACGGGTTTGTAGTAGAGGAGAATGGCAGGACAGCAGTGGACTCAATTGAAACATCAGACATGGTGCTACAGCCGAGACTATAAAACAAGAAGGGAGGCAGCAAGCAATTGCCTGCTCTGATACCAACCAGAGAATACTTTGGGGATAATTTCCTTATTTTTTCTGACTTACACGATTCCTACTTAGAGGAATTACAATAAATCTAAACTAGGAAAAAGAATAACTCATTAGTTACTTAATAAAGATACATTCCTAATTTATAATCATTGACTAATTACTGCCTAATTTACAGCTATACAATCTTCGTAATTACTGCTATACAATTTTGGTAACTATACAATTTTGGTAATTACTTCTATATCTTTCTGATTTTCCAACAATTTCTTTATATATAATAACAGCGCAAACTAAATAAATGCATTTGATATTTTCAAGAATTAGGGTTTAATAAAACGAAGAAAGTTTCTTTTCTCCTTACCTTCCATTGGTTAAGTATGTGTAAGCAAAAACAATACAATGGACGAGTATACCCTTATACATCATACTTTATTTCAATAATGCCATAAAACAGTCTCCCTCAAGCTAGAACATATCTTTCATATGAGCTCAACTTCTATTGAGGTTGAATGCCACTTCGTTATTTAGGAGAAACTAAGTGAAGATATCTTTACACCATTGTGAGGTTTGAAGATCAACATGCATATCTGTTGAAAGAAGTTGAGGTAGAGATATCTTATATCCATAATAAGTGTAGACATATCTCTCCATTTAAGAATGTGCATGTAAACCAAGTGAGATTGTCTCATCCCAGTAAATAACGATTCTTAGGATCAGTGGCGTCCCTTTTTATTGGTTGTAAACACGAATTCTTATAGATACTGCATTTGTCACTTAAGTAGGATATTTAGTTTCTTTTTCTTTTGCATTGTCAAAGTGCAAAATACAAAGTTTGCGTCCAAACTGATTTTTAATTTCTTACAGAATATTTAAAAGATGAAAAGTAGCTTAAATCAGTTACTTGTAAAATATAGCCCAAGTCATATGAGAACGATCATCCTCAATTGTCATAATCATTCAATTGGACTCAACATTTATTGGTTCCAAGACATGGATCAATCAATTCAAATGATTTGAAATGCAAATGCGAACTTGAGGATTAGAAGACATGGTTATGTTCACTAAGTTGACACATTTCACAGCACAGAGAGGATACACTAAGAAGACTCATACGTTGATGCTTGGAACCTAAACAACAATGCTGTTGAAAGGAAGATAATGATGCTTAAGCACGAGTAATAAAGATCACAAACTAATAGCTTGTACCAATTCCTGTTTTCTTGGGATCTTAAGGATAGATAAAAACTTACACGGCACTGAAGTCCTTTAGTTAGATTACTATTCTTATATAGATAATAAAATTCATTTCATTAAAGCGTAGAGGGAAATCCGAATACACAGGTTGTATACATGAGATAACCTATTAAATGTTTAATAGGAAAGTAAAAGTCCATATATTCAGAAAGATTAAGAATGTGAAGGATATTATATTCCCTTTGTCCATGTATAAAGAAGTTTGAGCAACATATTCTCTTGTTCTTTCACCAGCATCTCACAATCTTCTACGCATCTTGCGTTTTGCTTTCTCCATATGCTCCACATTAAAAAAATGGGTCATTATCCAAGCGGCTAAAACTGAGGAAGATCCCGTTTGAGCTTTCCAACATTCTAACAATTCTATCACTTATCTAGGCATGACCCATTCTACTCCAAAATGTCTTAAAATTATTGTCCATAATGCTGTTGCCAGTTCACGATGAGAATACAGTGATAGATAGATCCCCTGCTCCTTATGCAATGCTACATCAATCTATCACTGACATGTCTCTTCAAAATCTTCCCACAAGCAGTTGTCCACAAAAATAAAGTTACTCTAAGGCTCATAGATCTTTCAACTCTCTTCCATGGAAAATGAGAATCATCCCACATGTATAATGCTTGATAGTACAACTTAACATCAAACATCCTTTCTGTTGAATTTTTAGAGAAGAAAAATAATTCTCTCTTATTACTCAATGATAAACGTACAGTCTGTATATAATGGAAGGAAGAAAAGTTCCTTTCACTATATTTGGTAACAAGATACTAATTACCACAAAATCAGGAAACTAGCCAAATACAAATATAGGAAACTATGAAATAGGAAACAAACTAATAGAGATATCAGGAATTTTCCAGAATCTCTTTATTCCTAAATTAACGTAGTCAACTAATAATAAAATCAGAATTGCTGCAACTGTATCCCTGAAAATCAGGGATCGGGTATTTCCACACTTTCTCAATCTGAGGGTGTATAACAATTCAAAATGCCATTACAATTCTGCCTCCCAATCCTAAATGGATCCAACAAAAGATATATTCAATTGAAGAATGAAGAGTTCCATTAAAATACTGCACGTTATCTTCTACCCATGCCTCATTACTGCAAGCAATACTAAACAACTCTAGAAAAGACTCCTTTAGTAGTCATCCCCACACCATAAGTCATGCCAAAACTTGGTTCCGTTGCCCACTTTGTATCTAACAAAACCTGAAATGGTACCATATTTTGTTTTCTCTAGTCGTCTCTACTCCCCACAATGCGCACTCCCCACAAAGCTTCCCTCTCCAATGAAGAATGCCACAATGACTTCCGAATGGCCCTTTATTAAATTGAGTCAAACTTCTAACCCCCAAACCACCCGTTCGCATTAGAGGTCGGCAAATGCATTCATATGAGGTCGGAAAATTCTTGGCTTGGTGCTCATTGCCAATGAATGTTTGGACAGTCACATCAAGTTGGGTGAACCAGAATTATTATGCAAACTTGACATGGAGAAGGCATATGATCGTGTAAACTGGAATTTTTTGTTACACATGCTTGAGAGGTGTGGACTTGGAGCGAGGTGGTGTTCATGGATCAAATTTTGAGTTTCCACTGTACGTTTCTCTATTTTGGTAAACAGTATCACAATGGGTTTCTTCGGAAGTTTGAGGGGTTTGAGGTAAGGTGATCCCTTATCTCCATTACCTTTTGTTTTCATAATGGAAGCTTTTAGTAAAATGATCACAGGTCTCGTGGAAGGGGGATTTCTGTCCGGCTTTATTGTTGGGGATGCAAGAATTGGCACACTTGAGATGACCCACCTCTTATTTGCAGATGACACTTTTGTATTCTGTGGGGCTAGTCATAATCACATTCAAGCTTTGTGGGCTCTTTTACTTTGCTTTGAAGTGGCATTAGGCTTGAAAGTGAATCTTACCTAGTCAGAATTAGTTTCAGTTGGAAATGTTCCAAGTGCTTTAAGCTTGGCTAATATCCTGGGATGCAAAGTCTCCACTCTACCAATGAAGTATCTCAGTCTTCCATTGGGTGCCTCTTTTAAGTCGTATCGACGATCTCATCTTTGCAAAGGAGACAAATGTTTGGTTCAAGTGTTCAAGGATTGCCTGATCAATTTGGAGGAGTTGTCCCTTTCTCCCAACCCAGGGAAGAGCAGTTTATTTACATGCGCTGTTGAAAACAATACTAAGGGTTCTTTGTTGTGAGTCCTGGGTTTCAAAGAGGGGTCTCTTACCGTGAGGTACCTTGGGGTCCCTCTTATCTCTTCTAAATTAAGGAAGGCAGATTGCAATGCTTGGTGGAAAGAATAACCGCCAAAATCAAGAGCTGGGCTTGCAAATTTCTTTCTTATGTAGGTATGGCCCAGCTGTTTAGATCGGTTTTCTTCGCTATCCAGTTATACAGGTCTTCCCTTTTTATTCTTCCAAAAGCAGTTACCAAAAAGATTGAACAAGTTATGAGATACTTCCTTTGGAAGGGGGATGATTTGAGCAAGGGCGGTGCCAAGGTTGCTTGGGACAGCCTTTGTCTCCCTTATAAGGAAGGGGTCTTGGATTCAAGGATGTTGAAGCTTGGAACTGTGCTGCCATGGTGAAACACATATGGCATTTATGCACGGATGGTGACCATTCCATTTAGATGTTTCAGTTCGCTAAGTTGAAAAGTCCAAAGAGCGCAGACTAGCCAATGACTTATGGTGTGGAGATCAAATCCTCAAATAAGCCTACCCAATACCATACAGCATTGCACAAAGAAAGGCGGCCTTAGTAGCAGAGCTTATGATTTCTCTAGTGGCTCTCCCCAATGGAATGTCATTTTCCTTAGTGCTGCCCAAGATTGGGAAATTGACACATTTACAGATTACTTCAATCTTGTGCACAATTGTGGATTGACTAGAGGAGCGGATAAGATGATGTGGTCACCATCCGAGAAGGGGAGATTTACTGTACCGTCATACCATAAATCTCTTATGACACACTCTACAAGAACATTCCTAAGGAAGAACATATGGAAGACTAAGGCCCCCCTAAAAGATTTTTTTTTTTTTTTGGTATGTACAGCTTTGTTAGGAAAGATTCTCACCTTAGATAATCTAAGGAAATGCTGATTCATTGTATTGGATTGGTGTTACATGTGTAAGAAAAGTGGTGAGTCTTTGGATCACCTATTGCATTATGATGTAGCCATGAGTTTATGGAACAATATCTTTGCAAGAGTGGGACTTATTTGGGTAATGCCAAGATAGGTTGTTGACTTTTTGGCCAGTTGGCTAGGCATCCGGGGTAATTCTCATATTGCAGTTATGTGGAAGATGATACCCACTTGCCTATGGTGGTGCGTATGGATGGAGAGGAACGGTCGGAGTTTTGAGGATCGTGAATGGACAATGGACTAGCTTAAAACTTTTTTTCTTCACACTTTATTCATTGGTCGATTTTAATAGACTTTAATGGCATGAACGTACATGATTTTCTTGTATCTTTAGACAGTCATGACTAGCTGTGGCTCTTGTATATGTCTTGTGTACTTGGCTTCGCCTATTATCAATAAAATTCTTATTTACTGACAAAAAATAATTAATGCAATTTGTTAGACTATTATTATACAACATGACAACCATGTGACCAACTAATTACATCAAATTTGTTGGTATACAGATCTGCATTAAATATGTTGGTATATCTTAAACCAGGTCCAAATCGCTTAAGTTTTTAGAGATTAGGTGCTGAACTATAAGATGCCGCATCACTATTTCATACTGACCTCTTCCATTTTTTTTTTTTTTGCATGAACCTAGTCTCATATTTTATATGTTGATGCTCTGATGGAAGGTAGTATACCATAGGGGTTCTGTCTAATGTTTCTTGCCTGCGTGTTTCAGATAGCTACGATTGAACCAATGATTACAGGATTGCAAGAAGCACTGCCAAAATCTATTGGATTGCTTCCTTTTGATGGAGGTGTGACAGGTACATGATGGAGTTACAAATTTTCATTGAAGACCTTTTTCTTTCTCCCCATTTCATTCTATGGAATGCAAATTTCTTCCTTTTGAGGAAGGTTTGAAAAGCAATGTTGCAAGGCTCTGACCAGTGAAAGCTTACCAGTGCATCAAAGGCTTGTTGATACACTAAAGTATATATTTAGGGATGTAGAAATGCTGTCAAATTTTGTGAATTTACATTGGTAGTTCCTGCATTGATACTAAGTGCATGGAAATGCATTTTAAGCTTCTTATATTTAATTGAAAGCTAATACACATGCCACCAAGATATATTGACGTGTTGTCTTATAATGTATTGTATATTTTAAGTTCGATATGATTTCCTATCAAATATTTAATGTCCTCTGTATATCTATATCAGGTGATGAGTGATAGCTGTCAGGTTGATTTTCTTGTTGTGTGTTTAAAATTGGCTAGTTCCTTTCTTTTTCCATTCAAACTTTGAAAATATCCTGCTAAAAAGCAGGGTGTGGGAGTTAGTTACAAAGCAAACAGAAGAAAGAAAGATATCAAATTTACAACAATGAAATAATTTAATTATCATAATGTCTGCCTGTGCTTTCATAAAATATTTGAAGTGTAGTATATATGCCCAGAAATAAAACCCTAGGGGTTGGGTCAAGTGGTAAAGGCCTTGGGGTAAAGGCCTTGGGCTTGGGGTTATACTCCCCCCAGGTCTAAGGTTCAAACCTTATTGGGTGCAAACAATCTCTAGGGGCCATCGGACTGGGGGATTTTTCCCTTAAATTATCTGAGGTACACTTGAGGGAAACTCCTTGCCAAGGGCCTGTGCACCCCAGAGATTAGTCAGGATGCTGTTTTCGGACCCCCGATGCCCAAAAAAAAAAAATGCCCAGAAATGGTAAAAATGTAAATTCTCCAAATGAGATGTTGCTTTATTTGCATATATAAGAAAATGGAAAGTGGAATTTAATTACATAGACTAATTGAAAATTTCTAAAAAATACTTCCACAATAACGTTAGGATTTGAACCAGTGTCATTTTGAATCCAAAACGGTCGGTAGAATTAAGGATTTGGTGCTACAATCTTAAGTGGACATTTGATGTTAGACATTGCACTTGTGATATCTAGACATCTGGACACAGCTATACATGTGTTATTTTTATTTAGTATGGTGCGTTGATGCATGCATTTCCTGTATATTGAAACTACTATGAATAACTTCAGCTGACAAATGTATTGGTAGGCCTGTTACAAATATACAAGACTACAGGATTTTTGGAATAACTGGAAGTGAACTCTTTTCCAAGGGTCCAACCATGTTTGTGAAATTATTTAAGAGTAATTATGTTCACTACATCATCAACTGATACAAGACTTTCATCTAACATAAACTTCACTAGATTGCAATAGGCTGAGGTTCCATGATTTTCTTCTCTCTTTTACTAATCTAATTAGGTTCCATGATTTTCTTCTCTCTTTTACTAATCTAATTAGGTTTGTCTCTTGTATACTATCTATGTGCTTGGGTCATGTCTTATGCATTTTTTATAACATCTTCATTGACACATAAAAAAATACCTATTTGGCTTAAGTATTGCAAGTGGTGAATAAGTTGAATTCAAGATGACAAAAACATAATGCATGCTTCTATCTTGAGTGATTTTCATTTCAGAAAATAACTATTTTGTAAGGGTGAGTCAAAAATGGGTTTGTGGATTGCTAGCGATTTTCTGGTGCTTTTAATGTTTTCAGATATTAAATTTTAGGATGAATGCATTTTTTCTTTCTGCTCTCATCTATTTGGTGTTTCTTCCTCATTCTACATATACAGGTTGTATGAGGCTTGTGAAAGAAAATCTTAATTGGGGGAAGAAATCAGAGCTCAAAGCAGAAGTTCTTCGTGGGATAAAAGAGATCGGAAGTGTCATATATTGGATGGGACTTCTTGATATTGTGTTGGTCAGTGTCCAAACTCTTCATCACGATAGCTATGTTTCAGGAATTTCTAACTGAAAAAATGTGGTTCAGATTCGTGGAAAATTAGTGGCTACTGAATTTGCATTTTTTTTCAACTATTTACAATTCATTGGAATTTCTTCAGCAGTTTTGGTAAAACACAAGCACTGACATGATATTTTTAGTATACATGGATTATATTTCTCTCATTCATCCTTGGACTTCCTTTTAAGTATGCAATATTTTAAAACAGTTATGACGTTGACAGATTAAAAAAATACAAAAGAGTATGTAGGAGTTTTCCATCCTTGGAAAGGTATCAAAGGCTGCAAGAAGATTGAGTATAATCTATACTACTTTTGTGGACTCTTAGTAGATTGATAAGCCCTCTTTCTAGAATCTTTTAACAAACTTTGGTTGGTGACTTTGGAGCTTCATGGTTATGTCACCATCAAAAAGCGATTAGCTTGAATGTTGTGAGAATTCTAGCAAATCAACCCTGTGATTGATCACCCCATAATATGTACTTCCTTGAATGGTGAGCCCCATCCACCCTTATCTTTGAAGTCTCCTACCATGAGATGATCATGATTATAAGGTCTGGACTTTAAAAGTTCTCCAACTAGTTCAAATGCGCTTGACTCAATTAAAGTTATCTACCAAATTAAAAATGAGGTTTAGGGTCCGTGACTTAAAAATGGAATGCTTGACCAACTATATAGAGGAGTCGGGTTGGTTGGTCACAGTCAAGATTTGGGCCATTGCAGTGTATAAATCTGCAGGATGGCTGCTTTATTTGTAGTGTAGCGTGCGGAAGGAATGCAATGTTGTGGATTTGAAGATGGGAGAAGATGGAGGGTGAAATTCATTCCACCATGCTATGAACACTTTATATCTGGATTTTGGCTAATGATAGTGCAAGCTTTTCACTTATTATAAAAAAGGATAGTGCTAGCTTTTCTATGTATGTAGAGTCTTTGTCTTTCTGTATTCCTTCACCTCCTCGGTTAATGCTCTGCTTGTATCCACCCATAGTACGTGGGTAGCTTTGCTTTTTGCATTTTATAAAAATGCTTATTTGGCAAAATAATTGCCTTCAGAAAGCTTCCTGTGGTCAGCTATACAATTCCCTTTTTCTCTATCCTGCGCTTTTTGATTCACATCCTTTGCAAAAGCACAGGTTATGGTGGGGGTGGGGGCATGAAGAAACATCGTTCTTGCATTATGACACTGTCATTATAATCAGTCCTTCCTTGAAGCTGCTTCATATAACCTTTGACTTTAATTTTGTTGACTTCACGTATCAGCTGTGTAGAGAAACACCATTCTTGATCATGCCATCATATGATTCTGTTTTTTTATTTTATTTTTTTAATTCATGCATAAACATTGTAGGAGCGTCATACCTGTCTTTCTCAAACTGTTTTACTACCTTTGGCATAACTGGCCTGCAAATAAAGAGAATAGGAGATTTTTAAAGTAAATGCTCCTTCCATTCCCAAATGTCTCATTTGGGAAAGAAAACATTCATTTTAAGGAACTAATGCCTTGACAACCCAAACTCTGTCTGTTCTCCCAGAATCACCTTTGTATTATTAGTGCTTTGAACTTTTGATATGGGACATAAACTTTAAAATATAAATCTAAATTCAATCGTGTGCAAAAAGAAGATATTGGCAAGACTAGAAGCCTTTAAGGTAAAGATTTAATGTGTTTCCATATTTTTGTATCCAGTGAGGCAAAATGTTATTAGGCATGATGAGGGTGCCAATTTTTTTAATTCTGTCCATCCTATTATTGTGCATCCTATATGATCCATTACTTTTACCTTCTTGCTTCTTACACCTCCATTCTTGGATGCTAAACAGAGAGAAGTGGATACCACACATTTCATGCAAACGGCACCTTGGTTGGGCTTGTTTCCTGGTGCAGATGGGCAAATATTGCATAATGAAGATGGTGGAGGCAGCCCTGTTGTCAACCTCTTTGCATCCGCTACTGCTGCAATTGCATCAGATCCTAACTGTCCAAATCCAATGTCTTTCCACACCATATCAAAACAGGCAGAAGCTGCAGGTGCGCTCAATTGCACATCTTACAATCTTGCTTTTGCTTTTATTATAATGCCCAAAAGAGGGGAATCACTTTCTGCAGTTTCAGAACTTCCAGTTCCCCATGCCGTTTCACCTTCCCCATTACCTTCTCCCTCCGCAAAAACAATCTTAAAGAAATTAATAGTAAACTATACGTACCAAATAGCTATTCCTGGGAGGTATCAGATATTCCAACCAAAAGAAAAAGGAAGGGGAGAGAGAGAGAGAGAGAGAGAGAGAGAGAGAGAGATTTCTCTCAACCTTGGCACAAGATTTTTGCCAGTTTTTGCCAGTTTGATCCTTGTCCAAATTTTATTGTTCATAGTTTGCAACTCTGGCCATTTCCTAGACCTAGATTACCCTAAATGAGTTGTGCCCAACATATTGAATTGGAGGTAATGTAGAATCGAGGTTCAAACTTAGCACCACTTCCTTTGATACCTTTTTAAACTGCTGCATATTTCAAAAGCTTAAACAACTGATTGGAAATAGTGAGCTTAATCACCAAACCATTATCATAACGATAAGGTTTGGTTGAATGGCCAATTACAAATGAAAACAGGCAGATTTAAAAAAAAAAAAACACCACTGTCAGCTTTGTGTCTCATAATTTTAATGCTAGTCCTGAAAATGCATGCACTCTGCTTGTTGCCCATAGGTTTAAGTGTCTGCCATTTTCCCTGTTATTGTTTCATTCATTTGATGACTCTCCAGTTTGAGGGTTTAAATGTCTCCTTTTGTATCAGATCTCTTATACAAGGCTAACATGAATTCTGGAAGCGTGCTGGAGTATACCCTTGCTTTCACAAGTGCAGCACTGGATAAATATTGTAGCAAGTGGAGTACTGCTCCAAAGACAGGGTTTATTGACATTACAACATCAAAGGATTTCTACCGTATATATAGCGGCCTTCAAATTGTAAGAAACAACATTCATCACTTATATTTTTGGTCTGTCCGCATAATGTCTTTGATCTGTCTGTGTATTATTTGATATATAAACTTTTTTCAATGGACATATCTGTTGAATATGCTGCAAGTTTTCACTTGTGAGTTTAAATTATTGTAGGGTGTGTATCACTATATACATTCTGCAATGCTTTTATAAGAAGAATTGGTGCTGAAGACCCATAATTATATATCGAAGTACATTTTTTGCATCTTTAGATAACATTTTCATATTGAATTATTAGTTCTATATTTGTCCTATCAATTGAGAGAGAGAGGCATGTTAAATGATCATGTCAGTTCACAGCGAGCAGTGTATTCAGTTCGGGAAAAAATGTTATTGCATGAATCTGGATTATAAGAAGTCCCTGGTGGGGAAGCTTTAGAATGATTAAAAGAATTTAAAAAAATAATTGACATAAGCCAGTTGTGAGCATCAAGTAATAATTTTGCCCCAGGAGCGCTGTGATTATTCTTTTGGTTGAAATGGTTGACTAAGCTTCAGCGAATCATCATTTTTTTCCTTCCACATTTCAGTCTAGGAGCATGCAAATGTTGAATGTCTTTTTTGCCGCTAACATGATCTTTGTACCATATAGGGATATCTTGAAGAGACTACTCAGGCATTATCAAACAATAATGAAGTGCTGGGTGATTCGGTTGCCTGGGGTGCTTGCACCGTAGTATACTTGCTGGGGCAACAGCTGCATTTTGAGCTTTTTGATTTTTTATATCAGGTCCTCAATGTTGCAGAAGTGGAGGCTGCATCAATAACACAGACACATAAAGTTCATTTTGCTCAGGTAAAGTATATCTTTTTCTTTGTTGTGAACTTACGGTTTTCATACTAGTTGTTTTAGACCACAAGCTAAAATGATTCTCCATGCTTTTTATTTTTTAATACCTATCTTGATTCTGGAAATATATATGCAGTCCTAAATTTCTTGTGCTCCAAAATTAGCAAGACTGATTATTATTATTATTATTATTTCCAAAATAAAAATGTTTGAACTTTCTAAAACCCAGTGCGATATAAATTAAAACCCTTTGGAAGTTCTGGCATTAATCTAGTTTCTCTTTACAATTGCTTTTGTGGTGTTATGAATGAATGCATGTTTCTTTTAATTAAGGGGTGGGAAGCACTTTTAGAAGCAATGAAGAAAGCAAGGAGACTGAATAATCATGTGTTCTCCATGCTGAAAGCACGTTGCCCCCTTGAAGACAAGACAGCTTGTGCTATCAAGCAAAGTGGTGCCCCTCTGCATAGGATTAAATTTGAGAATACAGTCTCTGCATTTGAAACGCTGCCTCAGAAAGGAGCCTGAGAGAGTTGTCAGAACTTATCCTAAGAAAGGAGCCTGGTGGTACATACCGATACCGATTAGGATTGAAATTTATCCTAAGAGAAGTTGTCTAACCATATTAGTGAGTCTAACTGCATACCTGCATACGGTTTACATTATGGTTAGTCAACAAATTGAATATTTCATTTGAAAAGATTATAATTTAACAGTTTTGATGATGTATTGAAGTGGTCCATGTGGAACACAAATTTCATTACAATGTCAATTGAGCTTCTTCTTCTTCTTCTTCTTCTACTTTTTTTGTTTTGTTTTTTTTTTTTTTAACATTCAACTAATAGATGACACTTAAATGTAAATGCCACCTTAAGGAAAGCTAATATCATTGATTATTATGATCCGTACGTGCTGTTTATTAAATGTAACTAAATCATTTTTTATGGGCAGAGAATTAATAATAATGATCAAGCTATTAGATTGGTACCACCGGAACAAGATGTTCAAAAAATTAAGATGACAGGAAATTATAATTTACCACAGGATATTTATGAATGAACAGAAACTATTGCAATTTTAATGAATCAACAAATCCTAGAGTGCAACTATATATCACTCACTTATGGTAAGATTAATATTAAAAAAAAAAAAATTAAATGGGTGCTTTTGATATAAACAAATGGCGAATCCTATTACAGTGAAGAATTGATTATTTTCCAATGGGTCCCCGACCAAATTCTATATAACAACTGTTTGATTGGGTGGCCAGCCATATATAATAGTGATTTTTTCTCTGGGGAGTGCTGCTTTAAGAAAAAAATGATATTTTCTTCTCGGATTGAAACGCTCGAGATACAAACAAAGCATGAGGAAAACTAAAACATTTTTCAGCTTTGTTCTTTTGTTGGTATCACACATTTAAGATAAGGAGCAAGAGATAGAGCAGAGCTGCATAAGTCAATAATTGCACAGCCAAATTCTGGGAAAGAATCATCTAGGAACAAGAGGGAATTCAGTAATAATACATATATAATCGTTTTTACAACTTTTCACACAACCATATTTTAAATTCAGGGTATTTCTGTAACATGATTTTACTTCTATAAGTTATTTTACAATATTATTTATTTAAAACATAGTTGTGTAAAGGATTGTGAAAATGATTGTATGTGTATCATTTTTCTTTTTGTCTATGTTGATGTCAATATTGGCCTTTATGTACTCTTTTTCCTTCCTGTCGAACGCTTGTACATATGAGTCAGCATTCCTTAATCATGAACAATACGCAAAGTTGGTTATTTTTTTTTTTGATAAGAACACTGGAAACTTCATTCATTAGTGTTTGGAATCAAACCATGAATACAGAGAGGAATAGAATCAAAAGTTGTGGTATAACCACTGATGCCAAGGGCATCTTTGCTTAAGGCATGAGCTACACAATTGTTAGCTCTTACAGTGTGCCTAGCTGACCAAGAAGTGAAAGAGTTGAGGGTGGTTTTAGTATCAGAGATCAGTTGGCCTGCGTAGGAGTGAGTGTTTGAATCTGAATTGAGGCCCTTGACCACTTGTAGAGAGTCCCCTTCCATAATGATCTCTTGATAGCCCAAGGATTTGCAGAAAATGGAGGCTTGTAGAGCTGCATAGGCTTCTGCTAGAAGAGGATCTGGGAAGAGGTCATGTTGCATCCTTAGAGTAGCTATCACCTGCCCCTCGTGATCCCTGATTACAGCACCCACACCAACTTTGCATCTGGTTTTATCAAGTGATGCGTCCCAATTCAATTTTAGTATGCCTCTTGGAGGGGTGGCCCAGGCAGTGTGTTGCTGTACCTTGTCTGTAAGGTTCTTGCCCTGCTGCTTAATAAGTTGCAGTTCCTCCATGAGTTGTTTTGAGTTTTGAGCAATGGTGCTTGGGTGATGGAAAGATTTTTTAAAGACCATCTCATTCCTCCTCTTCCAGATTAGCCAAGAGGTGGTTGCAAAGGACATCATGTCATCCTGTTCTAGTAGGTCCAGCATAATTTCTACTAGCTCTCTGAAGCTGTTGAAAATGGGGCTTGCCTTTTGCAGTTTCCTTGTGCTTTGTCCCCATACGTCCCTTGCTGAGGGGCATGTCCAAAGGATATGCTCAACTGTTTCTGGTTGCTGCTTACAGATGAGGCAGGTAGGGTCTTCAAACACCTTCCTTTGCACTAGATTGTCTCTTGTAGGTAGGGCATTTAGGCATGCTCTCCAAAGGAAGGTTTTGGAAGCATTTGGGATTCCCAGGTCCCATATTTTAGTCCAGGATTCTGTTGTTATGGCTTGCTCAGATGATTGACCTAGATGTTGGTTTTCTAGCTCAGTGATCAAGTGGTAGGCACTTTTGACACTAAAGTCCCCTGAGATTGTGCATCTCCATATTAACCTGTCTGGTTTGGCATACGGACTGAGAGGGATTTTTAGTATTATAGCTGCCTCCTCCTTTGTGAAAATGGCCTCAATCAGATCTTTGTTCCACTCCTTAGTGTTTTTGTTTATGAGGAAAGAGACCTTTGTGTCAGCATGCATGAATCTAATAGAGCTTTGGGGTCTGAAGGTTGATTGCATAGGTAGCCACCTGTCATTCCATATCTCTGCTGTTTCCCCATCTCCCACTCTCCATATTAGGCCCTCTTGTAGGTGAGGTCTAGCTGCCATAAAGCTTTGCCATAAGAAGGAACTGTTCTGTCCTAATTTGGCTGAGAGGAAAGAATTGCTATGGAAGTACTTTTCCTTTAAAACCTGAGCAGCAAGGGAGTTTGGGTTGGACACAACCCTCCGACATTGCTTGGCTAGTATGGCTAGGTTAAAATTCTCGAAATCTCTGAGTCCCAGGCCACCATTGCACTTTGCCCTCTTCATTTTATTCCAGTGCACCCAGTGGATTCTGTTTTCTTGAGACTGTTGCCCCCACCAGAAATTCCTCATCATTTTGTTCAGCTCTTGGACCAAATGCTTGGGAAGCTTGAAGATGCCCATGCTATAAGTGGGGATGGACTGTAAGACTACTTTAATAAGTATCTCTTTCCCTGCTTGGGAGAGAAACTTGGTCTTCCAATTGCTTATCCTAAGCTGCACTTTGTCCAGGATGCTCCTAAGGGATTGAGTTCGAGACCTACCAATCAAGGCTGGTAATCCTAGGTATTTCTCATAGGAGTTGGTTCCTCTTATCCCTGCTATGCTTGTGATAAAATCCTTGGCTTCCTCTTTGGTATTCTTGCTGAAGTAGATGGATGTTTTCTCTTTGTTTAGACGCTGGCCTGAAGCTGTTTCATAGGATTCCAGCAAGGACAGTAGTCTACTCCACTCCATTGGGTTAGCCTTGCAAAAAAGGAGGCTGTCATCTGCAAAAAAACAAATGGTTAATGGAAAGCTTGTTTCTCCTGATGGGTAACCCTGTAATGTGGCCAGAGTTTTCAGCTTTGGTTAGCATGCAACTGAGGGCTTCTGTGCAAAGGATGAAGAGGTAAGGGGACAAAGGGTCCCCTTGTCTGATTCCTCTAGATGGGCAGAAGCTAGTTTGGGGTTCACCATTGATTAGGATGGAATATGAGACTGAGCACACACACTTCATGATGAGGTCAACCCAACCTGCTGCAAATCCAAGTTTCTGCATGACAGTCTTCAAAAAAGCCCATTCTATTCTGTCGTAAGCCTTGCTCATGTCCAGCTTGAGAGCTATAAAACCTTCCCTTCCTTTTAATCTTGCCTTCATGGTGTGTAATGACTTGAAGGCCACAATGATGTTGTCTGTGATGAGCCTTCCAGGTACGAATGCAGTTTGAGTTTTGGAGATTAGGTCAGGAAGTATGTTTTTCATCCTATTGGCCAATGTTTTAGCAATTATCTTGTAAAATACATTGCATAGGCTAATAGGTCTGAAATCAGTGACCTGAGTAGGGGAAGATTTTTTGGGGATTAGTGCTATGAAAGTCTCATTCATTTGGTTGGACCACTTCCCTGCATTGACCACTTCCAGCACTGCCTTGATTATACTTGGGCCTACTGTTTCCCAATTTTCTTGGTAGAATAGAGCTGGGAATCCATCCGGACCAGGGGAGCCCAAGGGATTCATGTTGGTGATGGCCATCCTGATTTCTGCTTCAGTGAAGGGTTGTAGGAGTTTTGCATTCATGTCATCCGTTACTTTCTTTGGCAAATCAGTTGTATAGGCCTCGATACCAGTAGGCTCTGATGTAGTGAACAGGCCTTGAAAGAAGTCTTGGAAAACCTGGCTAATGGCCTGAGGGCCCTTAAACTCCTGTCCAGAATCATCCTTTATCTTCTTGATGTGGTTATGTTTCCTCCTTTGGTTTGCACATTTATGAAAATAATTGGTATTTTTGTCCCCATTCTTTAGCCAGTGTTGCTTGGCCCTTTGTTGCCATTTGGTATGTTCTTCATCAAGCATGGTGTTAATCTCTTCCTGCAGGCCTTTGATATTTTCATACAAGTGACCTTCATTGGTTTTTTTAAAATTATCTAGCAAAGCAAGCTTTGTTTTTAGCAGTTTCCCTTGGTTTCTGTGCAACTCCTGACTCCATACCTTTAGTCCCTCTTGACAGTGCCTTAAACCCAGGAGTGAGTTTTGTAAGGCATCAGGTTGTCTTCTGTCTTTACCCCATATTTGTTGTATAAGGTCCAGACAGCCTGTCTTTTTCCTCCAGGTTGCTTCATATCTGAAAATCCTTTTCCTCTTCTTATCATTTTCCTTATCATGAACGTGGACACAAATAGGCCTATGGTCCGAGGCACTTGCTGATAGATGGTGAACTGTGTGATCTTCAAACTTAGCAATCCAAGCTGAGTTACCCAAGGCTCTGTCAATCCGTTCTTTGGTGAAGGATTCCCCCTCTCTGTTGTTGGTCCATGTAAACCTGTCACCAGTGTAGCCCAGGTCATAGAGACCACAGTCTTCCAATACATTTCTGAACTCCATTATTTGCCTATGTGGTCTAGGTGCAGCCCCAAATTTCTCCTTGTGAGTCAAGATTTCATTAAAGTCCCCTATGCATAACCATGGGGTGTGAGCCACAGGTGTAAGCTCTTTAAGAAGTTGCCAGGACTCTCCTCTTTTTCCAACATTTGGCTGGCCATAAAAGCCAGTTAACACCCAGTGGGGTTCATCAATAGACAGCTTGACAGATGCAGAAATGTGCCAGGTTGTGTAAGAGATCACTGTTAAGATGGCTGGAGAATTCCAAAGGAGGGCTAAACCTCCACTTTTCCCTCTGCTGTCGACATTGAAGCAGAATTCAAACCCAAGTTTGATGCAAATTCTCTCCAATTTTTCCTTGTTACACTTAGTTTCTATAAGAAAAACCAAAGTTGGGGACTTTGCTTTCACCATTAGGTGAAGCTCATGGACTGTCCGAGGGTTCCCAAGCCCTCGGCAGTTCCAGCTTAGGTGATTCATCAGTGATGGTGGAGCTGCACAGCAGCTTCCACCGAGGGCACCTGAGTTTTAATCTCTTCAGGTTGGAGTTTTGTTTTTCTTTTCTTTGGAATTGGGTTACTGCATGGGGGTTCTGTTTCTATTGCTGGCCTCTTGTGTTTAATGGCAAGGGGAGGACCACTTGGAAGGTTGGTAGTGTCTCTTAAAGCCAAGGGCCTACCTCTGGCCTTTCTTGTCCACGTGTTGCCTCTATGGGATGGATTAGAGCCTGGTGTAGGAGTCATTTTATCCAAAGCACTACTAGAATGAGCTGTTTCCCCCGAGGGCAGAGGTTGTTGATTTTCCTTTTCTGGCATAGGTTTGGTGTGTGTACTTTCTATAATTGGAAACTTTGGAGTAAGGGGTAGATTTAACCTGGCTTGGGCTTCAGCATGCTTACTTGTGACATGGCATTGGTCCGCAGTCTCCATGTTAGTGTCCATGACTTCCTATGCTGCTAAGTTGTGGTGAGCCATCCTTGCCTCCTTTGGTGTTGAGTCAGTCCCTATGTCTGGTGTCGGTTCCCTTGTGTTAGGACAGGTTCTTTCTCTGGGTTCATCTCCTCCATTCCCCTGCTTTGAGAAGGTCCCTGTAGGAGAACCTGGCATGTTCTGTTCAGGTGTTCCTCCATACTTTTTTGTGGACATAAAGGATGGGGGAGCAGCAGCTGCTCGCAGCCAAGACCCATATTGCTCTGATGCCTGGGCTCCTGGTGAGGAGCATTTCCCATTCACATGTTGCAGGTGGCCACATTTGAAGCAAAAATTAGGGAGCCTTTCAAATTTAAACTGGACCCAGCATTGTTTTCCTCCATGGTTGAGCATGCGGCCTCTAGGCAGTGCCTTGGATACATTTACTTCCACTCTTATCCTTAGAAAGCTACCCCATCCAAAGCCTTCATCATCGGTTTCAACTGTGTGAACTCTCCCTATGGTGGCACCTATCTCCTCTCCCATCTTCCTGGTCATGCCTGCAAAGGGGAGGTTATGGAGCTGGACCCAGAAAGGTTCTGAGGAGAACTGCACTTCATTTGCCGACAACACCCCTTCAAACTCTTTTAGGCTTATCAGATGACGGTCAAAAGACCATGGTCTTCCTTGTAGGACCTTGTTGACATCGGCTAATAGTTGGAACTCGAGAAGGAACTTGTTGTTTCCAAACTCTTTGAAGGTTATCCAACCTGCTGTGTTCCAAACTTTCGCCATGGTGGACTTAAAGGCTTCCCTGTTTGCTGTTCTATCATTGAGTATCATGGCGAGTAGACAGTAGCTCCCTCTTATTTTTGAAGACAGAACTTCGTCTGCAGATAGAGTTACTTCTTGTTTTTCTTCGTCAGTCAGTTTCAAAGATTCCCATCTATTGATTATTTCATCCGCCATAGTGCAGAAAATATGTTAACTCTCCTACGGATTCCACTTTCTGGGTTGAACAAATGCCCACACAGACTAACCCCACCCACTGAAGCAGGGGGGACCTTGAGGGGAAACTCAACCTAAACAAGGAAGGTTCCGCCGTCAAACCCTAGCAGAGCGCAGGGACTAAGCAAACCTAATGCAAAGTTGGTTATTTACTGCATGTATATTAGTATGATTATTTGTATATAAAAATGACACATTTTGTCCATGTGGGAACTACGGCCTACGCATGTATATCATGATCCCTCTCGCCTACGCGTGCCTTTTGCATATGTGTGATTGTTACTTGCAGTGTAGCAAACGGATCCTTGGTGTGTGTACTGTTATTTTAAGGGGAGACCATAGTGCACATATTAATAGACGAATATGGGTTTGTAAGATGGTTTTCATGCTGTTGGAAGGACTTGGAGTCCTCGAGTTAAAATCTTGTGTGACGTTTTGAGTATTGGATGCAAGTTCTCCGCGAAATTATTTGTACTTTTAATTGCTTGAGGCTGAGGGCTCTTATCTCGGTACGTATGATTTACTACTCGGTTTTCCTGTAGTCCATACTTGTTATATCATTGTCATTTACTTGCATTTCAAGTCTTTTCATGATATATAATGTGCTAAGATTTTGTGGTAGTTCCACTTATCAAAAAAAAAAAAAAAAAGATTTTGTGGTAGTTCCACTACGGTTTCCCTTTTCGAAAATGAGATTTTGATATAGATGTAAGGAATGAAGTTATTTACGAGCAAGAAGACCCAGTGCAGTCTGAAGAGTAGTATGGGGGCTTGTCCCCATTTTAGACTATCATTTTCTGTTTTAACATGTTTATTATTTCAAGCGAGTTGATGAACATCTTATGGTTTGTATCGCCCTGACTAATGTGGAGCTGTGACTTATGGAAAATTTTGATGTCAAGTTTGTTGTTCTAAATTTGTTTTCTCTCGTACTAATATTTTAGTTATGACATAGATCTCAAATCTATCCGTTGTAATTATTTTTACACGTGTGTCGAGCATACGAGGACACAATGTTTTGTAGAACGTGAGGGGCGTAACCAGTGCAATGCACATCCCAACGTCGTAGCCTTCTGCCAGATCACAAGCAGGGATCGAGGGTGTCACAGTACATATTGAGAGTTTGTTTTCTACTAGCTTTCTTGCTTCGTACTAGTTTGTTTTCTACTAGTTATTAGTTATGAAACTTAAGGCAGTGTTAGAAAAATTAATGGATTCATCCATTTTAATAGGAGAACACTAGAATGTATAAATGAATTCTATAAATTTTAATGAATAATGACAATCAAAACCACCATTAATACATATATCATACACACATTGCGACACCCTCGACCTCCACTTGTATTTTGGTGGACGCCGTGATGCCAGAATGTTGGCCACTTTGGGTCACATACCCCTAGAGCATTGTGAAAGCAAGAGTGCGCATATATGCAATACAATAGTGTGCAGTTAATTCACAATGAAGAAATAAAAAGGATAATTGATAATTCTAACTATAGCAGAGATTAAAGCTACATCACTAAACAATTACCCATCAGCCACAAGTCCTCCAAACTCCCATTAAAAAAAATATTACAGTCATTTAACAAAAAAAAAATCCAAATATTAATAACTCTTATTACAAAAGGAGGAAGAACTCCAATCTTCACTCTTTGGATGAAGCTGGACCTCCCTGCTCCTATTCTGCCTCTGCATCAAAGTCTACGATTTCAAAGGATAGAAGTGCAAGTGGGGACACCATAGTGAGATTTCACAAAATCTCAGTAAGTGAAACAAAAACTAGCAATAAACATACAAGCAGGTGGAGAAATATGAAAATTATACCAAGTAGATATTTAAGAGGATGATAACATTTAAGGTATGCACTATGGTCTCCCCTATGGACAATCCACAAACTCTAGCTCCCATTGCCACATAACGGGTAATGACCGTGCATGTGACTTTGTAACGAGCGATAACTAGCTCCACGCCTGGCACATACGTGACCAAGCATCCTCTAGCCTTTTCCAGCAGAGAGGCAATAGAGTCGATCTGAAATTGTTACTGTCTCGCTGGAGCCTGTTGTTGCCCAAAGACAGCCCATGGGATGTCACTCAGTTTTATGCACTCCCGAATGACTAGAGGAGCTCAACCGAGATAATGCTCAATCTTGACTTGTGGTCGTGATATGCATGTACCCGCAAAATATTTTTATGACAACAAAAACCATAAATTTTCCATCTTTCAGCATATACAATAACAAAGCACAATTATGAAAATATTAATGGTAGGTAAACAATTATAATGCAGACATGCAACATGTAATAAATGAATGACATAATAACAGCATTAGTTATGAATTTATACAAAATAAACAATTTCACAACAAGTCAAACCACATCATCAGAACAGCTTCAAATTTTGTTCCCAACACTTCATATAACCACTATAATTTATTCCCAACGCTTCATGTCCCATAGAAACATATCCACAATTCCCAACCAGACTGCACAACATAGATTCACAAATTATCCAACTGTGAGTCCTAAGCTTCTGGCCGTGGTGGTTCCTCTTGCATTGAGAGGAAATCCATGTGTGTGTGTATATGTATGTGTTTCTACATAGATGAGCAATGTTAGAAAACCAGGTCGTGAACGTGAGCCAGAAATTAAAAAAGAAAATGCAAGAGGTAGTGGTGCTTATTGTGGTAGTGTCTAGAGGGAAGGAGAACGGTGAATGACACAGCAACTAACATAGTGCAAGGCGGCATATCTGGACAGAGCAAAGGGTGTTACAGTGAGATATTTAGATGGTGGTAAATCTGAAAAAAAGCATAGGGTCGGGAAGAAGTGGAGCTCGTAGTGGTTGATGGTCGTTGGTGATGGCAGAAACCCTTGGAGAGAGAAAAATAGAAAACAAACGTGGGGGAAATCTGGGAGGTGAGACCGAGAGGTATGGAGTAGGTCGGTTGGTGGTTGGACAACTTTCGATGAGTGTCTACGGGTGGAGGATTGCGACGGCAATGTAACCCTAGGAGAAAGAAGATTGAAAAATGGAAGAAAGAGGGGGTCTGAGAGGGATAGAAAGCTAGATCTTAGTGTGGAGGTAGAGATCGAGAGGGAAATGAGAGGTTGAGGTGGCACATAGGCCATGGTGGAGGGGTTGGTGGTCGATCTATGTGTGTGTGAGTGAGATTGGTGTGCAAAGCAGTGGTCACAAGGTCGAGAGAGGCCATTCTCAGTGGGGTTTCGTGCTTGGCTTTGACTGGGGGATGTGGACAATAGTCAGGTAGTAGCAAAGGAGAAAGGAGTAGCTTTGACATGTGGAGGTGAGGTGGTGGTGGGTGGGGGTGGTGCTACAAGGTCACTGGTTCAAGGGAGAAAAGAGAAAGAGAGGAAGGTTGGGGTTATGTAGTGCGTGGGAGAGAAGGGTGGAAGAAGAGAACAAAAGTTTTAGGGAGGTTAAACAGTGTTGTTTTAAAGGGTTGAGGGGCTGGGCTTTTGTTTCTCAGCTTGGGCCCGCAACACACACGCACACACTTTAAAAACCCAAATAAGAATTGCACAACCTGGGCTTCACATCCTTTCTCTCGCCCGCCCACCCCCCCTCCCCCCGGCCCCAACAAATTGAAAAAGAATTTTGTCTTTGAAATTGTCAAGTGTTATCCATTAAGAATTTCAATACAACTCACAAGATACAATTCAACACTTGCTTAAAACAAAACACACAATCAATAATACCCAAACAAGTATGGTAATGCTCTCTCATATCAACTTCTCTCTCCCAAGTAAAATCTTATGCTGCTAGATATCCCCATGAAAGTTGCACTAGAGGTATTGTCTTAGACATCAGTTTCTGTTCCTTCCAATCTAAAATCTACATAGAAACTATCTTATATGTAAGGTTAGGCTAAAGTTGGATGCTACCGGGATCGACTAACCGAGGTTCCTACTGTTTGAAGCTCTTCTTTAGAGAGGAGGCATGGAACACATCATATACATCTCCAAAATATTATGGTAGTGCAATCCTATAAGCCACGAGACCAATCTTCTCCATTATCTAGAATGGTCCAACATATTTCGGACTAAGTTCCCTTTCTTTTCAAATCATTTAACCCCATTCATGGGCGATACTTTGAGGTATACCTAGTCGCCTTCTTCAAATGACAAGCCTCTTCTCCATGTATATGCATAACTCTTCTGATAACTTTGACCTGCCGCTGTCTTTTCTCTTATGATCTTGACCTGTTCCTTTACCTCTTGGATTATTTCTAGCCCAATGAGCTTGCTTTCCACCAACCTCATCCCAGTACAAAGGTGATTTACACTTCCTTCCATATAGGACCTCATAGGGTGTTGTCTGAATAGAAGCTTGGAAACTGTTGTTGTACGCAAACTCTATAAGGGGCAAGTGAATTTCCCAACTACCTTTGAACTCTAAAGCACATGCTCTCAACATATCCTCAAGTGTCTGAATAGTTCGTTCCGATTAGCCGTCCATCTATGGGTGATGCGCTACTGGACTTTAGTTTTGTGCCCATTGCAACTTATAAGCTCTTCCAAAAATGTGATGTAAACCTTGAGTCCCGATCTGATATGATAGTTTTAGGTATCTCATGCAACCTGACTATCTCCTTCATGTATAACTGGGTCAACTTCTCCAAAGTGTCTGTATTGGTGACTAGTAAAAAATGGACACTATTGGTCAAATGATTAATAATCACCCAAACAGAAGTTTTCCCACTCGGAGTTCTCAGCAAACCCACCACGAAGTCCATTTCCGTTCGGGGATTGAGAGAGGCTGCAAGTTCCCGATTGGTCTCTGATGTTCTACTTTTATTTGTCGACAAATAAGGCACCTTTCGATGAACATGGCTATATCTCTTTTATTCCTTCACACTAGAAAGTTTTATGTATATCCCGATACATTTTTGTACTCCCTGGGTGTATGGAGTAAGGTGCTGCATGGGCCTAAGTATCTTCTCTTTAAATTATGAATTTGCGGGAATCACTCTACGATTCATGTACAATAGGTTACCATCTTTGCAAAGACTGTAATGCGTGGGCCCTCTCGATTCCCTGGCTCTAGGATATCCAACAGTTTTGGGTCCCTTCTCTGATGAGTCTTTATCTCTCCAAAGTCTGTAACTCTAACTTCCTAGATAGAGACAATGACTTCTTCTTGGTTAGAGAGCTCTCCATTAACAGTCTCCTCATTCCATAAAGGAGAGATTCTACTTCTGATATTTCATTGCACCCACCATATGAGATTTACAACCTAGAGCATTGAAAACCTGGTTAACCTTTCCTGGATGGTACCTGATCTCATATTGATAATCGCTTATTAGTTCAAGCACCTTCTTATCTATTTCATGTTGAGATTTTTCTGAGTGAAGAAATGAATAGATTTCATATGCTTCGCTGTATAGATAATACTGCCATATTTTCAAGGCAAAGATAATTGTAGCTAGCTCCAAATCATATGTGGGATATTTTACTGCTCTTGTAGCTTTGGTAGTGCCAATATAGGTGTTGTGGTTAGTCTTCTTTTCAATTCTTGGAAGTACCTTTTACACATTTTGATCCAAACAAACTTGACGTTCTTCTTAATCAAAGCTGTAAACGGCCCAAAAAGCTTAGAAAAACCTTCAACAAATCTTTGATAATATCTTGCAAGTCCCAAAAAGCTTATGATCTTATGTATTATTTTGGGACACAGCCATGCTATTACTACTTCAATTTTACTGGGATCCACGACCACACCCTCTTGAGAGATTACATGCCCAAGAAACTTAACCTCACTAAGCCAAAACACACACTTGCTGAGTTTTGCATACAAGAATGGTGCTCCTGTAGCCTCCTCAGCACTAGTCGTAAGTGGTTTGCATGGTCCTCCAGATCTCACAAATAGATCAAAATGTCGTCAATGAAGGCAACTTCATATTTTGTTCCCAACACTTCATGGGGCACTCAACCATAGATTCACAACTGCAACAGCTTATTCACAACGCTTCATGGCCCACAACCACAGATCCACAATTCCCAATCGGACTACACAACACAAATTCACAAATTTTCCAACTGTGAGTATTTTAAAGATCTAGTTCGAGAACCACTTACAACTATAATTTTTGGATGATCACAGCGCACTGAACAACTGTTATTATTTTAAGCTGTTGGTCGTGGTGGTTCCTCTCGGATTGAGAGGAAATTTGTGTTTGTGTGTGTACATGTACGTGTCGCTACATAGATGGGCAATGTTAGAAAATCAGATCGTGAATGTGAGCTTGAAATTAAAAAGAATATGCAAAAGGTGGTGGTAATTACTGTGGTAGCCTCTTGAGGAAAGGAAGATGACGGAGGATGCAGTGGCTAGCATAGTGCAAGGCGGCAGATCTAGACAGAACATAGGGTGTTGTGGTGAGATATTTAGGTGGGGGTAAATCTGGTGAAAAGCAGAGGGTTAGGAAGAAGTTGAGCTTGCGATGGTTGGCGGTGGTTGGCGGCTGTGTAAACAAAAGTAGGGGAAATATGAGAGGGGTGAGGTTGAGAGGTATGGAGGATTTAGGTGGGTGGTTGGACAGCTTTCAATGAGCGTCTAAGTGTGGCAAATCGTGATGGTGACACAATCGTAGGAGAGAAAAAATTCACAATGGACAAAAGTGAGGATTCTAGAGGGAGAGAAAGCTAGATCTCAGTGTGGAGGTAGAGACCAAGAGGGAGAGGAGAGGTTGAGGTTGTGGTGGAGGCTTGCCCTATTTATAAGCCGTGAGGCTCGATCTCGACAAAAAAGCTGTCAATTGCGACTAGGGAAGCCAAACAGTGCAGAGGCCACGGTGGAGGGGCTGGTGGTCGATCTACATGTGTGTGAGTGAGATTGGTGTATAGAATGTGGTCGCAGGGTCAAGAGACTCCGTTCTTGGTAGGAGTTTGTGCCCTCAACTTCTATTGGGGGATGCGAATGGTGGTCAAACGGTAGTAGAGGAGAAGGAAGCAGCGTCGACACGTGGAGGTAATGTTGTAGTTGGTGAGGGAGGCATTGCAGGATCATATGTGCAGAGGAGAAAAGAGAAAGAGAGAAAGGCTGGGGTGGTGTGGCATGCGGGAGAGGAGGGTGGAAGAAGAGAAGAAAGTTTTTTGGGTGTTTCCCCTCTAGGCTAAATGATGCCCTTTTAAGGGGGTGAGAGGCTAGACTTTTGCTTCTTAGCTTGGGCCCCTACACGGGTTGGGCCTATATCACACACACGTAAAAAACTCAAATAAAAATTTCAGGGCTTCACAAACATTCATCCGTTCATTCATCCATCACATGATTGTTTGATATGCAATGATTTGGTTACATACATATTTTCTATTAGTTAAAATATAAAATTCTCAAATGACAAGCTCTGATTTCATAAAGGTACATTATTTATTTTATTTATCATATTGATTCATAAATTCTGGAAGCTTAAAAGTCATCTTTATTTATTTATTTCTTATAAGGATCATAAGTATTTTTTTTGTTGCATTTTTAAACTGTACTCTTTACGGTCCAAAATATATCGTCTTTTTTCACTTTGGCACATGAGATCATAGTTGTGCTCCACCATCAAGGTTGGACATATAATAATGAAGTATCTCTTTTGTGTTATAAGTGGAGACTACATGTGCTGGTTTATTTAAATGGCTATGTAAATCACTGCCTCATTTATTTATTTTTTCTATTTTTCTTCATTTTATAATGTTTATGATTGTGTGTCTCCTCACTTTGTATTGCTTTTGGGTCATCCGTACAACAAGTATCAATGGTAAGATGTTGTTTGTTCAATCAATTTCATCGCTAGTACTCTCCTAACATGTTAGTTAATGTTAACATGAAAACGTTAAATGAGGAAAAGGGATTTAAAAAAATACACAAGCGTTCATCTCATAACAAGGACTGATCCTCAATATGTTAGAATAAAGTCACTAAGTTTTGTTCAATATATATAATACATAGCTTTCATGCTATATTTGCAAGTTATATATATACATCATGTCCATGAAGTCATAGTTTTTGTTTAAACAAAAAAAGAAAGAGGATGCTGATAAAAAATATTTTTTCTTATTTATCTTTCTTTGTATAGAACAAATATAGTTATATAGCAGTACACTATAGAAGTTATTTATGGTTGTACAATCTATATGGCTAATATCATAGTTGACCCTTGAAGGAGGGGATTTTCAATTCACACCACTCCTGCAATTTCTCCAATCAGTTATTCATTGATAGCTCATGCCAACGTACACTCCTCCTCAAATTGGTGCATATATATCTCTAATGCCCAACTTGTCAAGTGAGCTATTGAAGATTTTGCTAGAAACAACGTTTCTAAGTATATCTGCTAGTTGGTCTTTAGATTTAACAAATGGAAATTGAACTACCTTGGCTTCAAGGTTCTATTTGATGAAATGTCGATCCACCTTGACATGTTTGGTGCGATCATGCTAGACTGGATTATGGAAATGTCAATGGCCGGATTGTTGTCGCAGAATAGGTTCATCTCGAAGCTAGGAGCAAACTCAATCTTAGTTAGCAACCTTTTAAGCCATAAAAGTTCACATAAACCTTTGCCCATTCCTCTAAACTCAGCTTTAGCACTGGACAGTGCCACTACCTTTTGCTTCTTACTTCTCCATGTAACAAGATTGCCTCCTACAAAGGTGAAGTAGCCGGGGGTGAATTTCCTATCAGAAATGTTCCCCACCCAATTTGCATCTGTATAGCCATCAATGTTTAGGTGGTTATTCTTGGAGAACATAAGCCCTTTTCCAGGGGAGGACTTTAAATAGCAAGGAATTTGAATTACGATATCCATATGATCCTCACTGGGGTAGTGTATAAATTGACTTACTATGCTCACAACATAGGCGATGTCTGGACGAGTATGAGATAAATAAATCAGCTTACCAACTAATTTTTGATACCTCTCTTTATTAGTTGAGAAAGAAATATACCTTGTTTTGATCTAGCCACTTCAATTCCCAAAAATATTTGAGCCCTCCTAGATTTTTCATTTCAAATTCAGCTGCCAAAGACTTCTGGAATCTAGAGATCTCTTCCATGTCATCCCCTGTAATGATCATGTCATCTACATAGATGATTAAGGCTATTATTTTTCCCAATCAGTGCTTTAGGATTAGAGTATGATCTCAATTGCTTTGTTGGAAGCCATATTTTCTCATAGCCACGCTAAATTGACCAAACCATGCTTGCGGTGATTGTTTCAATCCATATAATGATTGTTGTAATTTATACACAACTTCAGTCTTTGAGGATGCATTGTACCTTGGTGGAATATCCATGTAAATCTCCTTTTCAAGATCGTAGTGAAGAAAGGCATTCTTTATGTTAGATTGATGATGTAACGATTAATCTAGATTTGCTGCAACAGACAACAAGACTGACGATATTCAATTTTTCCATTTGTGAGAACTTTTCTTGATAATCCACGCCATACGTATGTGTGTATCCCTTTGCTACTAGTCTCATCTTGTATCATTCAATGGATCCATCTGCTTTGTGTTTAATGAAGAAAATTTGCATCCTACAGTCTTCTTCCCTTTCGATAGTGGGACAAGAGTCCATGTATTATTATTTTGCAAGGCCTCCATTTTTTCCTTTATAGCTTGAACCCACTTCGGATTTGTTAATGGTTCTTGTATTCAGCTGGGAGAATGGCAATCAGATAAATTAGGCACAAATGCCTTGAGAGGTTCTATAAGTCACTTAGTAGACACATGATAATTGGCAATTGGGTATCTCGATCTCCTATTCTTAGATTCTAGAGGGTACCGATTTGGTGGTTTGCCACGATTATGTCTGAAAGGTAACTGATAACCAATAGAAGTATCTAAGTCATTAGTAGGTGAAGGTGTAGTAGGAGAGCTTACCTTAAGAATATTCTCAGGAGAAGGGTCTTCGGGTACGGAGGAGAGGAGGGATTCAGCTCATTGAATATTTTCAGCTTCAGTTCTATTTTCCTTATCTTCCTTACTAGTCTTTGCCTCATTTTCTCCACTTATTTGTTCTGGATTATCCTCAAATCTTGGCCAATGCTCCCAATTTTGCTCGTCATCCCATATCTCCCCTTGAAGGGCTGAGTTGGATTCTGATGGAGAAAAGAAACACTCTAATTCCAAGAAAGTGACATCTATAGTGATATAGGTGTGTTTAGTAGTAGGATCATAGAAGCGGTGTCCTTTCTTATGTGTTGCATGCCCCAAGAAAATACACTAAACTGTGCATGGATCTTGCGTTGATTCTTATGAAGATGAACAAAGACAACATATCCAAAGATACGTGCGGACATTAACAACACAGTAGGCAAGGAGACATGGTTAGAAAGAACCTGTAATGGGGTCTTAAAATTCAACACTTTTGAAGGCATACGATTCAAAAGATGTACTATAGTAGCAACTGCATCACTCCAATATGGAGTAGGCATATGGGCTCCAATCAATAGGGCATGGGCTGTTTCTAAAATTTGCCTTTTTTACGATCGACTACCCCATTTTGTTGTGGTGTTTGAGTACAAGAAGTTTCATGGAGAAGACCATGAGTTTCGAACAAAGTTTTAAATTGTTTGTTGTCATATTCACCACCATTATCAAAACGGAGAATCTAAATTTTACCTAAAAACTGAGTCTAAATCATTGCATGAAAAGATTGAAAAACCTCAAGCACATTATCTTTATTTTTCAACAAGCATAGCCAAGTCATGTGAGTACAATCATCAACAAATGTCACAAACCAACGAATGCCATAAGAAGTTGTTTATTCAAACTTGTTGGATAAGGAACACGATGACTCGTGGCTAAAATGCATGTATCACATTTTAAGTCCGAATCATGTAAACTTGAAAATAAATCTAGAAATAAATACTTCATATAACTGAAGGACAGATGCCCCTAAACGACAATGCCATAGCCAAATCTGTCTTTGCATTACTAGGATTGAAGTCATCCATGTAGTATAACCCTCCTCTCTTAGTACCATGCCCAATGATCTCCTTGGTGAGAATATCCTGGAGGAGACAAAAGGTAGGAAATATAAGTGCAACACAATTCAGTTCCTCACTAACTTGGCCAATAGCCATCAATTTATTTGAGAGAGAAGAGATTATTAAAGTATTAGATAAAGAGAGTGAGGGTGATAAAGCAACAGTTCTAGCCCCTGTAACTGGATATGTGACTCCATTAGCATTAGCAATCCTTGTGTGCCTTGGTGGAGTGATCACAAAAAAGTCACTTGGAGTGTTTCTCATATGATCTGTTACCCCTGAATCAATTATCCAACCATTGTCGTCACCTTGGTTAGCACTAAGCAATGAAAAACCACATTTACCTTGATCATTGAGAGTAGTAGGATCAGTGGAATGTTCTACTTGTGAGATGAAAGATAGCTGAGGTTCTGCAGTTACGACCAAACTAGCCTGACCTGAGCCTTTAGTGGAGGTTGCTTCACGTTGTTTTCATGCCTTGAGTTCAGTTCACCATTTGGGGTACCCACGTAGTTTAAAACAAGTGTCATGTGTATGTTTCATGTTCCCACAATGAGTACAGCCTCCTCCTTCCAATTGTCCCTTAGCTTTAGAGTTTATATTTGATTTTCCATTGGTTGTAGCAAGAGATCCATGTTTGGACATTTGAAGTGAAGGTGTCTGATGTGGCCCCATCTTGACTCCTTCTGAAGCCATATCGTCACCATGTTTAGTGTCTGTGTCTATTCTCATCATCGTCTACCTAATATCCTCCATTCGAACATGAGCATAATCATGTTCTATTGCAGGGAATGGTCGTAGCTGGAGCACATAACTTTGGGTCTTATTGAGCCAATCATCCAATCCATCAAGAAATATATATATATATATATATATAGACTCTATCTTCTTGTTGAATTGAATTGTATTTCTATATATTTGTAGCACAATCCATGAGGTTAGGACAACGAAAATCAATCTCTCTCCACAGGCCTTGAAGATCATTGTAATATTTTTCAATGGATCCTCCGACTTGTCTCATTCTAGTCAACGAATAAAATTGATGATCAACGGTGGGTCCATAGAGTTGATCAGCCATCATTTCATGATTGCATTCTCGGTTCACCATTTTTGAAAGGTAGGGTCCGTGGGTGGAGGCTGCATGTATGTATGAAGTCTCCATCAATATATTCCACTTTGTTTTTGCCAGAGATATATATATCTCAACAACTTGGGACCATAAAGCATGGTTGGTGCCATCAAACTTAAAGTCGATCTGTCTGGTAGACGAATCGTAGTTGGGAATGGGAATTACTTCAGTCTGATTCTTGGTCAAGGCTTCCATCATTTTGTTTGTTAATTCATCCAAGATGGAGGCATGCTGCACCACCTTAGTTGAGTCCTCCATATCTTCAATCAGTTCTGGATTTTTTTCTGGTGAGAGTTCAATTGTAGTGGAAATCCTAGGATCTCGAAAGGTTTTTTCTTATTTATCTTTCTTTTTATAGAACAAATATAGTTATATAGCAAGGGTAGGGCTACTGCTGCCCAACGTTTAGGCTAACCAGTTATAAATTTTTTTTCTTTTTTTCACATTTTTTTAATAGATTTAAATATTTTTAAAAAATTAAAAAATTAAAAAGAAACTTTTTTCCTAAGCGGTACTACACTTGAGCGGTACCGTCCAGGCAGTAGCATTTTCCTATGTAGCAATACACTGAAAAAGAATGTGGAAGTTATTTATGGCTGTACAATCTCTAAGGCTAATATCACGGTTGACCCTTGAAGGAAGGGATTTTCAATTCACACCACGCCTGCGATTTCTCGAGTCAGTTCTCCATTGATAGCTCACGCCAACAGATGCATGGTACCCATAAATTAAAAAACCAAAACATTTTAAAACACAGTGCTACGTAGTACGTACACATATACCCATAACGATAGACAACTCAGGCCAACTTATTTCGATCCTGTATAAACAACAAACTCTTATGCAACATATATGCAGGAAGACGTTCTAAAGGAACAATAGCCGCTAATCACCCACAGAGAGAGAGAGAGAGAGAGAGAGAGAGAGAGTTCACGCACGGAAATTGAACACCAAACAAACAAGTAGCTGTTTTACTCATCAGCCAATAATACAAATTAACTTCGCATGAAGTACATGATCATCACGCCCTTTTTTTGGTTTTGGTTTTGGTTTTTTTTTTTTTTAAACCATTAATCCAAGACATAAATTAACCTGAATTTTAATGCATAATACAGATAAATTAATTAAAGATAGATGGTTCTGAAGGTGACATATATAATAATTATTAATTGATTAGGTCCTGGAGTCCAAGGCCATGATGGTGCTGAGATTCATGGGGTACATGTAAGTGGTAGAGCCAGTCAAGATCTGCCGAACAATTATGCTGTTTGCTTTCTCAGATGGATGGAATGCATCCCAAAATGCATAAGCATCTCTGTTTGAGCACAGGCTGGAAACCACTGTGCAAAGTCCGATACCGTTATAGGGTCCTTGACCACAGCATGCTACCTTCGATGTAACAAATCCTGTTCCAGAAAAACAAAAAACATTTATATATATATATATATATATATATATATATATATATTAATGTACGTACTTCGTTACGATTTCTGCATTCCTACGATTTCTGTTGATATAATTTTAACTGTAAAAGAGCACCTTTCAACTCTGCAATTTTTCCCAAAATCAATCCATTTCACTTCAAGATCAAACTATATTTATTGTTCAAAGATTAGATAAGGAATTAGGAAAAAGTCCGGGCGGTCGGGGACCGTGTTGTCAGCTTCACTTTAAATATAGCTAGCACCTTTTTTCAAGGCCAATCAAAACGATATATATTGATACGTGGTCACAAACAAAATCATTAAACTAGCTAAAATGAAAATCAAGATGTAGGCTGTTCCTTTATGATTCCAATAAGGCATGCAAGGCAGTTTTAATAAATGCATGTCCAGCACCGTTAGAACCTATTTTTCTGTCAGAAAATGACAGATCAGGGGTCGTCCTAGCTAGCGCATGCATGCATGCCAGAAAATATTTCTCATTTCTCATAATTACTAATTCATTAAACTAAATGGCTTAGTAGTTGAATCCACTTCCCTTAACTTCTATTTTGTCCCTTTTAAATGGCCAATAAGAAAACGAGATTTCAAAATATTAAAATTAAGTAATTCCATATATATGATAAAAAAGAGTACTTAATTACCATATGCCTGAGGATCCCTGATGAAATCATTGTTCATTTGCTGTGTATTAGCAGCAACAAAAACATCAGAACCGAGTTGACTGTTTAGTCCCCTAATCATCTGAACAAGTTGTGGGTTGTACAAAGCCGCAGCTCGTTGCAGCTCAGTGGAGCACTGCCCATTTGTACTACGCATGGCCAATTCTGCTGGAACGCAACCCAGTGGTCCAGTTCCTGTCACAAGAACTCTGCGTGCTCCAAGGTCATATAGCCTCTGAAATGACATCAATTAATTGAAGTTTGTTAAAAGGAAATCAGCAAAATGCTTTAATTAGTTTCTAAGCCCTATATATATGTATATATATGGCACGTGCAATTATAAGTAGTCGTTGTTCAATTATGGATCGCAAAGATCAGCATTGGGTTATAATCACGTGCATGACTCCAAGAAAACAATAAAACGTACAATTATATATAATTTGGTACATAAAGAGTCCAAAAACTACGTAGATTTCAAGCAAAGAAATTGGTCTAGTTTTAAGATCAGTAGCATTGCTGATCTTTGCACAATATTTGCAGGGTGCATGCATGTAAAACCAGAAAATAAATGAAGGTACGTACCCAATACATTAGTTAGTAAATGGATTAATATATAATATAAGGTATACATACCTGAAGAAGTTTTCGGTACTCGGAAATGAGGTACTTGACATAATTTGGGAGAGGGTATTGGCGAGATCTGGCAGAGAAAGGTACAAGGTAGTAGTTGTTCACGAAATCGTTACCACCGACAGTGATAAGGACGAGTGCTTGGTTAACTAGTTGTTGAGCCTGGTCCTCTCCAATAATTGCAGCCACTCGCCGCTGGTACTCTTGGAAGTATTCCAGTTGTCTGTACATTCTGATTATGTTTATCTGCAAATAAATAAATGTCGTAATTAACAACATAAATATATTAAATTCATAAATATGTTGTACGTATAAATTAGGAAATAAAGCATTAATTTGCAGCAAATGTTGACATCTGAGATGGATTGATGGATCTGGTTCATCTACTCACAAACTGAACTCCGGTGTCATTGAGAATTCCAATGCCAGCAGAAGCAAAGTTGGCACCAACGAGTAGTTTTTGTCCATTGAGCTGTGGGCTCAAGTATGGCAGCAGTGATTCCGAGCCAAGTGCCTGACCTGAATTATGAATTTACATTTTTTTTAGCATCATGAAAAGCAACATTCAATGCAGATCATGATGATGAAAAAGAGATGATTAATAAAACCCAACTGATAAAATCAGGAATGTTGAGGCCATTCGAGAATCGTCCAGTGGGCCTGTGAGTTGGGTAATCGATTCCGTAGGGAGGGGAGTCTGCTCTGGCAGTGGTTGCTAAGTAGTTATTGTTACCGTTATCAACCAAAGAATCTCCAAACACGAAGAAAGCCCGAGCAGCCTCAGCTTGAGTGTTGTAACAGCTACTTCCAAATGCCAGGACCATTAAAATCATCCAAAAACTACGAACAGTAACCAAAAAGAAACTAGCCATGGATGGAGTAGGAACCCAAGTAAGATGAGGGAAAAGAAATCAGAAATGGAATGTACTTGATGATCAGTAAGCTTTCTAGATAGATGGAGCAGAAAGCTATGCGATCTTATGCAACAAGGCAACAAGGGGGGAGGATTATATAGTTAGGAATTCTTGTCTTGTGAAGGGAAAAAGGCCCACTAAATTAACAATGGCGTTCTAGTAGTAGTACATGGTGGTTGTGCAATTGGCAATGCCTGCCATGCATGAGGTCATCAATATCCCTTGTTAGCTCGGTCGACACTAATGCTCTATTCATGAAAATATATTAATATAGATACACATGACAAACATATATTTCTCTCATGTCTACGTATGTGTGTGTGTCTGTATATATATATATATATATATATATATAAGTGATAAGCTGTGTAACTTTGGTTTAGTGGCCTGTTTTACATCACTGCCCAACTGGATCATTAGACCAGCAATGAACTTTTCCAACAAGTTAGGACTCCTATCTGTAATGCGCGCGAGCACTTTGGGTCGGTCAAATTTACCCAAGACCGGATAGAAAATGAACGGCCTCATGTTGTCTTAAAAAGAGTAAGCTAGTCTCTGTTCCTCTTGATCAGCTATGTCTATATATTCATGCATTACATGACCATAACCAAGTTTACAATACTAAGGTATATATATAATGTCAATAAATATTTTTTTTTCTCCATATATTTAATTTATTATAATTACTGATTGAAAATATCACCTTCACAACTCAATTAATTACGGTACCAGATTAACGGATTTCAAACATAATAAAAAATTAAATTAAATCACAATTAAATTCAAATTTTCCCACAAGATACGATTAGTTAGATAGTACTGTTTGCATGTAAAGAGTACTCAACGATCGAGACTTTGAGAAATTATCTCATCTTCACAATTTATTGGTCATTAATTACGTATAACCTAAAGATCAACGTACTCAATGTGAAATATTAAAATGATCATGACATGCAGCATGGGAAACTCCGCCACCATTAATTCTATTTAACCCAACATGTACGTGCTATCCATTTAAGCAGGTTAATTAATATCTATATCATGTTCATTTTACAGGTCGATTAGAAATACAGATCATCGATCGATTTGAGCAGTACCCTGTGATCATTATTCAGCTCGATGCAATACCCAAGCCAATGCATTATAGGATTGTTTTTTTATTTTTTTAAGATGTATCTGAACGTTATATAATATACACGTACGTACTTATAATTAAAACAAATCCATCCATGAATTAAATTAGCTAGCTAGCTACGCAACTGACAGTAATTCTTGTAGATTTGAGACGTTTCAAGGCAAACATTTTGCTAGGGCTTGTAGCTAGGGCTTTGTGTCAAGCCTTCCGCTGGCTACTTTTAATTACAAACGTTAGAAAATAATATCGAAACAAAGATATATATATATTTTGGCTAGCTCTTGATTTCATGATCTCTATGCAAAGACATTAATTTTGATATTGATTTAAAGATATAAACAAACAAGACTATTTGAGAAAATATTTCTCGAAAACAGCTCATGATCCAAACTCAAATCCAGCTAGAATATGAGTGCTTTTGTTAATTGATAATATTGCTCGTAAAATGCAAAATTAATATGATATAATATTATATATCAAACGACATAATTAAGTGGTATAAAGCTCAACACAACCTAATTCATGTATATATAAACTCAAATTTATTATTTTTATAGCTAAAATATTATATATATCATTACATTAATAAGAATATGTTAAATATTTATAAAAATTTAAATATTCATAATGCAATAGATGTTTCAATATTTCATATGAATATAAATATCATTGCATATATGTATGTTTGTAAATTACATAAAAAAATTTACGAAATACAAAGTTGGTTTCTTAGAATATTTAGTTATGGTAATATAGATAATTGCATTTTTGTTAAAATTGTGAACATTCTTCTACGTGCTTGTTTGAAAAATATGTTAAATGCCCGTATTTGTTAATATTAATTAACCTCAAACTCAGGTACGTACGTATGAACGAAAATGAAACATGAACAGAGCTTGATCATCATCTACGTACATGAATATAGAAACAAATTAAAGCTTATATATATATATATATGTTAATGTTGTAGTACTATATATAGTACTACTCCATGAAACTCGACGACTCATTTACGCTCCTAAATATTATACATAGACATATAATTAAACGCCGCACCATTAATAATCACAAACGACATATATATATCAAGCATGATCAGTACCAGTACCTAATCTTATTAAATGAAATCCATGCCAATATATAGATTTGAAATCTCAACAAATCCAACTGCAAATGTGTTCCGAACTGTGAGTTAATTGCGAGCTTGACTAAAATTAAATTTCAGAGATTTCACGGATCCATAAAAGTTTGGTCTATTTAATAACATTTCACACATTGATTTTCTTACTAAAACATATGGGGGCAGGCCGGCCGGCTACCTTAAAATAATGACCAAGAAATTAGTCCATCTAGCTAGTGGTAAAAATAATAAAAATAGCAAATATTAAAAATCATGCGTAATATTGAATAAATAAATAAATAATGTTATGAACAAATTATATATAACCATGCATGCATGCATGCATGCAAATTAGGTTGGGGACCGCGAAGAAACTGTGGACCACTGTACGTGTAAATTAAGTAATAATATTAGATATTGAAGTGAAGAGTAAAGCAGGAATTATTAGCTGTACTGTGGAAAAGGCATTATACTACCAACTACTCTATACCAATATCCTTGATAGAGCATATAATTTTAGCCGTAGAAATCGGTTCAACTAACATTAATTTCCCCTACGGATCTTTGAATTCATGATTCAACTCTCGTCATATATATTGCTCAACCTAATTTTCAGGCTCTTAAATTTCCTTTGCAAATTAAGGGCCTAGACTTCAAAGTCTTGTCCCCCTTTGAACCTCTGTCGTACGTACTAACACTGATATTCCAGTAGTAGTAGACTACTGTTGTCAGTTTTTGTGCCAAGCCAAGCCAGAATATCAGGATCGAGTTCACTGAATACACAGAAGGACTACTACTGCAGCTGCATGTAATCATTTGTCCCGGCCATGAGATTATTTCCAACTCTTGCACATGCATGCCCACCAAGTTTTGGATGTAATATTAATGATGTACGTACGTGTCACATCAGTTTTTTTGTAAGTAGATTCAGATCTCATTTGGATGTTAAGTTGAGTTGAGATGAATTGAATTTTTTATAAATAGTAGTAAGTTAAAATAGTTGAATGAGTTTTGTAGGGGCCACTTAAAAAGATTTTAGATGTATTTGGATGTTTGGATATCTAAACATCCAAAAAAGTGTAAAGAAGGTTATGAATCCCACATGTAAAAAAGTTTTGAGTTGAAAAAAATTATAAGTCTTATGTATAAATAAGTGTTTAAATGTTAGATTTAATTTAAAAGTAAACTGAATTGAGAGTTTGAAATCAGTTCAAATTTCAAACGGGGCCTAATATAATTATGAGAAAGAGGTGATTTTGAAATGACCCTAGCTTGCTTTGGCAACAAATTCGAGATTTTTTATTGGAAAATACTAGTGGAGTCTCTTAAAGTTATTGTTCCAAATTATTGCTTGATTATTTTAAAATAATTTACTTAATGATTAAGGAAGTGACTAATAATTAATAAAGTTGTGTATTATTTTTTTCCCTAATAATTAAGGTCGATCTTAAAAAATTAGTGAAAGATAAATGAAAGGAAAATGAAAAAATTTAATACACAAGCGATACGCCAGGCGCGCGGTAACAGCAGCCGGCTAACACTACTAATTTTTAATTAAGCTGTAGCTACTAGGTACTAGTCTGTAAAAAGATCACCAAATCTCAGTGACCTTAAGATCGACATCAAAACAATGTAGTTGTAAGGAGATCAATGGTTTGAATATGCGTATTTGCATCTCTATACAGATCAGAGTAGTACTACTCATGAGCTTAATGTGGCTAACTCTAAGGCCGCTTGTTTGCTTAGTGAACTAATTTTAGACTATTTCACTACTATTTATTACTGTTTATAAACAGTTCACTATTATTAACATACTATTAATTATTTTTTAATTACTATTCACAAATATTTTGAGATTACCTCATCATCTAAACGCACCTTCTAGAGCAATTTTTCATTCAGCAACAATATTTAGAACAAAGTGAAACTTACAAGTACTCAATTAACCTGTTGATTACTTTAGTGTAAATAGGAAAGGGGAAATTAAGCGTCAACGGAGGATTCAAAATTGGACAAGAGTTTGCTTTCCAAGTTATGCACCATTCCCCACATATGTATGTCATCTTTATTTCCATGATTCTGAATTGAAGTCGTAAAAGGTTGCCGACATGCACGTTTATAAGAAGAAAACATCATGTATAGCAAGATTTAGTTAGACAGAGACTGATCACGCAAAAACAAAAACCTAGCTAGGACTGCAATTATTTTGGGGGGCTTAATTAGGTCGACGTCCATCTTGAAAATAGAAATTGAGGTAGGACCAATGACTCTCTGATTATATATATATATATATATATATAGAAACTATACGAAGAAGCGACACTACAAACAATTCATGAATCACCAACATCAAGGGAGTTATACTAATCTCAGTACCATCCATGAAAAAGAAGTCTCATCTCAAAATGGAGTCTCAATATGATTAGACAAAGACAAGTCTCATCTCTTGGAATTGTTAGAGAATTCAAATATATTTCGTTCGAATTGTATCAAAAAGATTTACATGGTATCATAGACTAGGGTATATATTGGATATATCTAGCGAAAAATACTATTTACAACAAGCCTGGGGAACCCCGCGGCATCGCTTCTACGATGGCAAAATAGAAACGATGTCATTTCTATTTTGATCCCCTTCATCGCTTTGGGACTTCTCCATCCCCACGAAGCCCATTCCCATGAGGACAGAAGTTTGCTCTTCATCTTCTCCATTTCCACTCTCCTCCACTAACCCTGTCTGCCTCCTCCATCAAGTGGGTTTCTCATTGAAGCACAAGTGGTTGAGGTACCACATGGGATTGGAAGAGGAAGGAGGAGGAGAATAGTCAGCTTCTTCCTTCCAATCTAAATGCTCTATAGTCGAAATGGGATTGGGCCTTTTTCAGTTAGGTGGTCTTCTTCATTTCACTCAAAATGCTCTGTAAAAATGGGTGGGCGGCAAAAATACGACTCCCCCCCCCCCCCCAAAATTTTTGTCACTTATGAGGCTACGGTTGATTTCTGGATGCCAACATTCAAAGGAACTTTCAGATAGAGCAATAAGAAATGGTCAAAATTCAGCGCCCTATTCTCTATAATTAACTAGTATATATATTAGATGAAAACGCAAGCCAACTTGGGAATGATAGGGTCAAAGAAAGAAATCGAGCATAAAGACAAAAAAAGCCCACATTATCATACTAGTAAGAGTTGGCAAAGAAATTCAAGAAATGGTGGAAGGGAGAGAAAAGGCAATGACTTTCCAAAGGACAGCCATTGTTGGCTAGTTATAGGTAAAATGATATTGCAAGCGTGGCCAATATTGGAAATAATGCTCCAAAGGATAGCCATTGCTGGGAAGATACAGGCAAAATGATGCTGAGTGCATGTGGCCAATACTTTATCTTCTAGACCCAAGACGTCTTTCTTTCCCTTTCCTCTATTTTATTTTTTTATTTTTTTTAAAATATTTATTGACATGCAAGTACCGATTCCCCTATGGTTGCAACTGTTGGTTGTATGTATAAGAACTGACATCTAGCACTTCTCCAATTAATTCATAAGATACATGTGAACTTTACGAATGATGTTATGATATCATCTAGCACATACATTTATAAAAAGAAGAAGAAGAAGAAGATTATACTCAAACACTCAAAAATATGTAGCGGTTTGGACGCCCTAGAGTTCATGATTGGACTTTAAGGTATAGAGGGGAAGTGAGACATACACATGAAGTGGACCTCACAATATTTATAATTGTCCTAGTGAATTTATCGGATATTATTAAATGCTCAATAAATATTATTGTGACGCCCCCAATTTCCGCTTGGGATTGAACGGACATTTGAAGCGTCGAGACATGCAACACAAGGTTACCTGCCCCCGTTCATGACATATAAGATGCAATGTTTCTAACATGCATCTAGCATTATGCAATATTCGCAGCGGATAATTTTTTTTCTTTAGCAATTCTATGCACCAAACTAAAAATTATCTCAAATACTTGAAACATATTTCATACATAAAGGCATACTAAAAAGCCGTGATCACCACACTAGTCCAAAATGGTTGTGATCAAAAAAATACTTGAAATACAACTCCAAAAGTACAAGTATTAACCTAAGTTAAATACAATACCATCATCAACATCGCACCGTGGCCTAGTCGACCGTATTCAGTTGGTCAGATTCCAATTCTCCTTTGGGTCCTGTAACAAGATCTACCATTCGGGGGGCGCCGGTAGGAAGCTAGAACCGATCAGCTATGGTGGAAGGGTGTAAGTCGACCATGGAGAGAAGGAGAGGAAAGAGAAGGAAAAAAAAAAAAAAAGGAAAAATGAAGGAAAAAGGGTAGGAGCCTAGGTAATAAACTTCAATCCTACGTTTTGGGATCCTCAAATAATTCAACGGTGAATTAAAACACTGATTAAAAACGCGTAAATGTTTTATTTTAAATAAAACACTTTAAATAAAACACCACGATGAATTAAGGTAGAATATTATTTTATAAACTAAAATTTATAAAATAATATTTCCTCATCATTATATAAAATGATAAAGTACCGTTAATTAATCGAAGATGATAAAACCAATTAATTTAAATAAGAGTTTTCAACGTAAAATTAAACATCTTAATATCTTAAAACAACTAAAATATTTAATCTAAGTAATTATCCACAATTATAATATTTTCAGAGCTCATTAAATTATTATAATTGTGCTACTTTAAAAACAAGCTTATCTAATACTTTGAAATTCGATGGATAAGATCCGGGAAAACGCCATCGAGGTACAACGCTTAGGATAAAACTGTTCATGATTTTACAGCTGTCGGTGAAGAACAAATTACGTGATTTACGGAAAAGATAATCTATACGCGTGATTCCAGATGAGGGTAAAGAC